>CM033999.1:14996108-15013844 GCA_019603395.1 Cyrtorhinus lividipennis | reverse complement strand
CCACCCCCCCACCCCGCCCCCCCCCCCGCTTCCAAACTATTCAGCGTCCAATACTAATGATGCCCCACACACCTAAATACCAGAAATTTCAATAACCCACTCTTGAAATAGGTAGATAGATACCGATTTGGCTCATAACCTCTTTCGGTTGGCGCCAATAGTTCTAGGACCCTTCCCATTGGATTCAGCGTCCAAACTTTAGTCGAAAATTATAACTCACACGCCTAGATCGCCGAAAGTCCATTTTTTGAAATACACATTTTGACCCCTACCCTCCCCGAATTGGGTCCGATTGGCCAAAAGAGTCTCGAAGGTAAAGGAAATTTATTTTTCGAAAAATGGATTTTTGGAGATTTATGCATGTGTGGTATCGTTTTCTACTTAATTTTGGTCGCTGAATCCAATAAAACGGGTCCCGGAACGATTGGCGCCCACCGGAAGAGGTTATGGGTCAAAATGGGTACCTATCTACCAAATTCGAACATGTGTTTACAGATTTCTGGTACCTAGGCGTGTGGGGTATCATTTCCCACTAAATATTAAATGCTGAATCGATTGAAATGTTTCCGAGACGCGCCACACCCTCTTTTCCCCCAATTTTTTATATTTTTGACGATTTGGGCATGTGGGATATTGTTTAATATACTAAATACTAATTTTAATCTGTAAAATTGGAAGGAAAAATTTGTGGAACTAGCCTTTGCCCTAACTTACACCCCTTCAAACATGGGCCCAATTTCGGGGGTTAGGGATCAAAATGTGTATTTTGAAAAATGGATTTTCGATATTATTGGCGATTCAGGCCTGCGGAGTATCATTTTTTACTATATTTTGGACGCTGAATCCAATGTGACGGGTCCCGGGACGATTGACGCCCACTGGAAAAGGTTATGTGTCAAATCAGGTATCTATTTACCTATTTCGAATGTGTGTTTTCAGATTTCTAGTACCTAGGTGTCTTTTTCCACTATATTTTGAACGCTGAATCCAATGAAATGGGTCTCAGAACAATTGGCACCCACTGGAAGAGGTTATGGGTCAAATTGGGTATCTATTACCCATTTTGAATATGTGTTTTCGGGATTATTGGTACCTAGGCGTGTGGGGTATCATTTTCCACTAAATATTAGACGCTGAATCGATTGAAATCAGTCTCCATGCTCCTGGTCCGAGGAATTACCTACCCCTGTGAATGAATTTGCAGCGTATCCAAGGGGTATTTTGATGTTAGGTAATGTCTCGCAACAAACAGTTGGTCCACTTCGCTTATTCACACGAATAGGATTACAATTCAGATTACAATCTATTGTTCAATAATTTGCACCACTAATTAATGTCACGAATTCATCATGAACCCAGTTGTAATTCCTTCAATTTAACAACGTGGGGGGATCGTATGAGCCGCGTCCTTTCACGCGGAGAATCATTTGTGAACCCTCCCACTACGAGTTGTGGCAGTTGAACGGGTCTGCACGGCCAGCGTCAATGTGAGAGTGAATCTGGCTCAGCTCCAAGTGGGTATGGGACCACTGCAGGGACAATAAGTTTATCGAGCCGAGTGAGACAGATCACTGCTCCATGTGTCGGCCGATATTTATCCCCGCAGCGATTTACGGGCGAGTAAAGACCATCGCTGGTATCGGACTGCGACGATATAAACCGAAACAATTATTTTTCTGTCGTGTCTCCGAGCGGAGGCTTACTTGACGGGCGAAACGAACACGTTTATTGTAATTTCGTCCAGACCGTTTCGGTGAAATTCAGGCAAAATGTTATCATGTTATGGGTTTACTGAGCAGCGAGTGATGTATGATGGTTTTCAAGCATACCTACCTGTCTTCATTTCTATCCATTTGACCGGAATGTGAGAGTAAACATCATCTGCCGAGAGGCCCGACCGATTTAATTTTGATTAAATTCGGAAGAGAAATTATGCGAATTTCATTAACTAGCTTCTAGGAAACGAGGCAGCACAGGAAAGGCTAACTCTCGACAAGTACACCAATCAACTATACCCTCCCCACTTCGGAAATTAGCTGATGAAATATTCATCGGAATGCACCCGATCGCTTTCCATAATTATCTGAAATCGAAACAGACAATATGGTTAATCGCGGAACGTTGGGTGCCCATGTGAAAAATGATCGTTCCAACGACGCAGTTTATTGGAGCGAGAGGATTCAATTTTACGTCCAAGTGAATTTCAAATGCCGATGAAACGTCAGGTTCGTACCACTAACGGGCACCTGCATATTCAGCGGGATATCCTGACAGCGAACCTCGCCCAAGAGAACTTTTTCATCTTTTTCAGATTTTCAGAACCGTCGAAAATGTTGTAGGTTTCAACCGTGCGTAAAAGTGGAGAGCAACGCTGCGGTGGTCATTCGCGTTACGTCACTGGCATCAATCCCCCACCCCCACCTCACCCTCCCTTACAACCGTTCAAAACAACTCGCACAATCGTTGAATATGAACAAATCGAGGTAAACCCTTATCATCCCTCCTCTCCAAGCTAGTCAGATCAGAGAAAAACAAAAGGGTATAAAAGTAAATGCTCCACTCACCATCTATGATCGTCGGAATCCATGCCCCCTGCAACAAAATAATGCATTATCACATACATATATGAAGGATTGCCTGAGGTCGATCTCTCTAAATCAATTTCAATATGACAATTCCTTGTATATGAACATCATTCAAATTATGTATAGTTCAACGTTAATATTGTTTATTTCCACCGCTGATGGATCACAGATAGATCACTTTTTGATGACTTGGGCATCTGGGGTATCATTTTCAAATAAATTTTGGACGCTAAAACGTGAGTAACACATTTCATCAGCATGTAGACTCATATCGCCTTCGTTGGCACTCATTATACGATTATTTATTAACTGTAATCCTTGTAATAGTACAATTCGACTTTTTCAACCAATAGCTCAAAGTAGTGTACAAGGGTTTATAGTTGGTTCACTAAATGTTTTTTTTTTTATTAACCAATAGTTGAACTGTATCTTATCTTTTTTCTTTCTCAATTTGAATTCCGTTTTAGTAAGTTCTATAGTTGGACTGGCGAGATGGGCACAGCAGCCAGCACAGCATGTCATCCCCTACCGCGGGCTTGTAGCCCATATTGGGGATTATATTTCCAGTTTTTGTAACTACTATACTCAATTTTTTTTATTTAAATAATTTGGAAATAAATAAAAATGAAAAATGAAAATGCTCCTATGCTAGAAGTGGTAAGCCTTCCCTATTTGACCCTAAATTTGACAGTTTGCCTTTCAAGATGTCTAAATCAAAATACGCTGCGACTTCATTCACAGGAGTTAGTTATTCCTCGAACCAGGAGCATGGGGACTGATTCCAATCAATTTAGCGTCCAAACATTGGTGGAAAACGATATCCCACAAGCCCGAATCGTCGAAAATATCAAAAAGGGGGGAAAAGAGGGTGTGGCGCGTCTCGGACACATTCCAATCGATTCATGGTGTACAATTTAGTGGAAAATGATACTCCTCACGCCTAGGTACCAGAAATCTCGAAAACACACATTCAAAATATGTGACCCATTTTGACTCATAAACTCTTCCAGTGGACACCAATCCTTCTGGAACCCGTCTCAAAGAATTCAGCGTCCAACATTTAGTGAAAATGATACTCTAAGCGCCTAGATCGCCAAAAATTTCAACCCTTTTGTGGTTATGAGGCTTATTATCCAAGAAATAACCATCCAAAACACGGACGGTTGTCCGTCTACGCCATATGGGCAGACATTTTTCTGAAGATCACATTTTTGGTTGGTTATTCCTTAAATGTTTTCATGCCAAAGGTTTTCAACCTCTCCGATTCAGCCCAAAAATTTTTTCTGGACGTTTCAAGGTATCAAAAAAGTCACATGTTCACATGTCCCTCCGCCGTACGCCGTCCGCGCCGTTTTTAGTAGTAGACAATTTTTTAAAAATCTGAAATTTAGGTCAGGGGTCTGTTCCCGGCTTAAGTCGGTCCTCAAAACTTTTCAGCCCAATCGGACCAAATTTTGGTGGGGTAGGGGTCAAAATGTTCATTTCGAAAAATGTATTTTCGAGATTTTTGGCATTCTAGGCGTGTGGGGTAAATTTTCCACTAAATTTTGGACGCTGAATCGATTGGAATGAGTCCTGGATCGATTGGCGCCTTTTGGATGAGGTTATGGGTCAAAATGGGTATCTATCTACCCGTTTTGTATATGTTTTTTCCAGATTTCCGGTACCTAGGCGTGTGGGGTATCCTTTTCCGCTAAATTTTGGACCCTGAATCGATTGGAATGGGTCCTGGTTCCACCACACCCACTGTTTCCCCCATTTTTCCCATGTTGAAGAAATGTGTCGCCATGCGCCTGGTCCGAGGAATAAACAACCCCTGTGAAAGAATTTGCGTTTTGTTTTAGGGACCTCTTTCCGGCTCTAGTTGGTCCTCGAAATTGTTCAGCCCGAATGGGCCTAAATTAGGGAGGGTCTGGGCAAAAATATATTTTTTGAAGCTCGACTTTCGGGATTTCCTGGGATTTTGGCGGGTTGGGTATAATTTTCCATTAAATGTTAGATTCTTTAGATTAGTGTTTTATTAATGTGTGATTATTCTACGTAGTGAATATTACAATAAGTTTCCGTCATGGGCCTTAAGGGGTGCATTTGTATTCTAGGGCAGAAAATACCGGTTCGTATGCCACTATCATTCATCCAATTAGGGTTCTTATTGTTTATATTTAATTGAAAGAAGTTTTGAAAACTCGCTTTTTTGTGAGTTGTTTCAAACTGAACCTGTAGGAGGAAAACTGGCATTCGGGATAAATGAACTCAAAACCACATGTTGGATACGAACCCGGGAATTCCCGGAGTCGAAATGAACATTCGTTCATCCAACTTCGGGAGTTCCAGAGAAATTAACCGATGGGTCGTTCAAGTTCGTTAATCCTTGAATAATTAATCTATGTTTTCATGCAGAAAGTTAATCTCTCCGATTCGGCCGAAAATTGTTTTCTGGGCATTTCAAGGTGCCTAAATCAAAATAAGCAAATGTGCGTCCGCCGTCCACGCTGATTTGGGTAGTTGAATTTGTTCTAAAAACGCTGCGAATTCTTTCACAGGGGTTGGTTATTCCGCGGACTAGTGGCGAAAATAGGAAAAACAATGGATGTGGAGAGTCCTTGACCCATTTCAATCGATTTAGTGTCCAAAATTTAATGAAAAATGATACCCTACGGTCCTAGGTACCAGAAATCTCGAAACCCCGCTTTCGAAATAGGTAGATAGAGACCAATTTGGACCCATAACCTTTTACAGTAGATTCAATCGTTCTGGAACTCATCTAATTGGATTCAACGTCCAAAATTTAGTCGAAAATGATACCTCACACGCCTAGATTGCCGAAAATCTCGAAAATCTGTTTTTCGAAAAACAAGTTTTGACCCCTACCCTCCCCGAATTCGGTCCAATCAGCCTAAAAAGTTTCGATGACCAACTAGAGCCGGAAACGGGACCCTGACCAAAATTTCAGATTTTAGAAATTTGTCTACTATCAAAATCAGCGTCATGGACATTTGGTTAGTTTGATCTAGACATCATGAAACGTCCAGAACATTTTTTTTTTTTCGACTATTTAAGAAATAACCAACCAAAAACACAGTTTTAATCAGTTCAATTGATCAGTAGGAGCCCTGCCCTTGTCCTTGGCCCCTAAATTTTGCCTTTCAGGATGTCTAGACTGAAACACAGCAAATTCTTCAACAATATTTTATTATTCCCAAAAAGTCAAAATTGGTACCAACCCACCTATCGTAATAATAAACCCTTGGCACATAACACCCAATCTTTGCCGTAACCTTGCTGTGACCGACTTTTCTTGTAATATACGTTGAGGTATTTTGTGACTGGTTCTGGTCCTTCAGTTCCGCTTTGTACATGCCAGATGTTGCCGCGGTCAACACCCCTGAGGAAACGGTTTGGACCGATTCCCTCATCTGATCGAGACGAACTGAAAGTTTGCCAATTTAAAACCACTCAACAGAAACGGGACCTGTTAAAATTATGATTGAAAGTAACATGTTGACGACCCTAGAAACTGACCATCGTTGATTAAGTGATGTGAGGTAAAACCCAAGTTGGGAGTCATGACCTGAATGGGAAACGAAACGGGATAATAAGTCGAGTGCGAATTAGTCGGAATGCTCTCAAGGGTGTGCCTCCTACCTGTTGTCACTGACCGTGTCGTTTCTTTCTTTTCTATTTTTCCTCTTTTGAAGGTGATGCTGTCGTACCAAACCGAATTTTACGTAAAGCTACATGATACTGACGAATTCACCCCCTTAGCCAAATCCCGCTGAAAATCACAGTAAATTAATACTCTAATCGAACGGCAGTTTCCTGACGAAGACCTCCACCTCTACTTAAGAGGATTAGTGTAAAGTTTAGGGGAATTTCTGATCGCCACGGCGTACTTTATTGATTTTGATGATAATTATAACTACTACATTCATCACGCCGCGTCACGGACCTTCATTGAACCTAACTTGAAGATCCTTGTTGAGACGCGAGCCTAAGGAAGTATTGTAAAAGCAATAATTTGTGGATTAAAAAAAAAAAAAAAAACGCTGCGCATTTATTCACATGGGTTGGTTGTTCCTCGGCCCAGGAGCATGAAGTGTCATTCCGATCGATTCAACGTCCAAAATTTAGTCGAAAATGATACCTCACACGCCTAGATTGCCGAAAATCTGTTTTTCGAAAAACAAGTTTTGACCCCTACCCTCCCCAAATTCGGCCCAATCAGCCTAAAAAGTTTCGATGACCAACTAGAGCCGGAAACGGGACCCTGACCAAAATTTCAGATTTTCAGAAATTTGTATACTATCAAAATCAGCGTCAGGACATTTGGTTAGTTTGATCTAGACACCATGAAACGTCCAGAACATTTTTTTTCGACTATTTAAGAAATAACCAACCGAAAACACAGTTTTAATCAGTTCAATTGATCAGTAGGAGCCCTGCCCTTGTCCTTGGCCCCTAAATTTTGCCTTTCAGGATGTCTAGACTGAAACACTGCAAATTCTTCAACAATATTTTATTATTCCCAAAAAGGCAAAAGTGGTACCAACCCAACTACCGTAATAATAAACCCTTGGCACTCAACACCCAATCTTCGGGGTCTTATCCCGGCCTAGGACGGTCCTCGAAACTTTTCAGCCCGACCGGACCAAATTTGGGCGGGGTAGGGGTCAAAATGTGTTTTTTGATAATGGATTTTTGAGTTTTTTGTCGATTTAGGCGTGTGGGGTATCATTTTTAACTAAATTTGGGACGCTGAATCGATTTAGATAGGTCCCAGACCGATTAGAACTCGCTGGAGGGGGGTTTGGGTCAAAATGGGTGCCAACTACCTATTTTGAAAGATAGTTTTCGAGATTTTCGGGTACCTGGGTGTGTGGGGTATCATTTTTAACTAAATGTGGGATGCTGAATCGATTTAGATAGGTCCTAGACAGATTAGCACCCGCTAGAGCGAGTTTGGGGTAGAAATGGAGACCAATTATTTTCCAAACTCGAGCGGGAATGCGTGTTTTTGGAGAGACGGCGGTTGACTTCGACCGTTTCGACGCCGCCGATCAAACCCGATCGGGCAGTGATAGCCCCATTGGGCAGCGGCACCCACCCCGCCTTTGCGGTGGGCACCCCGCACCCGCGGGATCGGTCATTTTAACCGCGTTATCGGCGGCTTTATCCGTTTTTAGCCGCCTGGCGTGTTCGCCAATTGCTTAATTATTCAAATGACTCTTCGCCCTTCACAGTTTGTTTGTCGGCCTCTCGTTTTGTTTGACCTTCGTTTCCTGTTGTGAATCGAAAATTGAGGGTGGGTTTCCGTGTATCGATGCTTTGAACACCTCGATGTTTCCCCCCGACATCGATGTTCAACTCTTTGATGTTTTCTAAACATTGATGTTGTTACATTGAGACCAAAAACACTCAAATTCATAGCCGGTGAAACGTTCATATGCCTTCGTTATAAAAGTCAGCGGATATACACCTCCATCACTTGGAATTCATTCATTTCATTTGTATTTCCAAATTATTTAAATTAGACGTGGATTACAGTTACAAAAAAACTGGAAATATAATCCCCAATATGGGCTACAAGCTCGCGGTAGGGGATGAGAAGCTGTGCTGGCTGCTTTACCTATCTCGCCCGTCATACTATAGTTATACACTTAGACAAAAAGCAAGTGAAAAAAAATAAATAAAAAGAATGAAGAAGAAACTGAAAAGACTCCTCAAAGACACAGTTCAACTATTGCTCATTCTACTTAAAGGAAACTAAAAACAACGTTCAGACCAAAACGATCAACTACAAACATACTTCAACAAACCCAATAACATTTAAATAAGAAATGAAAATGCCCTATTACCCTTCCTTAGTTGTAAACTAAGTTGTGTTACCTATTTTTTACCTATTTATAAAACGCAATTCCTTCACAGGGGTGGTTCGTTGGGTAAAAATGGGCATCTATCTTCCTATTTCGAAAGTGGGTATACTAGATTTCAGGTACCTAGGCGTGTATAATATAATTTTACACTACATTTTGGACGCTGAATCGATTGGAATGAGTCTCCATGCTCCTGGTCCGTGGAATAACCACTATGAAAGAATTTGTAGCGTTTTTGATAGAGCAAAGGCCGTTTTCATGCCTCACTAATGGGACGTGTACGCCAAATTAGCTACATCGATCACAGACTGACTCGCTGATAATATGATTAATCTACATTCATTTATAAAGTTCATGTACCTAAATCAACGAAACATTGTTGATCTGTTTTACGACGCTTATACATATTATCTACACTCGCAAAAGGGTCTGACTCATTTTAATTAGGGTCTTGGCAGAGGTGGTGGGAAATAAACATGGAATTGTGGAAATAAACATGTGAGGTATTATCATTTTCTACTAAATTTTGGACGCTGAATCCATCTGGATGTGTTGTAGAACGACTGGCGTTCAAAGGAGGAGGGTATTGGTCAAATGGTCATTTGGAAAATGTGGTTTCGAGATTTTTACGGATTCAGGAGTCTGGGTTATCATTTTCTACTAAATTATGGGCGCTGAATCCATTGAAATGATTCCTGGACAATCTCTGTTTTCCCCATACTCTTGCTCGAAGGAATAATGAAACATTGTGGAAGAACTAGCAGCTTTATTTTTTATTGGGTTGTAAATTTAAGAGAATTTAGTTGCTGAAGTGTGTATAAAAACTAGGTAGATAAACAGAGTCCGAATGCAGTTTCAGTTATGCCGACTGAGGAACAGTTGGGGGGAGCTTGGACGCTGAATCCTATGGTCCCAGACCGATTGACACCCACAGGAAGAAGTTATGGGTCAAAATGGTATCTATCTACCCATTTGGAATAGGTATTCTTGAGATTTCTGGTACCTATGCGTGTGGGGTATCATTTTCCATTAAATTTTGGACGTTGAATCCAAAGAAATGGGTCCCAGTACGATTGGCGCCCTCTGGATGAGGTTAGGGGTCAAAATGGATACCTATTTACCCATTTTGAATGTGATTTCCAGATTTCTGGTACCTAGGCATGTGGGATATCATTTTCCACTATATTTTTGGACGCTGAATCGATTGGAATCGGTCCGGGACCCACCACACTCACTGTTTTCATTTTCCCCATGTTGAAGAAATGAGTCTCTATGCGCCTGATCCGAGGAATAACCAACCCCTGTGAAAGAATTTGCAGCGTTTTCTAAGGGAAACAAGCCTGATCCGGGTATGACATGGTTTGAGGTTCGAAAACGTTTAAGTAACTGATGAAAACTGTGAAATAATTCTTTATACTGATTTGCTAATTGTTCAAAGATCCTTCTGACGTGGTCATTTCGATTCAAATCGCCCCGTCAAACGAACGACCAGGACCTCATTCTACATGACTGGCATTCGGAACTCACTCAAAACGCAAACAGCTAGATTAATAGACCTCGTGAGATTAGTGTTTTTGACTGCCCACGTCTATCAAAGGGGCACGTGCCGACGCCACTTGAAACTCCAGCAGAGCCATACAGACGAATATTGTGAGCTTTGACTTGGGAAACGCGATACTCGACTGTTCCCCTTTGTTCCCAAACTGGCTGAGGGGGAAAAAAGTCGGAATTTCATCCGACGAAATGCCGTAGCGTTTCAACTTCATTTCCCGCGCTTTCCCATCTCGCACACTGTGAGAACGGAATTAATTGAAAAAAACAACCACCGTCAGTTGAGAAAACAATTGGAAAACACTAAAAATCTTTCCGCCACCGTCGTTATTACGAAGAATCCGCTACCGTCAGCATTTATTATAAATATAATCGAAAAGTCGGGTTCTCGATTTTAATCACCCACCTGTTCAAACTTCCTCCCTTATTTTTTAAAATCTCTTATCTCCTTTGTTTTGACTGTGAATGAGAAATTCATCGAAAAACGGCTTACCGTGGCTCTCATGGATATTAAATGAAAGAAGAGAGCACTGACAACACGTTCTCGTACAGCTGCACGATTAGCCGCTTACTAATTTAGTAGAAATAAATGGTACTTCTGGTACCATTTGGTTTCCGGTGAAAATCGGTACAGGACCCGTCTCAATGGATTCAGTGTCCAAAATTTAGTCGAAATAATACCCCACATGCCTAGGTCCCCACAAATCCATTTTTCAATCTACAAATGTTGACCCCTACCTCCCCCAAATTTGTGTGTTGGTTAGTTATTTCTTGAATAATCAACTTATGTAATCATGCCTATTGGCCCCCAATATATTTATTATTCAAGGAATCACCTTCCAAAACCCAAATGTCCGTCTGCCATCCCCACACGCTTGTGTAATATACATTGAGGTATTTTGTGACTGGTTCTGGTCCTTCAGTTCCGCTTTGTACATGCCAGATGTTGCAGCGGTCAACACCCCTGAGGAAACGGTTTGGACCGATTCCCTCATCTGATCGAGACGAACTGAAAGTTTGCCAATTTAAAACCACTCAACAGAAACGGGACCCGTTAAAATTATGATTGAAAGTAACATGTTGACGACCCTAGAAACTGACCATCGTTGATTAAGTGATGTGAGGTAAAACCCAAGTTGGGACACATGACCTGAATGGGAAACGAAAAGGGGATAATAAGTGATCGGGAGCGAATTAGTCGGAATGCACTCAAGAGTGTGCCTCCTACCTGTTGTCACTGACCATGTCGTTTCTTTCTTTTCTATTTTTCCTCTTTTGAAGGTGATGCTGTCGTACCAAACCGAATTTTACGTAAAGCTACATGATACTGACGAATACACACCCCCTGCCAAATCCCGCTGAAAATCACGGTAAATTAATACTCTCATCGAACGGCAGTTTCCTGACGAAGACCTCCACCTCTACTTAAGAGGATTAGCGTAAAGTTTAGGGGAATTTCTGATCGCCACGGCTAACTTTATTGATTTTGATGATAATTATAACTACTACACTCATCACGCCGCGTCACGGACCTTCTTTGAACCTAACTTGAAGATCCTTGTTGAGACGCCAGCCTAAGGAAGTATTGTAAAAGCAATAATTTGTGGATTAAAAAAAAAAAAAAACGCTGCGCATTTATTCACATGGATTGGTTGTTCCTCGGCCCAGGAGCATGACGTGTCATTCCGATCGATTCAACGTCCAAAAATTAGTGGAAAACGATACCCCACACCCCTTGGTACCCCAAATTTCGAAAAACACACATTCGAAATGGGTAGATATATACCCATTTCGACCCTTAAACTCTTCCGGGACCCGTCTCATTGGAATCAGCGTCCAAAATTTAGTGGAAAATGACACCCCACACGCCTAGATCGCCAAAAAATCCTGAATATCCATTTTTTCAAATACAAATTTTGACCCCTACCCTCCCCAAATTTGGTCCGATCGGGCTGGAACGTTTTGGGGGCCATCTAAAGCCGGAGTCCCTGACCAAAATTTTAGATTTTTAGAACATTTTCTACCACCGAAATCGGCGTGGACGTTTCATAGTGTCTAGATCAAAAAAGGTCAATGTCCGTCCGCCGTCCGCGCCGTTTTTGGTAGTAGAAAATTTTCTAAAAATCTGAAATTTGGGTCAGGGATCTGTTCCCGTCCTAGAACGGTCCTCGAAACTTTTCAGCCCGACCGGACCAAATTTGGGTGGGGTAGGAGTCAAAATGTGTTTTTTGATAATGGATTTTTGAGTTTTTTGGCGATTTAGGCTTGTGGGGTATCATTTTTAACTAAATGTGGGATGCTGAATCGATTTACATAGGTCCTAGACAGATTAGCACCCGCTAGAGTGAGTTTGGGGTAGAAATGGAGACCAATTATTTTCCAAACTCGAGCGGGAATGCGTGTTTTCGGGGGGTCCGTCTGCCATCCGCCGTTATGGGTAGTATGAAAATCTGACATTTTTTTTTTTTTCGAAAACCTCCTTCCGGCTCTTGTTGGTCCTCGAAACTATGAGAAAACTTCAAAAATTTGAGTAAAGTATGAGTTAAAATGTGTTTATTAATTTATTTGTTCAGGTACTGGCGAACCCAATTTACAACGTCATGAAACGGAATTTATGAAGCCAAGCACAGCGGGAAAATATATGCATCATCTGGAGTATGGGAGACGTCAAAGGGATTCGGAGACATCGAAGAAATCTATATTGTATCAATCAATGTGTTTTTGAAACTCGATTTTAGTGGTTTTTTTAGAAATGTCAATGTATTATCCTAATAAAAATTTAGAGGCTGAATCGGCTGAAATCCCCATAATCTCTCTCTGATAAATAATTATTTATCGAATCATCGTGGAATAATTTGCAGCGTTTTCCAGGGTTGTGAACTGCTCGATGATTACATTTAGGGACTTCTTCTTTTGCCAACATTATCGCCTACTTAGTGACATTTATATCCAGTTACAATTTGGATTTACTTTAGATGGTAGGTCCAGTTGTATTTAGCCATTAGAGAATCTAGGCGGAGAATTGACTGAAGCTAGTGTTGAGTTGGTATTTTTTTTTTTTTTTTTTTTTAATTTTTTTTTTTTTGTTACAAATTAGCAAATAAATAGGAATATAAAGAAACGTAATCGACTACTCTAGCTATAACAGAACAATTTCCTTGGAAATATAATTCTCCATATGGGCATGGCCCGCGGTGGAGAATGAGTTGCGTTAGTAATTACAGCAATAATTGAACCTCAATGTATAAATCTCATATTACAATAATGATCGTAGGTAATGCAAATGTCAGAGCATTGATGCATAATACCCTTTTAAAATAGAATTAATTTTTTTGAAGTTGAGCGTTGATTCTTTCATCAATGCACTCCTCACTTTCTGTGGATATTTATTAAAAACTAATACTCCCTTATAAGGGAAGAAATTCTGAGCAGCCGTGGTCCGCAGTTTTGGGATCTCCAAAAAATAATTCTGTGAAAAGCGTGTTAGAAAATCGTGCGCAGGAGTCGTGAACTCGTTAGTTTTCAATAGCTATTAAACTGCACTCCTTTCGTAGAGCTTCTCCAGTGGTGCCAAATTTAGCTCCTTGAAGAGGGGCTCTGTATGGGATCTACAGTGGGCTTTGCTGGTGGCACGAATAAAATATTTGTGTAAGAGTTTAACCTTCAGAAGGGTAGTCGAATACGCACCACCCCATATGGGAAGTCCATACAGTAAAAGGGATTGAACGAGAGCGCAATAAATATTACGCAATAACGACTTATTTACAATTTTACGCAGAAATGAAAATACATTCATACATTTTCTCAGCTTATTTGAGGGAGTGCCAACTTGCTTATCCCATTTCAGAAGACCGCGTGGATATTGCTTATGTGACGTTATGTTCTCTCTAGATTCTCAGTTTTGTGTTAAAATAACATAGTAATGTCATGTCGAGTTTTATTGCTCATTGTATTCAGAACTGAGGTACTAGTCCGTATTGTGACAACGTTATGAAAATTAATAGTTGTGTAATAATATCCATCATTGTTTGGCGTTTACTTGTTTCTACCAAGCATTTCCACGAGGGTGAATACCCCACATCAGAATATGATTAGGGCAAAAAGCAAACCGTGATCGGATGGAGCAGTAGAAAACAGTTATAAGGCATTCGTTACCTCTTCTATCCTTAACAAGCGTTAGACCCTTGGGTTTTTTTCTTTTTGATTCTCTACAAGAGGTACCTTTCAGTCTCTTCACAAAATAACGCATTTCGCAGGTGTTCGTAATGGCCGTCTCGATCACTTTAATCCTTATGGTAGCCATTATGTCCGAACCCGAGTCTATTCATGAGCTCGAGTCAGACGTGGGAAATAATTTGTTTTCTCTCACTAAACAAATATGCGGAGTTTCCCCAGAAGAAAGTTCGATCGGGTCACAATCAGGTAGGTGACCGCATATTGCTCGCACCCCAAGCGAAGGGATCCGTCGTCCTAGGTACAGATAACGAGACGTCTGAATTTATTGAACGAAACAAAATTATTTTGTATGAAACCTCGAGAAAATAAATAATACGAACAGTCCAGGTAGGTACTTATTACTTATCTGAAACATTTTGAGTAATATTTTCCCAACTTGAATGAATTTGTTTCAATAAATCTTCCTTGATTTTGGTTGGTTATTCGTTGAATAATCAACCTATGTTTTCATGCAAAAGGTCAACCTCTCCGATTCGGCTCAAAAATTTTTTCTGGACGTTTCATGGTGTCTAGATCAAAAAACGTCAATGTCCGTCCGCCGTCCGCGCCGTTTTTGGTAGTAGAAAATTTTCTAAATCTGAAATTTGGGTCAGGGGTCTGTTCCCGGCCTGGGACGGTCCTCGAAACTTTTCAGCCCGATCGGACCAAATTTGGGCGGGGTAGGGTTCAAAATGTGTTTTTTGAAAAATGGATTTTCGAGATTTTGGGTGATCTAGGCGAGTAGGGTATCATTTTCCACTAAATTTTGGACGCTGAATCCAATGAAATTGGTCCCAGAATGATTGGCATCCCGTGGAAGAAGTTATGGGGCAAATTGGGTATAAATTACCCATATTGAATATGTGCTTTCGGGATTTCTGGTACCTAGGCGTGTGGAGTATCATTTTCCACTAAATTTTCGGTCCTGAATCGATTGGAATGGGTCTGGGACCTGCTGCATCCACGGTTTCCCCATTTCACCCATGTTGAAGAAATGAGTCTCCATGCGCCTGGTCCGAGGAATAACCAACCCGTGTGAAGGAATTTGCAGCGTTTTTTAATCGTTAACAACAAAAATACCGCTTCTACAAAATGTCCCGAAACCTCTCATGGTATAATTTTTATTTTATTTTAAATCTATATATCGATTTAATATTTTTCATCTACATAACAATATTGACCGGATAATTAGACGGTGAAAGTCAGTCACCGATGTGTTTTGATGCGTCGGTCCCGGAGTATTTTGTCAGACCCCCCGAAAAAATTCTTTTGTAAGCCGAGCGGGCCGCTGTTTTGCTGACGCCGTCAGTCTTACGAGATAAGAGGAACAGAGGAGAGGCCTCCAAAGTAGTCATCCAACCCCATGACGCAGAGCTGCACCACTCGGTGACTGGCCTTCACAGTTGATTCTCCCCAAACTAATCGTCAAAAAATTCTCGATCGCGCCTTATAAATACTGAAAAAACATTATTATCAAAATACTCCTGGAATATTTAGTTTATAAAATAAGAAAGATTATCAACTGGCAACACTGCCTCGCCACATCATAGATTATGGAGGCTGTTATAGCTTGATCACCTGTTGCTAGGCTCACCACCCTGCTCATCCTCCATAAGTGCGTCGTTCGTCTTGTCTCTTCAGCGTCGGTCACACCCTTTTAAGGTAAGCCATAAATTTTTTACATAATATTCAACAATTGCTTTCCTCTACTCAGATCACAAGGTTTCATTCTACTTAATACGATCTGGTCGGCGTCGGCGGACGGACATTTACGGTCGGTACGGGTTCATTATTCATTTCATGGTTAACCTATCTTTTCGTGCCAGAGGACATCTCTGGTTTTCACAGAAATTTCAAGGCAACGTCAAAAACCAAAATGACCGTCCGCCGTACGCCTTTCAGCGTCCGGCTCTTGTTTGTCCTCGAAACATTTCAACCACATCGGAACAAATTTCGACACAAATTACATCACGTGTTTCAAAAAATGAATTTTCGAGATTTTCGGCTCTAGACGTGTGAGGTATCATTTTCGACTAAATTTAGGACGCTGAATCCATTTAGATGGGTCTCAGAACGATTAGCGCCCACCGGAAGAGGTTATAGGTAATAATGGGTATCTGTCTACCTACTTCAACGTGGCTTTTCCGAAACTTTTAGGTACCTAGGCGTGTGCGGTATCATTTTACGCTAAATTTAGGATGCTGAATCGATCGGATGGAGTTCGGGGCACTTCACACTCACTGTTTTCCCCCCATTTTTATCTGTGAAAGAATTTGCAGCGTTTTCGTTTAGGTTAGGTCACTGATTTCGATTTGAACAAACTTTGGGCGTGGTCGTCGCCCGACCAGGTCCGATCCAGTGAATCACCTTGTAAATTTATGATCTCTCATCGGCTCGGTTTTACGTAGAATGTTCAGTTTATTGAAGATGGTATTCTTCTTTAGCGGGTGGGGTCACGTCGTGAAGGTGCAGTGCGCGATACAAGTTTGGAAAAGGAGTGCGAGCGAACAATTCGAATCGCTTACGCTGCCATTATGAGCGTCTTACGTGGCGTCGTCTAGTCGCTTATCGCTTATCGCTTTAACCTCAAAGTTTTTCACACTCCTCTTCTACTCCATTAATTGATTATTTGGCAATCAGAAATATAAGGAAGAGCCAGTTAACGAAATATATCGTCTACGTGGCAAACTAGGGGTGTTTCACCCTATGCTAAACTATGTCAAAATGAAGCTTTGTTTCTCTCGTACTCGAGGTTGAACGTCATAACGTTCGTTACGTACTTGATACCTACTTCCGAAATTGCTTAGCAAATATATTTAAGTGGCCTCGTGTCGTCCAACAAAACAAAAATCTACACATTTTCTACAAAGTATATTTAATTATTAGGAAAAGTGATATTATACCTGGGAAACTATTAATGAAGAGAATATTTACGGCTCAAGTTCCCTTAATAAAATTAATTCGAACTCATTCCGTACTTTTAGCTTCTGAAGATCACTCAATTTATTCATAAATGAGACCAAAGGCCAAGTCAGCATGCCGCCGATTTTTGGTTGGTTATTCCTTGAATAATCAACCTGTGTTTTCATGATAATGGTCAGCCTCTCCGATTCGGCTCAAAATTTCTTTCTGGACGTTTCATGGTGTCTAGATCAAAAAAGGTCAATGTCCGTCCGCCGTCCATTGTCCGCGCCGTTTTCGGTGGTAGAAAATTTTCTAAACTTTTCTGAAATTTGGGTCAGGGGTCTGTTCCCGGCCGAGACGGGTCCTCGAAACTTTTCAGCCCGATCGGACCAAATTTGGGCGGGGTAGGGGTCAAAATAAGTTTTTTGAAAAATGGATTTTTCGAGATTTTGGGTGATCTAGGCGAGTAGGGTATCATTTTCCACTAAATTTTGGACGCTGAATCCAATGAAATTGGTCCCAGAACGATTGGCATCCACTGGAAGAAGTAATTGGTCAATTTATTGTTCAATTTATGGGTAGAAAAAACTAAATCAGAAAACAAAAAT
>CM033999.1:14689803-14996098 GCA_019603395.1 Cyrtorhinus lividipennis | reverse complement strand
GGGTATCATTTTCCACTAAATTTTGGACGCTGAATCCAATTAAATGGGTCCCAGAACGATTGGCACCCACCGGAAGAAGTTATGGGTCAAAATGGGTATGTATCCACCCATTTTGTATGTGTCAGGATTTCCACTAAATTTCCATCCACTAAATTTCGGACCCTGAATGGATTGGAATGGGTCTGGGACCCGCCACACCCACTGTTTCCCCATTTGAGGAATAACCAACCCGTGTGTAAGAATTTGCAGATTTTTTTGGTTGTAGAACATCTTCTAAAAATCTGAAATTTGGGTCTGTTCCCGGCCTAGGACGCTCCTCGAAACTTTTCAGCCCGATCGAACCAAATTTGGGCGGGGTAGGGGTCAAAATGCGTATTTCAAAAAATGGATTTTCGAGATTTTTGGTGATTTAGGCGTGTGGGGTATCATTTTCCACTTAATCTCGGACGCTAAATCCAATGAACTGGGTTCCGGGACGATTAGTGCCCTCTGGATGAGGTTATGGGTCAAAAAAGTTTTGTTGGGGGTGGGTTTGGAATTTTAATGCTCATCAAACTTATTTTGCTTTGTTTTGAGCTGATCCCCCCCCCCATCCCCTCCCTTTATCCTCCCTGATATCCCCCACCTTTAATACTTTTCTCGCGTGTAAGAGTTCATAACGTTCTACCAAGATTTGGACAGCACTTGATTTTGGGAAATTGAAAGGAATCCCATCATGGGTTCTTGGGGTTACCGTAGGAATAAGGTATCAAACATTGATACTATCGGAAATGGTTGCTTGGTTTACAATACTGCAGCACCAAACCGTCCTGCATCGGGACTCCCTTCGGAAACGTAAATCGTGACCTCACTGTGATCACTTCAGCAAGTCGGAGTGGTGGATGAGATCCAAGGAGTGGTCCTGCTGTATTGCCATCCGACATGGAGCTTGCTGCTCTCAAGCCATCCACATAACCTCTACCAATGGATGTCATCAGGATGTTGTTGACTTACACCCTCTGAGCAGCGTACGGTGGCTGATCCAATCTTTGATTCGCTTGAATTGCATCTATGCTCTGAAATATACCTTAACCTAATCTCATTCTTTCTCTCTTGCATCCAGGACGCTCTGGACGCTTCTGACGAAAGTTCATTGGACGCCAACGGCAAAGCGACAGAGAGCAGCTCGGTGGCCGCCACGGATGAAAATACGAACACGTCCCTCCCCGAAGATCTGTCGCCCGTCAACAACAACCAGGACGAATCCACGCAACCCGGCGACGACGATGACGACACTTCATCCGAGCCCCCGTCCAAAAAACCCAAACCCGAACTCAAGTGACCTCGCAATTACTTCTTTTATATTAATAACTACTGTACTTTAAAGAGAAAAAACAACAACCAACCAAACTAAAAGATGATTCTGTATCGCAGTTTTCTCTTCTCTCTCTTCTGCTCCCCCGTTCGTCTTATTTGTTTTTCAACCTCGTATAATCTCCAATGTATTTTTCCCTTTTGTCCTTCGTGTATTTGTTCCCAATAATTATATGAGTCGAAAAACCTTTCAAAACAACCCTTTCCGATCAAATCAGGGCGATATTCTGCAGAGTGGGGGCTCTACTTTTGATTCTACGTTTCATTTCTCACGACATCTCCCCAAATTAAGTGCTATCTTGAGCAAAAAAGACGAAGAGTGAACTTCACCTTGATCATCCCATGTGTATGTTGAAAATCCGCATTTCTTGGTGAGTTCTGTTGGCTATCGCGCCGCACTATGAAATTCCACCATTGTTCAGGATAGCTTCTTTATTTAAATTTACTTAGTTCCTTTCCTTCAAAATGTGGTAAATATTATTTATTTCGCACTCATGTTTTCAATGTAATTCTACAATTGGAAGTATCAGTTATTTTCACGTCACCCACACTTGAATATTTTCCTTGGTGATTGGTTCTATTCATGAGTGCACTGTTTTGGTTTCTGCGCAAATGAACGATCAAATATGAATTTGGTTTTACAATTGTCTAATTATAGATGTCCAATACCAGCTAATTTTCCGTAAGTTTACCTCTCGTTTGTTTATGCCAGCTTCCATCGTTTCCCTCGTGTCTTTTTGTCCCTGACAACGTTATTGAAGAAATGTACAGTGTACCATAGAGAAAGAATACAAAACTGTTTTTATATTTATATAAACGAAAGAACTTCATTGCAAAACGTGAGTACTTAAAAAAAATATATTTAACAAATTGCCAGTTGAAAAACTTTTTTGTCTGAACATTTTGTTTTTTCTGATTATTCAGTCGGTTTTTAGGCGTTTTGGCGACATAGTTATTTTTTACCGCACTTAGCCAAAAAAAAAAAAAAAAAAAAATGAAAAAATGAATTGGAACAAATTTTTTGACGAAAACGATTGCAAGTATCTACCGGAAACTAGCGTCACTCTTCTGTTCGCTGTTTTATCAATAGTAATAATATTCCAAACGAAATTTGAAAAAAAAATCGAAAAAATCACCAAAAAAAGTATAGTTTATATAGTCGTGAGAAAACGGAGTAAGAATGGGGCTTTTGAATGTATTAAAATTGCGGAGGTTCTTTTTTTAGTGAGATTATTACTTATCGAGAATTTAAAAAAAAAAAACCTAGTTGACATTCCAAAATAAAAAGAAATGAACGCGTTTTCCTAGGTCCTGATTCAGCGAACCCCCAAGTTTGGTAGAAACGTCTTCTGCGAACTCGTATACATTTTTTTTTTTTTTTTTTACTTTTGATGAAAAATATTCAACCGTTGTTCTGAAGATTAGTTTCCTGTATCACCGTTTTGCATTTAAATTTGCCTTCTTATTGGGTTTGGCTCTCGTCGGATCTCTGATCACGCCTACTTTCCTCCGCGAGTGTTTTTCATGTTAACACGACATATTGAGAATAGCGTCTAAAAAGGTTCTTTTATTTTGTCTTGAAATGGAAGTCATCATAGTGAGTAAGATATTTTCTACGAGGTGTCGTCAAAATATTTATTCACCAAGTCCGCTGGACCGTGGAAATACCTTTTTGAAGCCCGTGGTTTTTACTGTATCGATTTTGTCACGTCTTTTAAATTCATCATTGTAATGGTTTAATATTTAATTTTTTTAAATTATTTTAAATAAATATCATTTTTTTGTAATGAGTTCATCATTTTGTGAAAATTGACGAAAACGGCTTCCGAGGGGTTTTTCCTTAGAAGCCTTGGAAAATACTAGTTTGTAAGTTGTATTTCGTACGATGTTGGTACTTATTTTTAATTCATAACTAGTAGACTCAGTTATTTTGCTGATAATCTACGGAAAGAGGGACATTATTTGTAATGTAGCACTCCTAGGCTGTTGAAATTGAACCCAAGTATTTCCATTTCCGTCGTTCAAAAATGTTTCCGTCGTGGAATAAGACGTTTTTGTTTATTAATTGAATCACCAACCAAAAGGCGTCTTTTTCTTGTAATATTTAACATTGTAGAAGATCATGTAACGAAAAATTCACGAGAACACTTACTGAGAGGATCCTATCGGCACACGACATTATTCATTCTTTACTGTAAACAATATGTGACAGGACTGAATCATTTGATTTGACTAGGTGTTATTTATTTGTTGATTGAAAGGAAAAAAATCTTACTGTACCTATACTTAATAATTAGTGAATGCCAATTGCCTTTATAGTTAGAAAAATGAAAACAACTTGGAATAAGGATAAGATTGTATTTACACAAATTCATACCTCTGTCAAAACTCACTAAATAAAATAAGGTTATAAAAGCCATTTATTCGTTGTTCTTACTGCACTTTCCTCCCTGCTAGGAATACCTTGTTCACGTCATGATTATTACATAGGTTGCCATTTTCTTTCCTGGTTAAAATTCTATTGAGTTACATTATGACATCCAACTCTTCCCATTAGAGGAAGAATTGATCTAGGAAAAGCAGAACCTTATTACCTAGAAGAAAAGAGGAAAATTACGTTTTTTCTAATAATGGACTCCTTGTGTATGGACAAAAAATGGAGGTTTCCTTTTCTTGAAGAGAATAGTAGCAAGAATTATCGAGTTATAACGCTACTTGACGAGTATAGGAAAGAAGACATGGAAAAATACAAATTCCATGAACTTGTTTTTGAGTTTATTAGGGTACTTATAAGATGGAAAATAATGAAGAAAAACGCTGCAAATTCCTACACACGGGTTGGTTATTGCTCGGACCAGGCCCATGGAGACTCATTTCTTCAACATGGGAAAGTGGGGGAAACAGAGGGTGTGGCAGGTCGGTCATTATCGATTCAGCGTCCAAAATTTAGTGGAAAATCATACCCCACACACCTAGGTACCAGAAATCTCGAAAACACATATTCCCCATAACCTCTTCCAGTGGGTGCCAATCGTTCTAGGACCCTTTTCATTGGATTCAGCATCTAAAATTGAGTGAAAAACAATACTTCACTCGCCTAAAATATCGAAAATGGGGAAAACAGTGGGTGTGGAATGCCCCGAACCCATTCCAATCGATTCAGCGTCCACAATTTGTTGGAAATTGATAGCCCACTCCTAGAACGCCGAAAATATATTTTTCTAAAAACAAAATAATTGACCCCCCTCCTATATTGGTGCGATCAGCTAGACCAACTAGAGCTGGGAACGGGTCCTGACCAAAATTTCAGATTTTCAGAACATTAATAGAATATACCTCCGGTCGAAAACGGTGGAAGAACATTTGCTGATTTTGATCTGGACACGTTGAAACGCTTTAAGACATTTATTGGGGCTAATCGGAGAGGCTGATTTTCTGCATGAAAACGGAATAACCAACCAAAACTCGATTCGAGATCCATTTGAATCCATTCAGCTCCCGAAATCGAGTGGAAAACTATACCTATGCGCTTAGATACCAAAAAATCTCGTGACTCCCGATTCCAAAGTACCCCTCTATAAGCGCTGAAGTACATTTCGGAGTTTGAATCTATACACAGGAACGTTCTAAATGGCGAAAGTACTGACTGGCCTTAGGACTTGCTTGCACAGCAAGAGCTTATTGAACGGGGAACTGGTATATAGGCCTTACAAGTTGTATAAACCCCACACATAGTACCTACCTATTGCACCCTGGGAGCAATACTGGTACAAAAAAAGTTCGGAAAATGCTTGGGGTATAAGGTATAAGTATATGGTATAAGTCCGAAATCGTCGATTTTGAGCTAAATATACCATCGGATAGCTCTCGGCTGGCTCTACAAGGGGGTAGATGGTAAAAGACACCGAGAGGAGGGGTTATGGAGGGCCCCAAGCGCGGAAGGCCGGTGGCTTGTTGTGCTTCTCTTAGGTGTCCCATTCTTTTAGTCCACAAACAGCCCTAGTCCCCTGTTGAGGGTTGTTAGATTGTGGACTAGCTTATTGCAGGGTACGGTTCTCATTGGGGTTTGTGAGTGATGAATGGGGTTTTGCCACCATACGCTTACTGTGGACATGTCCCTCAATATTCCGCCGTCTGTCGGTGTGTTTCTTGTACGTCCACTCCTTGATGGCAGCTCTGAAGGAGTTTTTGGGCAAACCCACAGCCGGCTCTGGGCCCACAAAGGGGGTTTTGAAGCCCCTCCTGGCCAGCTCATCGGCTTTTTTGTTGCCCTCAATTCCCCTGTGCCCCTCCACCCACTCAAGGGACAGTGTATTGCGGGCTGCTAGAGCACAGAGCTTCACGACCTTTGATGAGATGTTGGGTGCTGTGAGTGCTTTAATCAACGCCTGGCTGTCGGAGAGAATGCGGAGGTGAGCATTAGTATGTCCTCTCCTCAGACTCTCCAGGGCACATGCATTGATTGCCAGAATTTCGGCCTGGAAAACAGAGGTGTATTTCCCTAGTGGTGTGGAGTATTGCCACCTAGGTTGGGCTCCATACCCCCCAGCACCTGTCCCTGTTTCCATTCTGGACATCAGTGTACTAAATCAGGGCGCTGGGACAGCACTGTATGACCCTTCGCCCCGCTGAAGTCATTGATGACTTATATTGGTGAAGATGTCTATAGGAGGCAGGCCCAGCAGTACCTCCATGGCGGCTGTAGGAGTACCATGGCTCCTGTGATGATTAGGCAGGCTAGTCTCTGCACACTGGTGAGGGAGCGATAGGCCCCCACACACCACAAGGGGGTATGACCGGTTTTAACAAAGTTCAAAGGGCAGCTGTGACCAAAGTTAAGCATTAGGGAAAAAATCAGAAAAGGTGATTATAGTTTGATCAACTAAATCCGGTCCAAAAAATTCAGTTCCCTACTTTCAATTGAAGGATTTGTTGAAAATGGTCACAACTGCCCCACCTTCCCCTAGTTGCAGAGCGTCCAATGGTCCACACGGTTCCAAATTCATCGCCAGCCCGAGGGGGCAATGAGCTGAAAGATGTAATTTCCAACTTCACCATCGTGTTACTGCGTTGGTTGCTCAATGGTTACCTGGTGTTCAATGCAAATTCTCGCTCTGATTACGCAGTCAGAGCACGCGTGTTGAACCTCAGATGCAAGGGCAAAGGTTTTAAATAAAACGACCATCATCTTCATTTTTCCGTCAGTTTTATTTTTAGGCAATTGTGTAGTAAATTCCATCTTTTTTTTTTTTAACCATATTACATGGAACCATTCATGGAAAAAAGCAAGTAGAAAGGGGCATAGAGGCTACATTGTATCTTTCACATCAAACAATGGTAATACGTTGTAATTACATTTTCATTCTAGTCAGCGGAGAGTAACATAAAAAAACCTTGCAAAATAATACCTACAATATGGCCCAAATAAACCTGCCTTCCTACTAAACTGTAGACACCAAAATGTTTTCTATGTTTAAAGTGGGTAAATTTGTCCCCAAGACTGTAAAAAGTTGTTTTTTCGTTCCCAACCTCTCAGCAAGAAATAGTACACTATAAACACGCTTGGGAAGAAATTTCATTCAATAAGAAAAAGAAATATTTAAAAAGGCGCAGGAGAAATGGAGATGATTCATAAATTTTACGCGCAGGAATTGAAGGGGTAGCAGCACAGAGCAGGACTTTCAATTTCCGGGGGAGGGTAAAGCTTCAAAGATATAATAATATAATATATATATAAAAAACACAATAACCGTTTATATCATAAATCAATTATAACTTGCTAAAAATAAACCTTAAAATTATACAAATTTTACACAACTATTTATAATATATTTTTATGTACTAGGCGTAGGAAAAAAAGCGCCATTTTTTCAATGTATTTTTTTTTATGAAACGTTTTTTGGAAAAATGTTTCGATTTTTTCATGTCATGGAAAAATGGTTTCTAGTGTTTATTTTTACGTGTTTTAGGTAGGTATATAAAGGTATAAACAGTTCTTGGGAATAAAAGACATTGATAGACAGATAGAAATGCTACGATTTGTGATCTTGTTCTAATTTAAAACGTTCATTACATTTAAGTTTCTTTCTCTATAATAATTAATAATGCCACAGTTAAATGCAACAATAGCACACAAAATGGACTGGATTTTTGGTTTTTCTTGAATCGAGTTCCTAAATCATTCCGTTCACTTTTTTAATCAATTCACAAGTACGCACTCTATCGAGGGTTTTCCGCAGTTCGCCTTACTACGGTATTAGTTATGCCAATTGGCTTCTACAATTGTTGGGTTTTCTTGGGGAGATGGGATGGTCCCTTGACCTTATCTGGCTTTTTTTCTTTCGAGGATTTTTTTCCTTCTTCTCACTATTTGAGCACGTTTCAACGATATAAGTAATTTTTTTTTTTTTTTTGAGCGATCGGTTTCGAAGTTGTAGTATCAGTATGACATTCCAATACTCAAAAATCTGTCTTAAGCTGAGGTTTTGGCGAGAAAATCAGACTTCCGAGTCCTGAAATTGTGGTCGTCCGGCGTTCAGCACATTTTGGCCACTCATCCAATCATCTGAGAACCTGCCCCTGCATCGATCTCCTGTCCTATTTCCCCAAAACATTCGGACGATTAATAGTTCTCTAGGATTGCACAACTTACACGAGTAAATGAGCGCTGAACGTTACTCTTGAGCCAATTCGCCAAAAATCTGATTTGAATCCCATTTTCCGCTCTATCTGGTTTAGTATCCAAAAACTGTATCAAAACGTTGTAAAAATGATGTTCTGTAGTGTGCTACAAATCTATCTATCTAAACAACTTTTACTAATTTTTATTTGCATTAATTTTTTTTTTCATTTAAAGATTCTTTAGAAAACTCGATGCAAAACTTCATTCTTCATCGGGGAACGAATGTCAGGTTCACGCTTTAAAAAATACTACAAATTGACTTAAAAAGCTGATTTTCTTTTACGACAAAATAAGCTATTTATTAAAAGAAGAAAAAAATCAAATTGACATAGAGACACATACAAAAAACATAAGGTAGCGGTTTTAAACTATTTCTGGAATGAAAAAATAAATATAAAATTGTGTATTATTTTGTTCAAAATCTAAAGGTGAACATAAATATTCATTGTCATCTCTTAAACGAAAGACCTCTTGGCTGACAAATGGTCTGTTCCATATTTCTATCTAACAACATTTATCATACCAATTGTAACACAATTTACCCCAAACTGTACAATTTTACACAAAGAAAATTCGTCTTCTCTTCACATTTTCTCCTTTTGTATTTTTCAAGTCGGCAGACGGCTTATCAGACAATCGGAACAAGTTATATAGGTAATTTGTTAAATACAATATTTTCTGTTTTTCTCTTATTTTCGTAATATTAACAGAGAGAAATAATACATGGCGGGGAGCAGGAGGATGGGTGACTGGGGCACGTTATCAACAGATCATAGTTTTCAAACTCAAGAAATCAAAATAAGTTCATAAAAACATGGATTTTCTCGTCACATCAGGTGGTTAGAGGTTTTACTTTTCTTCTTTCTCTTTCTCTTTGTTCTCCTTGTCCGCTGTTTCTTTCTCGTTCTCCTTTTCGGTCTCCTTTTCCGACTAAAACACGATAAACGGGGGAGTGATTATATATAATATATTTACTATTCTAAGGGGAAAATATAGAAGTGCAACAAAATCCGAGGTCCTTGATCGCTGTCATCTTTGGCTAGGAGTAGTTCGTTTCACATTTTGGTTGGTTATTCCTCGAATAATCAACCTGTTTTCATGATAATGGTCAACCTCTCCGATTTGGCTAAAAATTTTTTTCTGGACGTTTCATGATGTCCGAAAATTTGTCCGTCCGCCGTACGCCCTACGCCGTCCATGTTCCGCACCGTTTTTGGTAGTAGAAAATTTTCTAAAAATCTGAAATTTGGGTCAGGGGTCTCTTCCCTTCCGAGACGGGTCCTCAAAACTTTTCAGCCCGATCGGACCAAATTTGGGCGGGGTAGGGGTCAAAATGTGTTTTTTGAAAAATGGATTTTCGAGATTTCGGGCGATCTAGGCGAGTAGGGTGTCATTTTCCACTAAATTTTGGACGCTGAATCCAATTAAATGGGTCCCAGAACGATCGGCACCCACTGGAAGAAGTTATGGGTCAAATTGGGTATTTATTACCCATTTTGAATATGAGTTTTCGGGATTTCTGCTACCTAGGCGTGTGAGGTATAGCTTTCCACTAAATTTTGGACGCTGAATTCAATGATGTGTGTCCCAGAACGATTGGCAACCACCGGAAGAAGTTATGGGTCAAAATGGGTATGTATCCACCCATTTTGTATGTGTCAGGATTTCTGGTGCCTAGGCGTGTGGGGTATCATATTCCACTAAATTTTGGACCCTGAATCGATTGGAATGGGTCTGGGACCCGCCAAACAACTGTTTCCCCCTTTCGAGGAATAACCATCCCGTGTGTAAGAATTTGCAGATTTTTTTGATAGGAATTGCATAAATCTTGGACCAGGAGTATGGGAGAAATAGTGAGTTAGGAGTTTCCAGGCCCATGCAAATTGATTCAGCGCCCAACATTCAATAGAAGATGACACCCCACACGTTTGGGTACTCAAAAATCTCGTATGCAAGTTATTTTGAAATAGGTTGGCTGGTACGCAATTTGACCTTTGTCACCTCCAGCGAGCGCCGATTGGTCTGGGACCCTTTTTTTGACGAGTTCAGCGTCCAAAATTTAGTGAAAAGTGATACCCTACCAAATTTTGTTCGATCAGGATTAAAAGTTTTGAGGACCAACTAGAGTCGCAAACGAAACCCTGACCAGAAGTTTTAGGAAATTGTGGGCTACCAAAAACGACGGCGTACAAACATTTTACCTTTTGGCTGATTATTCCTTGAATAATCGACTTATTTTTCATGCTCAAGGTCACAAGGTGGCAACCGTTTCCGATCAACCCCAAAAATGTTTTCTAGACGTTTCTGACTTCTAGAACAAAAACTACCATGCCCTTTTGTCGTTTTTGGTAGTAAAACATTTTCTAAAAATCTGATATCTGAAAAAGGCGTCCAGTTGCTTTGGGCACTCAATTACCCAAGCTTTACGAAGCAAGAGTTATTTTTTGTTGGACAATTCCTTGACTGCACGTTCACAAGTAGCAAGGAAAGACTTCGTCACAGATAGAGCAATAACCAATAACCATTAACCACCCACAATATCCAAAGCAAACCCTCCAGGACGTGACGCCTTACATCATACTACTTTGCGTCTTTCTTGTATATAGCTCAAAGTATCAAAGTAATACAATCCGGCCACGGTCATACGACGGGATTGGGTAGCATGATTCGAGGTGGGCTATCGATTTTCAAATATGTAGCCTAACGAGCCAGTAATAGACTTACCTTTTCTTTGTCGTCAGATTCGGTGTCACCTTCTTTCTCAGCTTTTTTCTCCTCGTCCTTGCCTTTGGCTTCTTTCTCTTCAGCAGGAGGTTTGGGCAGATGGGAGTTGAGATCCAAGTTTGTGCAAATGTCATTCCAGTCAGAGAAGCACCTAACAGGACGCAATTGAAAATGCAATCAAGTTTCAGGGTTTAAATTAAGGCAAGATTGTATGCGTTTTTCAACTATCAGCTACGTTAGACGAGCAAAACAACTAACGACGTACTTTTCCTTCATCCTGTTGACGAGGCCACAGAGGTTGAGGCAATTCGCTTGCATGTATTCTTGCAGAGAATATTCTAGCTCCTTGTCAACGAAGTAAATCTGAGCGAGGTGGGCAAAAGCCACGACATCAAGCTGAAATTGACCAAAATAGTTCTAATAAATATATTCTTGACTCAGAGTATCGTCATTAATGAACAATAGTCGTTTACGCCTTCAAGAAGAATAAATTAATTAGCCGATGGTCAACGAATCCCGTTGAACTTACGTTGGTGGGTTCATCTCCGAAGAAGAAAGGTTTGTCCGCCAAAAGCTCAGAAAGAACTTTCAGATCTTGTTGGCCGAAAGCGTCAATTTCCTCAGGCTTGTGGACACCAATACCATGAGCCTTCACCTTCTTTGATCCCTGAAACGCAGAGAAATTTGCAAATTAACAGGAATTTGGAGTAATGAAGCTGGAAACATATCGTCAGGCATTTTTATGTACAAGGCGTGGTCCAGTCGTTCAAGCGTAAATACCTCGAAGTAATTTACCATTTAGTGAATAGCATATACTTGAGCTGAGAGAAGGGATGAAGGTAAAGAATTGTTGCTGTGATTGGATTTAATAGTTTCGGGGAAATTACAAGAGTGAATGACAGGAACGAAAGGTTCTCCTCAAAGATCCTCTTTATTTGAGGCGTTCAAGTTCAATCAAGTCTGAAAAAGGGCTTCAGAGGGAAAGTTAAGTGAAGTTTATCTACGCGGGGAAACACTCGACGTTCGGTCGGGAAAAGTAATTGATGGATAAATGGAAGACATTTGAACAACTTGGTCTCTTTAACGTGCCTAAAAGGCACTTATTGTCAGAAACAAGTTGTGATATTTCTCGGGACGTCAACCTTAACTGTGTAAAAAATGCATCTAAAATTACCATAAATCCGGGAATGTACTAATGCGATTTCATAGACCATTTTGACGGATGGCATGTTGAATAGTTTACCTACCTAGCAAGGGAAGAAATTACGTCTCTATTCGAAGGACCGGTACACATGCGAAGTAATATTCATTAATTGATCTATGAGCTCTCCGATTTGGACTTAAATTCGGAAATAATAAATTGTCATTGTCGGTATTCTGTTTCTTCATTTAGGCTATGCTAGGTTTCAATTATTAGAAAAATTAAAGTAAAGAAATCGAAATGAATTAAATTATTTTTCTAAGGATATATATATGTTTTTCGAAAGGCAGAATCAAGAGGGCATGAGGACCTGCAAAGCTGTTTACAATCAAACCAAATCAGTATCTCTCCCGTGTTCTTAACAACGGGTATGATACAAGTGCGAATATACAGGAATTGTTTATATGGCAGAGAAAAGCACATTTTGGACAAAATGCAGTGTCAACAGGGCTAACAAGCGGGCCAAACTTGGACGGAAAAGCGGGTATGTTTAGTGAAGCTTCCATGAATACGCGTGCGATCTTTTCTCGATGATCTTGATCAAGTCAGTACCGTCGAGCAAATATTATTTTGAGTGTTGCAGTGACAAAATTTGAGATTAAGTTTTACTTACATAACATAGGTTAGGGGGAGGCCGAATGAAGACACAGAATACCCAGAAAAGAGAATGTCAAAAGTGAGTATGGTTGCGTATGTAAAGAGAAATTTGGTGATGGGGGATTGGAGGAAATTACAAAAGCCGTTTTGGTTTATGAAATTGGTGGAGATGGTCCTTAGTTTGCATTGGAGGCATTAAAATGCTTTTTGTAGATGTCAAAAAACGTGTATTCAAATGACGGAACAAAACTTTTCTGGTCGCATTTGATGTCAACAGTTCTTAGCGAGCTGAAGGGTTGACAGAGTGGTGAGTTGGTGAGGGGTAAAGGGGGGAAGGTGTTCTGGGCCCGAACAATATGGCCCCTAATATAACCACGAAAATATCAAAAACTCAACTAAGTTAATGAGGAAATAATTCCGAAAACAAGAACGACAAAATGGACAAACTTTGTACTTCCGAGGGTCTAATTTTATTCCGAAAGTTCTCCTCTTGGGATTGTGCACAATATGAATAAAATCGCCAAGCAAACAAGTATAATATTCTCAGGAATCACCTCATTTTGGCGAAGAGGTCCCGATAAGTTTTTGATGGCGGAAACTTCTCTCGAGTAGTGCAAAGTTGTGTCCTTTTAAATGATGATAATGGGAAAACATGCATTTCCAATGCTACTGAAATATTCTAATAGAGACAGTAACACGATTGAATTTCTTATAGATGGAGATTCTTCAGCCTTATCATCGTGGCAGGCACGAATAAGGTTGATTCGCTACCTAGCCTTTCCCTTGCCATCCTAATAAGTATGATTACATTTGATTGTGTAGGGAAGACCTTAGACTATAACCTAAAGGTTCCTGTCATAAAACTTTAGAAATTCGGTAACAAGAAACGATACGTAAAATTAGTTAAGAAAACCTATTGCCAAATTAATAATAATTCTTCCAAAATAATAAATATGTTGGACAAAGGACGGGGTAAGCTTTTATTTGGGGGATGAACCTTTTTTTGGTGACTTTGCATTGGTTACCTCCCAACCTAAACCTTACAGTAACCCTGATTCTGGTTGCAATGGTTAATGCAGAGACACAAAATGCGCTGTTTCTGTGGTGGCTGCCGCCAGAGCGCGGTCATGACAGTTTTATTATTCACCATCAAGATAGATTCTCTCAACTAATCATCTCGCTCATGGGTCATTCCTATTCTTCCATGATGTAGACTCAGATAGGGAGGTAGATACTTCCCTTCTATTGCAATTGTATAGAATGCGAATTTGTTCATGAATTAGGACCAGCAAAAAAGTGTATGACATACGTGTGGTTAATAGAAGGGCAATGAATACTGCACTAAATTTAAAGTTAACAACAACAGGATGAACATGCCTGTGACATGACTGTGTCCAGTCTAGGCTAGAGGTTTACATTTGCTGTAGACATTGCACTTCTTGGTGGCCTAGTATTGCTTTTCTGCTAAGTTAGCAGAACAGCAGAAAATTGCTGCTGTTGAGTGATGAGGGTTATCCACTGTCTCCTCCAATTCCAACTTATCATTTGGAAGATATTGCAGTGGTGTTCATTTTATATTTCTTTAACATTTGCTTTTCCAACAGATTCAAATGCCTTGGATTTTTTTTTTTTTTTTTTGTATTGCATACTAAGAGATGTTACAAATTCACAATTAATACTTAAATTTGTGCATTAATGGGGGAAATGGGAAAATTTCAAAGACAGCTTAGCGAATGTACGCACCTTCCTTCCGTAACTGTACTTGAACATGAGGTTGAGGAAGAAAGATGGGACTCGAGAGCCGAGGAAATGCTGAAGGTTCATCTTGTATCCTTTCACGATGTGATCCGGATGTTTCGTCCTCCAGTACATCACCACCCTACAACACACAGTTCAGGATATTATATGCAAAACAGGGTAATACTAAATATACCTAATAATAGTAACAACGCGAAAATCGGCGCTGATCACAATATTTGGAGGGTAATCGATGAAACTAAACAATCCAAACTTGTATCCGTTGTAGTTCCTCAATGTAAGGTTGATGAAGAATGGTTCAGTCTGGCCAATTTGGCCATCTACCAGAATAGCTACCACTAAATTCTGACAACAGATTTTGGAAACTTGAAAAAGTCGGTCCAGTCTGGCCATCTACCAGAATAGCTTACTAAATTCACTAAGCTCACTAAATTCCTTCTACAAATTATGGAAACTTTGAAAAATCGTCTGACTCCTAGTCGGAGTAGTTGATAAATGTATCACGTTCAAAGTCATGTACAATTTCATTTTGAATCGTGGATCTTACCAGTGAAGGTGGTTTTCAATCATGGAGATCATAGCGTGTGAAATGTTCTTCTGGGAGCTGTCAAGTCCTGCGTCCAAATCCTTGTTGAATCGCTGTGCGAGCTCTTTGATGATCACGACACTGTCAGAAATTTCTTCGCCATTCAACTCAATGAACGGAAGAAGGCCTTTCTTCGATCGGAATTTCATTTTGTGGTCGACATTCTATGACAGAAAAAAAATTCATAATTAATGATTGGCAATTTGTTAATTTATTTTGAAGCAAAGCACTATCAACACCAGGGCCACCAGGTACGTTTTTTGTCTCATATTTGGTCGGTGTTGACATTACCATATGGAACAAGCCCAAAAAGAGCAAGTATCAGCTCTCGGATGGACAACCAGAACAACTTTGGTGTTTGGATTTCCTTCTGACAGCGACAATTTCCACAATTTTGATCTGTATCAGTTCCATTCTGAGGGATGATGTGGGTCAGCTAGTGAGAAACCTTTTCCCACAGGATTTAACAGCAATAATGTATTAATCAAAATTATGCCAGGAGGTGTCATCTTCATGTTATAGTAATTGTACTATCAGGCTTAATTGATCAATAATTTGGACGATTTAATTTTCTGGGATGCATGAATCATGATCATGATTTAATCAGCGCTAGCTGAGCTTTGTGAGTTTGTACACATATAATGCATCAGTCACGAGGAAGCTTCTGTGCAATAGCATTGATAGTCGTTGACATTGCTTCAAGAGCTGTGAAGTAGATCCCACTCTCCAGAATGTCAACATCCGCAAATTCCCTTTTTGCTTGGTCGATATTGGAAGATTCGGGTGCGTTCATTAAATGAGTGTTAAAGCACAATTGCGTATCGCGCGCAGAATTGGCACACAAATAATTTAAGGTAGAAACAGAATCTTTATAGAGATATAGTGACGAGCCACTCTATCAGCTTGAGTTGGACTGTTCTCGCTCAAATAGAGGCTAAAACGTTTTTCCGAAAATGGCCTATGTTACAAGAAAGTTCTTGTTTGGTTAGGTAAAGTTAGGGGAACGTGTTTAACCTGCAGTTTCGGGTCGCCTCGAGCAACCGTGAGGTGTGAACACGCGCGTGAACGGCATTCTTCCATCTTCAAGTTATACTTAAAGAAAATTTAAAAGGTTGCGACTTTCACAGTTGTGCCCATTTGACATTATAACTTTCAAGTAGAAAACGATTCTCCTCGAAGCCGCGACAAACCTGCAATAGACTTCCCATTTTGATAGGATGAAAATAGGGACACAAGCCAAATCCTCCTCGAGCTAATGAAAACTTGGAAAAGGGAGAATTCAACTTCCTTATGACAATATTTATAGTCGATGAAAAAAACTCGTAACTTTCTCGTAGGACAAAACTTTTTCTTTTTCTTGACTCAAAACACTGTTTATCGCCAGAAGAAAGTACGAGGGATACGAAAATAAACATGAAAAAGAAAGTCTCGGAAGGTGGCGAAAAAAGGGCTCAGTGGTAGCAAAGGAATGACAAGAGTTAGTGTTTCCTTTTGGGCTCGTTTCCACGCAAGGCCGAAATCGACTAAAACAACCCGGAGAATTATTGTGACTATGATTCACTTTGTAGTGGTAACTTTTTGACGTGTTTATACTCCAAGTTTCAGTACATGGCTGTAAAGACGAAGGGTTTGAGTGAGTTTTACTAAGTACTAAGATATAACTCAATAGATTTCTTTAATTGTTTATAGCTTCTTTAAGATGAATAGTTCACGCAACATACCTCTCTTGTGATTTTCCACCAAAGCTTATTTTGGATCATTATTCTCAGAAAAAAATCCTATTTTCATAACAGAGGTCTCTCAAATTCCCCAAAACATTTGACATATATATTTCAAGATGTATAGAATTTGAAACCGAAATGCCCGCCCATGTTTTCGGCGATAGGAACGGAAAAGTGCGCATATGGTGAAAATGCGCTTATCGGAAAATAGTATTAGACTTTTGAACATTAGAAACTGTGAATTGTGAGAAAACTGTGGAAATATTTTGAATTTTAAAGGTACTTTAGGAAAAGTATTTAAGTGAAATAGTTCAATATAAAGGTGACGCTCAATGGGAATGGTTCGTTCAAACATTTTTCCTCTAAGAAAACCCAAATTAAGGTGATCAAAACATAATTTTGCTGTTTCTCATCTTTTATTACCTTGTCATTTGTTCAAGTCCCACGTGTTATTACTGACGTATTGACAAATAATTATTGCATTTATGTTGAAGTGACATAAAGAGACAAAAATGTTAAAAGAATCGACTGCGGCAGGGGCGAGTGCTTGTGTGACATCACACACACAAAAATGACACGAGGGAGAGTCATCATGCATCAGCAATCCCCTTGATAAAATTCCAACTTCGTTAAAATCGCACCGTCTACACTCGTGTTTTTGCATTAGTTCCAAAAAGCAACGAGAATTCTCATTCTTATTCATGTAGTTGTTTTGTGGTTGGGGACGCAGGGTTTTAACCCTCCGTCCAGTTTAGGGGTTGGAAATGACCCACCTTCCTTGTCACCCCCACTCCGACATCCATTTTCCCCTTCCTGTAGTTCACAGCGTTTGGTTGTATAGACTGTTGCTAAGTGCCCCTCCCTTTCGTATTGATCCGTCTCCACCCGCCGGGCTCCGGCTTCCCGGTATTTGCAACAGCTCCCGCCTTTCCATTCTGATTGATGACTTTTCTTCTACGCCTTATTAATAATTCTTCTTCGTCTTCATTAGATCGTCTTCTTTTCCGAAGTCACTTTCCCTTCCCTCGCGGTTTCTCTTTTTCCCGCCCGGTTAATTAACGACGTTTTGGCGGCTCCGAGTTCCCTTCCGATTCCTCTTTAGTGTTTTCGCCGTCTCGACCCCTCAATCGATGACCACCCTCGCCGGCCGGCGTCTCAGCGTCCTCACCGCAAAACCCGCCGGTCACAGGGTGTGTCCATTTTAGGAAATTAGTCGAGCCCTAGTCTTCCAATTAGTGTAATCGCGGCGGTGTCAACCGTCTGCCCGGTCGGATTAATGATGATTAGAAACGACGGGATTACCCGGACTAGAGATAAACGGAGGCCATCAGTCACAATGAGCGTCGTAGACCACAGCAAACGATTCCTACAGTCCAACAAAATTACATTCTACAGAAATCAATTATTAAAGCTTTTTGTTTCCACTTTTAAGGAAAAAAGGTTTTAAAACAAAATTTTCAACGTTATAAGACCTTATGAAAAACTCCACACAACTCTGCCTCACTGATACAGCAATAATCCCCACAATTTTGATCTGATTTCGCTCAAAATTTCTGATATAATGGGTGTCAGCTAATAGTAGGTTCCACATGAATTTCATGCTAATTGAATCAAAGAGATTTGTGTCATGTAACGATTTGAGACGGCATCATTTTATGTATTAACAGAACCGACGTTACAAGATAACAATTTGATGTTTTCTTCCAATGCACGGTTAATATGAAAGTATAACGTGCGTTTGACAAGAAAGGTATTGTTTCTTGTAAAATTTATATTTTCATTTAGTATAATTTGCTTAAAACCAATTGATGAAGATGGTTCGTCCTGGTTACTTCTCAACGGTCTTCTAAAATGTTGGTTAAAACTTGGTTAAAATACAACCTGGAATTTTGTGAATTGTGAGGGCGGGTTCGATGGAACGCAATTTACCCACTGGCAAATACTAATCCAGCGATTTCACTATAAACGGTCACAAAATTCATGAAAAAAACTATATTATATGCTCGTTGGTTTCCGTATCATGTAAATAGGAAAAAAGGAAAACCCCTACTAACTACAGCAATGTTGAATTTACTTATACACTAAGTTTTCAAAATTTCCCTCACATATGGGCAAAGTGACACAGAGCGCGACGTGGTGTTCTCTCAGCTCGAGTTCGCCCACTTCCTGTTGATTCCATTTCACTTAAAACGAGTTTCCTCCTTCGTTCAAAAGAAAACGTTTTTCGCTTTTAACTCGAAACCAACGCGGAGTTAGTGAATTACACGGTTCGCCCTTCGTTTTGTGAAGAGCTCTAGTTCAATTTATACCTTTAACAGGAAGGTTTTCCTTCTCGCGTGCCTTTGCAACTTGGGTTTTTAATTTGAGGTTTTAAATTGTTTAACGTTCGTCGAAATTCTCTCTCTCTCTCGTATTTACCTACTGCCTCTGAACCTGCTTAGGTTTGATTAACATAACAGATGACGACACAGTGACACCCAATAGTGTTGAGGCTGAGAGAACTTATTCATCAAAATTAAAGGAGTAATTAAACTCATGGTTCCCAGAGGAAATCTACTAGAATCATGACAAAGAACGCAGAACAAGGGGTCATGAGAGAAGGATGAATTACTGAATATTAGCAGCATTAGGGCTCGCTTAGGAACAATGAGTTCTGTGATTAAAGAAGACGTCCACTGGGTGGATGGACTGGATGGAAGGATGCAATAGTAATTTTCATGTCATTCATGTTTTTGCTATCGATAAGGCCATTTTAGGCTTTCATTGTACAAAAAGGGATCAAACTATGACGTTCTATGGGAAGATAAAAGGAAAGGGAACCAAATGAGAATGTACGCAAGGGCTATAGAAAAGCCAAAAGTTTCGGGTGATTAGTGAAGGGGTCATAATTCTCCGAAGCGTTGGAGAGGGGAAAGATTACAAGGGTAAGATGGGTCTCGTTACAAATGGAGTGGAAAATTAAATATGGGTGGGCTATGTTGAAGGGGATCCAGGGGGGTGGGACGCAAAGGTGAAAACAATCCCGTCAGTCATGCTGTTGTAGGAGGGGTTCATCTGAGTGTGAAATGGGATTATGGTTGGAGGTCGCATCTACAACACTTTTGAAAGGAACTAATACATTCGCAGAAAAAAGTGCTATTTCGAGTAGATGGAAATGCATCAAATTGCAGCTCAGGAGCAATACCTTTCTGAATTCATGATGAAGATGAAAATTCATCTTCCAGTTGAAGCATTCCTAAATTTGACAACTATTATCAGCCAATTACAAGCCAATGTTTTTATTGAACAGTACAATTTCCTTTTTTTTCCAAATTAGTTTCAAAAAGGGCATTAGTTAGGTATCTCATATTGTTCGATTTGTTCATTCCAGTAAATTTGAACGAAATTGGATGAAAACTGCAACCAGAATTCTTGTATCGACGAAGTCTACAGACACAAACACCGAGCTTTCCAATTCCGACGAAATTTCTAAGAGGTAATCCACCCGTCGATTCAAGTACCATCAAATTTTGAGCCGTCGTCGGATTTTCTAATTACAGGTGATATTTGTCTCCAGTCCACTCAATCATAATAGGGCCTTCTAGTAAATTAAAAATATGGAAAATTATGGAGCATGTTGGATGAAAATTGTTGCTGCAACATGAAAATTCGCATAGATCGGCGTACTCAAGATGATATTTCTCAGGAAGTTTTGCAATGTGGGAGGAAACATTTTCATTTTAATTGCAATGATTCGAATTCTGGACATGTCCAGCCTCCCGCATGTTATACGAGTATGCTTAATGTTTAAATAACCTTGACTCGCCTAAGTACATGTTAACAGTGTGAACATAATCGAAATTCTCAAATGTTAACACCTTCTTCCACCCTTAGTCTCATCTCGACCTCCTCAAGTGAGCTAAAAGACTTTAAAAATTCTATTTCCTTTGCCACAACGGCTTTCTTCAAGTACCGACCCTCGTCCACCATCTCCAGGGGGAGGGGAGGGGGGGCAAATTGTTTCCTCAGTGGTTGGCTCGTGTGCGGAGGAAATAACCTCTCTCCACGTTCAAGTAGAAAACTGGCGGAGGGGGCCAAGTAATTTACGTCCAGAGCCCTCGTAAGCAATTAATCCGCCCAAAGGCTTTTTATCTGCTTTTTTAGCTCGAGTCCCTCGAGAATCCTGGGGTAAAATGTTTTACTTTTTGAATACCAGCTCCTTCCCTCGCCCTGTTGACACTCAACCACCGTCGAGCGAAATGAGCTCGAATTAGCTGAAGGGACGGTTTTTTTTCTCATCTGCCTTGTTAGGCTCCAAAATGAAAAAGATTCCGCAGTCCCACTCTAATGAACTTCATCCAAAGATCGCGACACTTTTTTTACAGTCGAAAATTGTAGTAACAGAGAAATGTATCCCCCAAAATTCATTCTAAAACTGGCAAAAATATCTACAATTGAAAAAATATGTTGGGATTTTTAGTTGAACATTTCCAAAGGATGAAATCAACTAGAAACTCACAAGAGACTCAGTAATCTGTTTCTAGTTTCATGGTAACACCGATTCTTTTTCGCTTTGAGCTGCTTTTTGAAGGAAAATTACGTGAACACGAACCCCTGAAAATGATATTGCAATCTGACCACAATTGTGGCAGATTGACAGAGAATACAAACAAAAGGCTCTGAAACCCCAAGAATGCATTCAGTGCAAAGAATGCTTCTAATTGCTACGTGGATCTTTCTTGGAAACATTTGTAGGTAACTAGAATAGAAGGTAGAACCTTCATATTTGCACGACTTCTTTCATGGCCGGTCGGCAGAAAATCTGCAGGATGCTCAAATCTTTTCATCTTGGAGGCGAGGCTTTGAGTATCTTCGCCATTACCACGTCCAAGTTATTACTTTCATTCTTATGATAAGCTCAGAGGAAAGCGGACTACATGCAGGGTAAGTCACTTTCACCCTCCGGACCTGTGAAAGGTGAGCTGTAAGCCCGAATGGAGTTTCCGACCTCAAAGCAGAGCTTAGCGGGGTTGATCAGATGCGGTGGACAGAGCCAAGGTCGAGGTTGGAACATCAAGTCAAACTCGCGTGGTCTGGCAGGGGCCTCGCAGACGTCACTTTCTCCTGTCTCGAATACCCGCCTTTTGCCTAGTTTTAGAAAATGAGTTTTTAAAAAACTTGATTTCATTCCCCGAGCAATCGAAACCCCTAAAAAACGAATGACGTGATTCATTCGTTATTCGAGAGGCAATTTCGCAGTTTTTCGAAGATTACCCAAACATTAAGGAACCCCTTCAATAATTTGAGGTTGATCCAAAAACGAACTTTGTATCACCTGCTATTGAAATGAACTAATTGATATCCTCATTAGAATAAATAATCTTGTATTTGTAAGAAGACATTTTATTCTCTGCCCAAACTCAATTGTCACGTTTTCAAGTAAGAAGATTTAAAAATTAAAATATCTGTCCGCCGTCCGGGCCAAAAGAGGCTTTTGAAATGCCCTGAAAAACTCAAAATTTGATCTATAATTATGTCTAACTCATTTTTGGCCCAACCGCCACAAACGGTGTCACTCTACCAATTGATTAAAACACTGCAAATTCATTCACAAGGGTTGGTTATTACTCGGACCAGCAGCGCCGAGAAAATGGGGAAAAACAGTGACTGTGGAGTGTCTGTGACTCATTCCAATCGATTCAGCGACCAACATTTAGTAAAAATTATACCCCACACGCCTAGGTGCCGGAAATTTCGAATATCATCTTTCGAAATAGGTAGATAGGTACCAATTTTGACCCTTTATGTGGGGGCCAATCGTTCCGGAACCCATTTCATTGGATTTAGTGTCCAAAATTTATTGGAAATGGATACCCCACACGCATAGGTACCAGAAATATCGAAAATCCATTTTTCAAAATACTCATTTTGACCCATACCCCGCCCAAATTTGGTCCGATCGGGCTGAAAAGTTTCGAGGACCAACTAGAGCCGGGGACGGACTCCTGATCCAAATTTCAGATGTTTAGAAAAATTTCTACTACCCAAGTCAGCGTGGACGGCGGACGGACGTTTGCTAATTTTGATCTAGACACTTTGAAACGCCCAGAAAACAATTTTGGACCGAATGCCGCAAACTGAATTATGGTTGAAGGTAGTTGTTTTAGAAATACGTTTTCGATGTTTTTGGGGAACTAGGGAATATCATGGACAGTTGTTCCGTGGTGCTTTATCGGCGTATATGGAACTACAGTCTTTTTAGATGGCATCGCCAAAAGCAAATTGGCCGCGCGGATTCCGAAGCACCCGGATTCGTTGAAAATCGCATCATCTTCGTTTCCTTTCTGCCGCATTGCACAGGTGGTTTTTCTCTACCGGGAGGGGTGCCATCGAGACTTTCATGCTCGTAAATCTCCGGCCGATCCATCATGGCAGTCCTTCCGTGTTTCCGACTTCTCGTCTGATCGGAAAAAATGATTGATCGTACCACGAGGGGATGCAAAATGACCAAACCCAAACGCGTTCCAACGAGAGCTGTTTTAAATCGGAGGAAGACACAAAGTTAGGTATGTGTTGCTTTTATTTTTTTCCGAAACCAAAATGGTGGACCTCCAACGAACCTCCACCATATCCATCTTGGAAAGGACCGCCTGCCTCAATTAATCATTCAACAGCGTTCGTGTGTAAGGTACAAGTACAGTTACTCGAAATTTTTTTAAATAGCCGTCCATGCGGGGCTGCTCGGGGGACCCGCATACGCCCACAATTGGGCTCCTATTATCCCATCGGCCTTTTCGGACCCCGAACGTTCATACGGGTAAGGATCATTTTATTCTTTGTCCGGTGCATTCGATCGTCAAACGAACATAGAAGCGGCCACTTACTCACTAAAAACCAGAGCATCAAGTGACCTAGTCATTCGTAACTTACGACCTCCACGCAACAAAGCCAGTATAGCCATCCAAGCTCACCTGCACAAAAATGAAACATCAAATTAGAGAAACCGGTATTCAGACGGTGAGTCTTAAATAGTATAGTTGAGGTAAAGGGAAAACCTCAGAATCTATGTTATCTATCTATCTTACCAAAAGAGAACGTTTTAGTCAGCATGTCTGATGACTTCTAAACAGCGCAAAGAATTTGAACAAAAAACTCCCTAAATAACATGCACTCGCAATACGAAAAAGTGCAAAGTTACCATGAATAAATGGCAAGCGTTCCCTAGGAAGTATGGGGGGGGGGGGGGGGTTACACTCGTACGATCATCTGCTAAATAGTCAATTCACTATAATGATCAATGATCATCCCACACCAATACTTTATACCTCCAGTCCTTGAATTTCTGTAGATCTTCATGATCACCTGAACCATTCTACACGTCGCACCCTCAGTGCAATAGGGCCACAACTCGAAATTTTGTGATTTTCGGTTTTTTGGTCTCAATAACTCACCACAGTTAGCTCTATCAGCTCACTCGACCATTACGTGTTCATTGCCGTTTTTAAATGTCAGGACATCGGATTTCCAGCGGATTTGAACTGGAGGATCTCTCGTGCCGTTGGGCTTTCACCGGACTTCCTTTCAATTAACAGTCTTCCTGAGCCTCACGGGACGTCCTCTCGTGAATATCTCAAGGCAAGAAGGGCCGGAAGGTGTCAGCGAACATAACAACTATTCCAACGGCTAGTAATCCATCAATTGCAAAGATTCCATTCTATTCTTTTTCAGACAACCAGGATAAACTGCTTTCGAATTAGCTTTTGACCAGCAAATAATCCAAATTTGAAAAGAAAATTTGTTCAGCCGTGAAATTAATGTGAAGTTAATCCACGGTAGAAGAAGGAAGACGCCCACCCAAGGATCACCTTCAATGTACAAAATAAATGAAAACAAGCTTTCTTCATAATTCTTTTCCCTTCACCCTTAGAAGCTCCTTTGCTCTCCAGAATACCGGCATGGCAAACACACATAATCGGATTATATAGAAGGTGACTGTCCTCGAAAATTGAGGATGAGGGTCCTGTTTAGTCATGCACGTGACGCCCCTTATTATAGAAAGAAAAAAATTCCCTTATCGTATCAGGGGAATGATATTTTCTTCAGATCTCCCTCGAGTTATGTCATCCTTTTGGTGCCTAGGATTTTCAACAAACATTTCGCCGCCTTAATGAAAAAACCGTCTTCTTTCGAGTTGGAATGGGTCTGAAATTCCTCCTTTGTTGATTTTCAATTAAGATGATTAGTTTGAGAGTATCACTGAAATATTTTTACGATAAATGGCGCTTTCACGAGGGGATAACTATTTTTACACTCACATCATGCGTTAGGGACACAAACATCGGAAGGTGGTCGTCGTCGAAGAGAGTGGACGTAGAAATTATTTCAAATCAACGCTAAAATCCAACGGCTCTAGCCAAATTGACATGCTGGCGTGAGGAATTATTTTGGCTGAAGTATAGAATTACTAGGGATACTATACGTCTGCCCCCCCCCCCCTCCATTCAAACAGTGCACCACTTCAGCTATCTCTGACATACCATGCATTCGACACATAATTGCAATGCAGCCTGAAATGGGACGCGCTAATAATTGGGATAATCGCCATTTTGGATTTTTCAAGTCATAACAGATGCACAGACAGGAGACTCTTTCTATAATTATGACACAGAAGGCGAAATCAATCAATTGCAGTTATAAGTGCAAATGGAGATTGATTTTTCACGTTTTTTGAGGCGTTTATTGAATCAACCAGTCTCACAGTGGTGTTCATTATTTTCCGACAAATGTTTTCACACCTCCAGCCTCTTCATGGCCCACTCAGAATTATTGCTAATGGGCGTAGTCCTTTCGAAAATCACTCGTAAAATTGTTCGTAATATATAGCCAACTTGAAAATACTTATCACTAGCAACCACCAACTTCGGGGGGCCCCAGTTCGGAGAAGAAAGTTGTTTGCAGAAGGATGTAAACCACGAAGCGGAACGTACGAGTATTTCTAGATGAGAGCGAAGTGACATAGACCTCATATCACGAGTTTCCCCGCCTTGATTGGCAGATTACGACTTCACTTACGCTTCACCTTCGAAAGTAACGAACCATGAAAGAAATCGGAGCCTCGAGCAACCATTTTATAATAAAAACCTATCATTTCTTGAACTCAAGACCAGAGTTACAGAAAGGCGTGAATTTAGAGTGAGTTTAACGTTGGTGTTCTGAAGATTTTGATTACAGACGGAAAATAAGTAATTTTACTGACTCTTAAGACTTCACAAATTTCTGGACTCGCATCTCGATTATAGGACAAAGGAGAGGCCATTTTGATAATTTGAATAGGAAGCCAATTTATGGACTCCCTTTCTGCAGATCACGACTGAGAGGCGAGAAAAACCGATTGAGAGGCCATATTGCTCTTTTTAGGAGTTCTCGTATTTCTGGACTCGCATTCCACACAGTTCCATTTTTCGAAAACGAAGCCCTTTCATTGCTCTTATTCTTTAAGCCCTCGCCAATTGATGAATAAAGAGGACAACTAGAACCAAATGAAACTTCTAAGAAAGACCGAATTCAAATTCGATGTTGGAAAATTCGTTTGCTTTGATAAACTAAATACGATCAAACCAATGATTATCTAAGAAGTAGTAGATCTGGCCACAACAGGGAGTACATTCCGAATGAATCGGCATTGTTAACAGATGTCGTCAGGCGATGCTTGAGGCGTATGGGAGGCGCAACGGCGATTTTTCATCCAAGAGAACAAAACGAAAAAGAAAGAAATAACAGATGAAGGAGAAAAAAAGAAAGAGAGAGGATAAATGAAAAAGAAAAAGAACAGGCTAGGTATAGAGGTTTAAAAAAAGATCCGACAGTCGAGCACTCAACCCCGGGGGAAACCAATGTGAAGCTCGGAGCTTCAAGGATCCAGCCACTCGGTCAGCATTCATCAAATCAAAGTACAGAACCTTGTACCTACACTTCCCCTTAGTTGGCCCGAGATAGGACAGTCCACAAAAAAGAAAAAAAGAAGAACATCCTGAACAATAAATTGAGTTAGAGAGAAGTGAAGGCAAATTGAAAAGAGATGTGAGTGATCCGAGTCAAAATGTCAGATGGGTCTTCATTGGAAGATTATGATTAATGGATCCACCACTGAGGGAGAAGGGCGATTTCAAATGCCACAGATTCTGGTGGGAAGCGACATTTTTCTGGGATTGACGGGCAGTCCCTAACAGCCGCAGAGTTCCTGTCTAACTGAGGCCATGGACATTCGCATTTCGCAATCGAGCTCATAACTTATCAGATCTTACTATAATTGCGAAAAGATGACTAGAAGAAGAACAAAACTTGCTATATTTTACCCACAAAAGTTGTTATCTATTAATGATAATAATACATGCAATATTCATGGTCGCAAAGACCGTCTGATGACAAAGCGAGGCTGATAATAAATAAGTTGGTACGCGATATTCCGATCGGAGTATTTTTGATATTATAACTACCCTACACGCTTTTTGAGAATTTCCTCGTTTTGAATTCAAAAGGGAAGACACACTGACGTTAATCTTTAAAAGTACGTACTTGGCCAGAGTGGAGTCCCGTCACAAAACGATCACTGAAGAAGACAAGTTAACCTATGTTGAATAATTTGGATTGTTTGTATGGCTATCTTTACTACGAAGAATATGCATTTTATTTTTATCAAAGATGTACGATTTGTAATCCAGTCTAGAAACTGCCTTTTACACGAGAGCCTTATTTCCTCGCATTACTCCGATGATGTTTTTCTCATTAATTTATTCGGCAGCTACCTTACTATTAATATTGCCGTATTTTTTGTAAATTTTCCATAAAAAAATATCCCGAACATTTGTAGCCGTGTAATCACTGACAAGACTGAGATTTTCTGACCCATTGGAAAATTACAATCAACATTACCATTATGATTCTCAGAAATTCAACAAGATTACAAAGAGCGAATTTGAGTAAAAAGTCAATTCCAACCACACCGAGGTGGGTCCGGAACGGAGTCGGCTCTGGTCGAAAAAGGCTGATAAAAAAAGCCAGCAATTTGTGAGCGGATGGATCCCCAACATCTGCATACAAACGACCATGCAAAGAAAATGAGATTACGTAACATTTCACGAAAGAAGACCCAAATCCAGAGCGCGTTACCAGGACAAAAGCTTTTCCCGTTATTGGAAGGCTCTGGAGCTCCTGGATATTGAATCCACTCGAAGGTTGTTCCAGTAGATTGAGATGGGCGCTGATTGCTCGTCTTGTACGACCCGAAAAAGCCAAGCAAAGGAGAATGGAAATCTCTTTACGTCGTGCCTTGTGTAAAACTGAGGACTATCGCTTTTGCAGGACAACGAGATTAGAAGCCTCCGAAGGACCCAGAGGTTATTTTCTACTTGATGTCCTTCGGGAATTGGCTTTCCCTTACCAGATAGATTGTAGCTAAGGGTAGCAAAGAGGACACGACTTTCTTGTTCGAGTCAGCTGCATTTTCAATTCCATAGTTAGGAATCTGCATTGGTTCCAGAAAACCTGGCCAATCGAGGCGGTACAATTTCTGCACATTCATTTTTTCATTCTAGGTTCTTTCAAGATACGCTCATCATATCCGCGACATCCTCACTGGGCAGTTTGATGGGAAAAGGATACTCATTCAGATTGACGCTTTAACTTGCTACACTAGTAGTCGAAAAATTCCAAGTGGGGATTCAAACGCATTTCTTTTGGATTGAGCTCGAGAACGGGTTCCTACGCTCAACCTTATCTGAGGTTCGGAAGCCCAGACGAAGCGTCGGCAGTCAATCACCGTGTCGAGATACCACAGACCGACAGACCCACATAGAAACGAGACTCCTTCACGACCCCATTACGGGCTGATGACTGAGGTAGATGAGTTTTCGTCTGTTTCGGAGCTATCAAGATCCAATTGGCACGTTGTTTTCGACATTTTGTCCGTCGCGACGGCCACTTTTACGGCACATATTTTTTGTACGTATTTACACACGGCGAATTTCTCATAAGAATTTTACTCCAATTGTTACCCAATTGTTAAATTCTTCAAAAATAAATATAATAGTGCGTGCAGAATTAATAATATTCGTTGTTGATGTATGTTCATACGTCACTACAATATTCGTATCGAAATAAGGAAGGTTCTATGAACATGACCAGACGGAGATGAGATTGGAATTATTCACATGTTCTTTCTCAAAAATATCATATTTGTTGCGAGCTCGCACTGGCGCCGGTCAAATGGGCTGCTGGCGTCGCAAGGTCAACGACCTGTGGAGGTTTAAGGGTCTTGAACATTCGGGAACCTCCCCGTTCGTCCCAGAACGTTCTCGACCGGGCAGCAGGTATAAAAACGGGCCCAGAAACGCCGCGCAGTTCAGTTCAATTCAGAGTCCGGATATAGATGCTTCAGGTTATAAATCGTGCCGTGCCGCGTTATAAATAGTGCGACAACCGCGTTACAATCGTGTATTGTGATTCAGTCATTGTGTAAGTGCGCGAATGTGAACAGTTGTATTCAAGTGAACGATTGTTAATAAATTATTTACTAAGAACATAAATCGTTACAATATCATCATAGAACTCGAGTGCGGAACACCATCAGACATTTTGCACGTTAATTGAAAATTGAACAAATGATAAGCCTAATAAACAATGAGCACGAGCCGTAGAAACAATAGGCTGTACGTCACAAAAGTAACTTTAATCGAGGACCGCTGAATCGTGGCTTAGTATGGATTAAGCAGCTTCCTTCCGGACTTGAACAGAGATCTGGGAAATCGCCGGTGGAGTTGTCGCAAGGGGAGAAGAACGTGAAGGGGGGGGGGGTATTCCAGCCGGCACTCGGGGTGTGGCAGGAGTATCGTGGAGATCGGCGGTGCCGGGGGTGGAAGTTGCACAAGGGCGAGAATAGCACCGGGGGAAGAGGTGAGGGAATGACGTTGTCATGACAACCAGCCTAGGGGTGAACAACCCCTGGAGAATCTCGAAGCCTTTTACCGTACTGGAAACCCCGGGAAAACCCTCGCGGGGGCAATGCCCTTTCTTTCCGTCGCCCGTCTGTTGGTCCCTGTAGCCCTCATTCATTTACTCATAGAGCCTGTACTTAATCTTATGTGTGTATCATGTGTATCAATCGACTTCCTTTCTATAACACATTTCCCATTTTCCCATAATATTATTTTGCAGAAGGTTGACCCGTTGACCCAAGACTTGACCTAATTCTTTTCCAATGCAGTTCCCATTCAGACCGTAATATGCAAGTGGACCATACTGATCAAGTAAACATAGTGTTACATTGTCCTATTGTTACAAGATCATGATGTCTGGACAATAGATTTCATTTTCTTCAATCCTGACACTATTTTTGCAATTCAGAGACAAATTGTCGAGCTAGTGTAACCCTCCAGTCACACATCCAACTCTTGCGATGAACCCAATAGCTTACATAGACTTATTTGTGGACACTAAACATATAGATACTTAAAAAAATATTACTATTAGATCATTATTAAAAAAATAAGATATCAAGATAAACATTGCACCTACATCCGAAAAATGCTGGGGAACCAAGTTACCCTAGGAGAATACCTATGCCAAGACTGGAAAGACCTCAATTCTGAAACTTACAGGTTGCCGAAAAAATATTTTTTAAATATGGTAGCAAGGACATTCTGTCGCGATAAGGAGTTCACAGCTTCGATCAGTAATTTGCTTCTCCTCCCTATGCTACAGGATTGAATACCTCTCCGCATTCAATGATTAAATCATTTTTTATTCCCAGACATAAGATTTCACTTCTGATATTCTTACTATGATTCGTTCGTATTGGGCAGATGTCTCCTACAATCTGAAGTCCGTCAAGTCCACATTTTCTCTCGTAATCGACCTAACGCTCCTAGCGAGAATTTCCTTTCTCATCTCTCGTGTATTCTTGTCATTTTCAATGGAAGAAAAGCTTTTTCTCGTTCCTCGTACATCCACTCCACTTTCCTTTTTTCTCACCCCCTCCCCCTCTTCTTTCTGCGTTGGTGAATTATTTATGGCCCCTTCGTGTACCGACGATTATTCTGGCATTTCCACCCGTTTAAACGAGAAGGAACCGCTTGCCACCATTTCTCCCTCTATTTCTCTCCCGTCAAATGCTTTTTCCATTTCAATTTAGCGGTTCCTCCCTTGTTTTACGCTTTTCCTTATTCATGAAGAGCCAAGCTCGCTCAAATATCGAAGTTCGAAACGCTCTTCATTAAAATAGAATTGTGAGGCAATTACACTATTAGGTCGGCAGTCCTACTGAATTTGAAATTATTGCTGTGTTGGAATTCCCTCACGAAATTAATGCCGGGAATTCTCGAAATGTGGTTCTAATATTTACTGCGGCACATCATTGAAAATATCAATACGATGAAAGCGTTTTTAATTGACGGTAGACAATTAATAATAAATTGCTCATTTAATATTGAATTTTGAATATTGATTTGAAATAGCAAATTTTGAGTTCTAATCCAAGTGACGAGTTGCAAACTCAGTACAAACGTGTACTAATAGTCATAACACTTCGTCACAATTTCATTCTCGCCTAAAAAACGAACTCGTATCCAATTTTAGAAGATACATTTCGGTCCTAAGATGAATTTTCACTAAAAATGAAGCAGTTGAAATTACTGGAATTTATCCTAGGAAGATAATTGATTCTCGTCCGAGACTGTCAGTTATAAAGGATGAATAGACCCATCTTAGGGAGTATTCTGGGTGCTTTGCCAGAAGTTAAGGGAAGCCTTTAACCTCGTGAGCTCCCAGGAAGTCAAGAGGGGAGGATATATGATCGCCTGGAGAGTATTCAATAGCCAATATCTCACACGCGCCACCACACTCCTCAGGTGATCGCCCTGGCAGGAAGGACCACGAGGGTGTGCCGCGATACTTCAGCCGTCTTCATTCTAATGAGGCCGTAAATCTCCCGTGACGTCACCCTCGGGAGGGCACAACTTGATGAAAACTTCGTCGTTTTCTACAGAAAGCCTATTCGGATCGAGAATATACTTCAAGGCACAAACAATGAAGCTCAAACCCCACTGCCTCGACCTTGCTCGAACTTGACCGGAGTAAAACGAACAAGAACAGCGCCACCTTGCAGCGGAGTTTCCTTTCACTTCTGCACGGAGGATCTGATATTCTTTTTCTCTTTTATCGTTTTGCAGGGTAGCCTTAGGCACGATAGAACACAGCCTCCCTGCATCAAGTGCTGTGTAATGAGTGAGTTTCGTGCTCCGTCACCATGCTGTCTCTCATGATTGCGGGTTCAGCTTTTGTGGGACTCAATAACATGCAATCCTCAACCTTGCAGTGAGTTCAATTATGATAAAAGACGAAGAGAAGAGAAAAATAACACCCTGTAGGGAGGGGCAGAAAGCCTCTTCGCTATAATTTGAGCACATAATTTGTAATGCCTCCATTAACCGACACTGGAAGACAGATTAAGAAAAATATAAATCGGTTGTGATGGGTAATGAAATACTACGTACTCGCTCTCAAAGGACACCTGTAAATTTCTCCAATAATTAGTTGATTTGAGGTAATGTTCGCTAAGAAATTTCAGAGTAAGACACTATTTGAACTTCTCAAGCTCTATTTCTCAACGGATGTACCAATTCAAGCAAGAAATTTGTATTTTATAAGAAGACATATAGAAGAATATAGTCTACTCTAGCAGGTGGATCGATCAATTTGTGTTTTGACTTAAAACTCATACCTCCACTTCCCAGCACTCCATTGGAAAGAACATCTTTTGTGGCAACCTTCGTAACCATCCAACAATGAAGTTCATACCGGTGTACACAGGAGCCTGGTAGAAGCAAAAGAATTTGGAAGTGGCCACAATGATTTTCTCACAACAGATTCCCAACTGTTGAGCTCATTTTACAATGCCGATCGGGAATCGGAAGCACAAGTCATTGAGCCAAGTTGCGCAAATAAAAATAGAAAACAAACGCCGGCATAGTTGTATTATTATTATGATTGGCGTAATATTACACAACGACCTTGAACTGCATCGTAAACAGTCGTAGAAAGGCAAGTTTAAGTGAGCCTTGAACAGGAGCGATTCAATTCGTTTTCAACAGCCGAAGTGTGAGGTCTCTGAAAACACCTCAGGTATCGCATTTTTACGATCTTAAAATATGAGAACCAGCCTCTCAAAATACTCTGGAAACACCAAAACTCACTCAAGAACCTCCTGTATATGTAAAACAAAAAATTATAATAAAAAATTAACATTTTACCCAACCCTTGCTGTATTGGATATAAATGCGTCGAATGTATTCTCATTTTCAACTGTAGCAGAGATGAAGATAATTAAAAAACCTCCAATCGGAACCAAACCATCCACCGCCATAGTTGAATTTGTACGTATCGGAGAATATGCCGGTCCCAACCTAATGGATTTACTATAATTGTCGATTCATATTTTGATTCAATACTTATTGAGACAGACTTCTGTGATAGAAAGACCGAACGAGTCACCGAGGAACGTGAGTGTTAGTAACATGACTGACACAGCACCGATGAAATTAGTTTTTGATAGCGCCTGAGTGATATTTACGAGTAGTATGTCAGCCGTTAAAAAAATTCTGGCTAAAAAAGAATAAAAAAAAAAAGCTACGCTACAAGAAGAGTTCAGACTAAACACTTTAATGGCGCGACCGTGTTTGTTTATGAGAGCCCGAGTTCGGATAAGATCCAAATATAGCGGGGTGGGTAGGTATGCCTGGTCTGTGGTTATGCTGAAAAGCCCAACCAAGCATTAAAATACCGCTGATTGAGGAAAATTTGAGGAAAATGTTACGTTTGAATCATCAGGACGGAGGGGGGTGAATCTTGCGTAGGGATCTGACTCGAAGCTAATAGTAATGCTGACGAAAATTTTCTTACAAGCCCCAAACGCGTTATTCTCGTCAACTATATTTTAGGTCCCTAGAGCGACTTGCGACCTGTCGAACGAAGAAATCGCTAGTTACTCCTTATTTCATACTAAATGGTTTTTAATTACACAGACACAGAAAGCCTGTTGCATCTACCTTGCACTAGGATGGATAGAATCGAACCTAATGGCATCCTCCATACCTCCCTTACCGACCAGCATTTTCCGATTACATTACACCTACCACTCATAACTTTGAAGGAAAAGAAACTTCAAGACCGAAATGAAGGCCATCGAGATTACTTGAACTTCAAGAGAAATACTAACACGAGAAGAAAAAGAAGATAAAAAAAATTATCGTAAGGCTCATCCATTGGCGCTTATTTTTGAATTATGCAAATGGTCAGGGATCTGCGTGCGATAAACGCCGGAACAATAGGCAGAAGCGGAGTATTAGCTATCTGGGCATCTGCATAATCGGTAATGGTGCTCTCAATCCCGGAGAATATCAACTCCACGAGCAGCTTATCCAGTTAGTGTTACTACGGCTTCTTTTGGGGTTTCTGTTTGTTTTTCGTTCAATCGGTTTTTCGTTCTTTGTTCCGAAGGCGAGCTTTAGTCGTGACGATCGGATTGAGCGTAGATTAGTTTACTTAGGCATCGACCAGTGCAGAAGGCTCTCGGAATATACTGTTTTCCAAGAACCTGCAACCCGTCGTTGGTTTTAATTTTAACTGTCCGCGGAAAAGTGCTGCAAGGGAAGTTGTGCTCAGATCGCTGTTAAATATTATTAGAAATTTAGAGATGATTTTTAAATGTCCAAAACACCAGGTGGGGGGAGAAGATCTTGTGTGTTTGTGGATGATTATTGCGGGAAAACCCGTTTTGCAGCACTAAAGAATGGATTTTCTTTTTTAAATAGATTAGTCTATTAGGAGATTGCCAAGACGCTTCAAAACTATCATTTTGTTGTTTTGTATTGTTGGACTCTATTTTTTGCGCCAATTACGGCTGCTCAAGAAAACCTATTTGTGAATGAGAAAGAAAGGAAAAATGCCATGCCGCATCCAACAGTATAGTACGATTTCGTAATTTGAAAGTTTTGGGAATTATCGTGAGTTGAGTGGAAATTACGGGAAAAAATCTTAAAATTAAAATAACTCAGAAACAAGACCGTAAAAACTTTGATGGGGCTAGTTTCTCCAGAAGTAGAAAAATAACTAATTTAATCTTGGTGAAAGACAATAAACGTAAAGGAGACGAGAGTTCCGGATACGGCCCTTGATCAAAACCTATGATTTTGCTTTGCGTTGACAAGCGCCAAAGTCAACCTACTTACGTAAATGTACTTGCTGCAGGTGTCAAGGAACTTCACAATGTTCGATTACTCACCTGAAACACAACAAAAAATTCAAATTGCAGGAGAAGTAAGATAATATAATGGCTCTTAACAAATATTTCATACACGATTCTGAAGCTTTTGGCGATTAAAATATGCAGTCGTAAAAGGGTTTTCATGTTAAATACTGCTTCTGAAAAGGGAAAAATTATGCTAAAAATAGCAAGGACACCGTCACAATTTTGTCCTTGCCACGGGTTTAGAGTTGATGGGAACGAACACGTTAAGGGCAACACAAAGCAGATAAGGAGGGTAACTACTAGCCACGCTAAATGGAAAACTCCGCGGAGGAATATCAAACTTGGGAGATCTTGCGTGTTTATGAAGTTGGCCCTGAGCTCCCACCCACCGCAAAAATATAGCTGGGGGTCGCTTATGGTAAAGGTAATTCAGACTCTACGTGTCATCAAATTATGGTAAAGTCAGAAAGGAACCGTCGACGAACACGACCGGAGCGGAGACGATTAACCGCGTGGGGTACAGATGTTGTCCTTGGTGATGGGAACACATTCCTTTTCAGCGGCAGCAGCTTTATTTCTTTTCACACCACAAAAATAGAGAGAAAAAACTAAAGAAAAATAATTGAGAGCTGAGTTGGGTGACATGTGGGTATAACGATTAAGAAAAAGAGAACAAGATGATCAGTGTAAGGGTTGGAAGGGGCGGATGTCATGGCGGATCCTCTATTTTAGCTGAAATTTGGACTTCGTTTCTACAAAAATTTTGTTACGCGCATGAAGAAAACAACAAGAGCGACACCTGATCTATCATTGTTTGGATCCTTCGTCCACGGACCAAGATGTTATCACGATAATTTTTGACATGGAATCACGGAATCCTAATATGGAGCTCTTGATTGACAAAGGGTATATTAATTTCATGGCAACAGAACACGATCCTATACAAACATGAACCCCGCAGTAGGCCAAGGACCTCTCCCCTCCGTAGACCATTGCAGGAGGGGTGGAAACGGTGGGAAGAGATAATGTTACAAGGAGAATTTGACGTTATGAGGGTTGACAAAAGTATGGTGGAAGGGGGGAAATAAACCGGGGTCGTTCTGAATAAATGAAACTAACCCTGTACACCGTCCTTCTGGCGCCGAATGTGATCGATTCCCGACGTGCGTGCCTAGGCGCCTTGGGAAGCGGAGTTTTCAACAGGAGAATTGGTGAAAAAGGCCTGTGCCCCAGAAGGCCGGAAAATCTTCCAATGGCCCAGACGCGGGTTCACCCACTTTTCTAATTTTTCTATTCGTTGCTCGATAAGATTATTAATTTGCGCGAATGTTAATCTTGTCTCAGAAGGTGTGAAATGAATTTTCACAATGACCTGTAGCCATGGGAATGTTTAGATGTTTTTAAAAGTAAAATCTCAAAGCAGGGAGACGTCCTATTCCTATCAAACAAGGATCATATTTGGATTTCACCCCTTTGTCACAGTAATGAGAAAATCACATTAAAGGAGAGGATATAAACGCAATCATGAACACAAGTAAACAATCCGACAATTCAACACTGCATCGGGTTTGAAATATTATTCCACGATTTGGGTAGGAACAAACTATGATATTTTCGAGAAAAATGGCTTAGTTCGGTTCTCGTGATTTTGCCTGTCGTATAAACGTGTCTTCCTAATCGCGCAGAGGAATAACATCGCATTTTGGATGATCCGAGGTCACATTAAGTGACTCACTACATAGCAATTTGTGCAGTTCTTTAGTACTCGCAGTCAGTCGGATTCTGAAGGTCAGCGGCGTAAACACGCCTCGAAAGACGGCCATCTAATCTGAAGACGTCTGACAGACAAAAGAGTCTTTATAAGCTGGTAATCGTATCGCGTGATAGAAACTCGCTTGAATAAACGATACTATTTATAAGACTGAAATTCAATGACGGCAGTCAATTAGATTATCAAGTCGCAACACGACATGTGAGTTCAACGACAACAGCTATTCGAACCACCACTTTCAAATACGTAGAATAGGTGTATGTAGATCACAGTTCACAGATCACTCAATAACTGGGATCTGAGTGAGATCGCGATAATATCGCAACATTGAGAGACTGCGAAACGTGGCCCATCACTCAAGTCATGTACGCGCTCGAACGATCATTAGTTCTAAACGGTTCGGCAGACATACAACCAAAACCTGTGCTTTGTTATTTTTGAACGGAGGACCATCAGGTCAAAGGAGGTCGCCAAAGGGCAATCCAAGGGTGAATTCACAGGCTGAATCACACAACTGCAGAAGAATAGATTGTTGTAATGTCCAAAGATGCGTCATAAATCCTAGATCAAGGACGAACCAACGATATTAGCAGGCATAAACATGAGAACGATCGGTTAACATCGGACTTGGTGGAATTTCGTAGGTTGGAAAGTCGAGGGACAAATCGATAGGAAATGATACGTGACTATAGCTACCAACGACCTTTCGAAATGGAGCTCGAATTAGAGTGATATCGCGTTTTTATGATTTCCAAAAGCATATCCCGACAGGAAAACAGACGCCAGACAGTACAGGGTAGCGGGGAAGGGCCTCAATTAAATAATTCAACTTCCAGACAGACCCCCTTAACAGGACGAAGATAAGTTCGGTTGTTTTCACTTCACGCGAGGGCGGAGAAACCCTTTTTTTTTTTTTTTTGCTCGACCAGGCCTCCTATTACATCAGCCGAGTTTTCCCGAGGACACCAAACACGACTGCCAGACACGCGAACTCAGGGACCAGACATGAGGAACCCCCTTTCCATTAGGGTGAGTAAGAAAATTTCAACATCGATCGAGCTACCGCGAATTTCTTCTATATTGCGTTGACACTACCGATGAATAATTGACGCGTGAGCGCAACGATCGAGCGTAACCATTTTGGAAGTTGAAAAGGAATATTCGAAAGCTGCCTAATCATAAGTAAACTAACGGGTGTATTAGTGAAAGACTTTATCGGTCAATAACCGGCTATATTTAAAGCATCCCTACGAATTAGGTACGTACATCACATAGAATCTATATAAAGTAGAAATCTAAATGTATCTGACCAACTAGATAAATAAATGTGTCGGTTAGACATCCCAATGACTCGTTCGAATTCCCAGCTCGCCGCTCGCATTCAATGAAATTCGCTCAGTGAATCATCCGTTAGATGATGATAAAATGACTGTCGTCTCGGGAGAGTAGACGCTCCCCTTAGTGTTCAACTGACTCATCTTTTCCTCGTGGAAAGCCTAAATTGTGAGTAGTAATTCCAAAGGATCTTTTGGATTGACAGCCAAATAATGCTGAGAGACCGAAATACTGCTTGAAGCAGGCACAATAAGAATAAATTGTTCCATTCACTTTTCGTTCAATGGTGAGGTCGATGTTCGGATTGAGGATCACACAAACTGAACAAATTTTTTATTTTTATTTTTAACGTACTCTAGGAGAAAGACCGAACCATTACTCAGAAAGGTTTTGGGGGCTCATTAAAAGGCGAGGGAGAAGATCGCGTCGAGCCCGCCAAAAGGGCTCCCTTTCCTTTTCATCACTCATACAAAATTCATATAAACAAATCCGCATAGAGGCTGAATGCATTAGTTACGGTCCGATAGACGAGACCTCGGAATGATGAAGTATTATGCAAAAGGCGGGAAGAAAACTGCGTCTCGAGTTTACAGCTCAAGCCTTATCCTCTGATCCCAACATCCCCGAGAAATCGTTGTTTTAAGCGTAGACCACGTTCGATTGAGCAATATCGTTGGGATGGAATGCCTCTGTTATTTGCTCAGTTGGTTGTTGGATGAAAGAACTCTGCCGGATTCCTGAAGTATTGAGGACGCAGACGTACCGTTTCCTCCAAGACGTGGGATCGCATGATCTCTGTGAACATCCTCCTTTTATGTTTACTGGAAGCCAGATGTTGTAGACCAGAAGAACGAAAAGGGAAAAGGATGGGCAAATGCAGTTTGAAATGGTGACGCGTAAATGATCTATTTATAAAAATCTCGTGGCGAGTACATGAGAAACGGAGGGTTGAACGAAAGTGAATCCATCTGAATAATTAAATAGCGATCCCTTAGCCGCTGTGAGTAATATCGAGATTTACCGCGCTCAATATTTCCAAAAAAAAATCTATATAGACTGCATATCTATATACCATATAGACCACTCCAACCTGAAGAAATGAACCAAGAAACCAACCTCAATAAATGTCCCAGGCCTGGCTTTGCGTACGGCATTGCATAAATGTGTAATACGACTCATTTCGCATTCCAATACAACCTCCGGCAAGGCCTTGTGCCCTCTAGTGTAGATGTCGGTACGTATTCAACGGCTCAACCTTGGATAAACACTTTTTGGCCTCTATTATATAACTAGCAGCGTGCTGTAGATGGCTGACGCAGATGATCGAGCTCTACAGTTGTGAAGGGTGAAGCCTTCGAGCAAGGCGAAATCATTCGGATGATAAATAGCCTACTTCCCATGTTCAGATGGCAAAAATCATTTTTGTCCGGATATCGATTCGTTTTGAGCAACAAGGGCACCTTTTTATCTCCCAATCTAGCATGGGGAGATTCATGCGTAGGATGGTTTGAAGGGCCTAACGATTTTGAATGAAGGACGAAGGACTGTGGGTGAGTCACGTGCGTAGATGGTCCATAATGAGATAAGATAAGGATCCATTACCAAGTGGAAATAGAAGTCTTCTGCCTACCTGGGCTCTTCCCACGGCAGGAAGATAAAACTCGGACAAAATCGTAGAGGTCGCCTAGTAGTACGAACAGGATCTTCCCAAAATGTTGAGATATCGTCAAAATCACAGAGCACTTCCGCTACCTCAGCAACTCCGTTGATCATTACTAATTGGAGGAATGTTTCATACGGTGGTATCTCATACGACAATCTTGTCCTGTCCTTCAGTAAGCTGAGAAAATCACGCAAATAGCATACTCGCTGATAGAGGAAGGATGGTCCGATTGGCGAATCCAAGCCTAAAGAGCCAAACAGGACGGAGCCATCCAAAGCGTATACCTACGCTCCAACATGCGAGAACCGAGGATAATCGGGAAGATGACTTCACTCTCCGAAATTGGTACTTTAATCAGTAACGCGTTAGCCAAGACACGAATTGGACAGTTCAACATCAATTTTCATCTCACGAGGGTCAAGACGAGCAATCACTGTAGATAAAGCTGGTAAGCATCGCTCTTAAAAGGGATCCACTGTGAGAGGAAATGGGTTGAATCTGAAATGATCGCCTCCACAATGAAGACACAAGGCTCTTGGGGTCGTTGTGTTGGTATGGTAGCGACCAATTGGAGAAAGGGAGTGCGAAAGCGATTCAAATAAAATGAAGTTAGACGTAGGCAATGCAGCCGTAGGAAAATGCCGGTAATCGATACACTTTATATCTATCGGATTCTGAGTCAGTGCCGGCGCCAATGAATCACCCTTTCCGACGATCGATTTTTCCGCCTGTTGTTTCGTTTAATTTTCCTTTTCGTGTCCACTCAGGTCCTTCGCGTGATTACTCACTCTCAATCCTTTTGAGAGCGTTTACAAGGTGTAGAACCCACCGTCTATCATTATTAGGAAGTTACAAACTAAACATTTCTTTCTTCTAGTTCAACAGTTGAATAGTTGAGAGTTGACGTGATCTATCCTTACAGTAAGTATTTGAAAACTGGCAAAACTACAGATTTAGAGGTCAATTGCTACGACTTTTTCGCGTGGAAAACAGTCATTGTTCTACCCTTGCAAAACGACAGCGGCCACTGCATTGAGTGTAGTAGAATCTGCATCTCTGGGCCCCTGGGGTGATAGACGTGAGTGACAGCCACCTCGAGAGCTTCCTCGCTAAGTGGATAAATAAGGTTGATCAATCCGTCCCAACCAGCCCCTTCCCATTTAGAACCCGGCGGAATGATCACTCACGAACAAGCGTCACATGTCACTCTTCGCATGAAAAACGGCTCACCCACGATGTATCTGATAGCCCTTTAAGCGGTTTGCCCTTTGACACCATGTTGAGGTATTTCAACCACACGATAAGCTAGAGGAATCAAAGTGATCTATAATACGAGAACTGAGAAAACTAATTTCATCTAGAACCCACTTTTGTACTTAAATACCTCGTGTCATCGCGCACCTATTTCCAAACAACATTTCAAGATTTTCATCAAGCAAAAGACCTCCAACGCGGCCTTACGCTGAAAAGACCGCAAGAAAGTACTTTTGTGAGCGGCACGTACCAACGTGAAAGTCAGAAGCCGTAAAAACCTCAAAGGATCACACCTCCTTTGACTGAGAGCATGTACGGGCAATCGAAAGAACTACCCGGTTGTGAAGTTGAAAACGAAATAAATCATTCTGCACGGTGTGTCGAAATTGTGTCGATTCTCTATTTCGAGACGATAACTCAACAACGTCTGATATTTACACCACCAATCCGTGACAGAGGCCATTTATCTTGCCACCCATGGGACACGAGGGAATTGCCTGAACAAAATGTACTAGAAAATGAGTTAGTTCTAATTAAATAGTTCAATTAGAGGGGAAAAAGGTTTGATTATGAACTATATATAATAACTATATAATAACTATATAATGGCCAAAGAGTGTTGTAGTTCCCAAATGAAGTGTCAAAATGAGAGAATGTGTACATGAATGTTGAATACAATTTTCAAACGTTAAAATTGAGAATCTTGTATCGTGATTGAAAATTTTGATGCCTCTTCTGGGCAAATATGATTAGATGGGTTTGAAATAATTTTCAAAACTTTTTTGTTCGTCTGCCAAGATTGAAGGATTCAAGAAAGGGTAACAAAACCTATCAAGGACGCAAAATCCTGCTAAGGGCATTGCCTTCAAGGGACACGATGGGACCAGATAACCCCCATCTAGTGCTTTATACAGTCAATCTATGATGGTTGTTATTCTATAAAGAAGCCAAGACCAATCACATCATATTAAATATCGGAAGCAGAACCCCTACAGCAGAATCGTATTATTGAATCAGATCTACGTTATTGACCCTTCCCTCATGGCTCTTAGTTGACCTCAGTTCCAAAAGGAGACGGCAAACGAGCATTTACTTTTTTCATATTCTGAAGAGGAATCAAATTGTATCTCCTTAACGAGGAGTTGCCTATGATTTGATTGGCGCTGGGGGTGGGGGCGCTTTGAATCTGCCGCCACTGATTGGGTCTAAAAGCAAACCGAACGAAACCAACGAGACTGAAGAGGATGTCTTTTCAGAAAGTGATTCATGGTGTTCAAGGGGCGCCTGTATCATTCTAGGTAGCGCTGTGATTGCTTCTTCACCGCTAATAGACACTGAAAAGGTACCATCATCTAATAAAATGATTTAAGAGACAGTCAACAGAGAACGTTACATCATTCCTAAATGCCATTTAATGGTTAACTGCTACATTATCCGCGGATAAGCTGGTCAAAACGATAGCATAGAAACTACCGAACTGTAATACTTTTTCTCATCCATTAGCCCAACCATGCCGTCTGTCGTTTGTACGAATGACTTCCGTCACGTATTGTTCATAGGGGGAGCATTAGGGTGGAAAATGAACCAGGGGTTTGCTCTCTCAGGCACATGAAATCCATCATTGAAAATGGAATACTATCAGTATGGTTTAGGAGTTAGACCAGAAAAAGTACATTATCATATAAGTACAGAATTTGTATCATAAAATGAAAAAGAATCTTTGAATCAAAAGAATGAAAAAGAAAGACTTAGTTTGAAGTGTACGGTCGTAATCTCACATTTCTCTACAAGGGCATGCTCAATTTTTTTTAAATTTATTTATATTTTTTATTTTACCTTCAAAATGTGCAGCCCATGAGAAGGATATAACACTACACGCACAAACATTAAACGAACTTTTTAAACTCCTTCACCCTCATACGCAATTAAAATGTTGTATTCAGGCAAAATTCTGATTTTCCATACCAAAACGGATCTCTATACATCCGATATTCTAAGGATCAGTCAAACACTATGTATAATAGGGAGTATCATACTCATATCAACATGGCCAGCCTCCAAATGCTGCATTGCATATTATGATGACGTGTCGAGTTGGGAAATAGGTTGGTTATTCTTTGGATAACCTAAGCGGTTATCCAAACCACTCTTATATTCTAAATGGCGCATGTAGGTAAATAAAGGAATTAGTTAGCGATAATTTTTGTTTTTTGCATTATACTCCAGCCGAAACGTCTTGAAAAAACGTCTTGTATCGGACTTCAAAAAACATCAGGAACACTCTTGAGTATTTACTATACAACCAATGTTTTCGGCCATGAAGGAACCATTTTGTGAGGGAGGAAGCATCATACGCCCATGAGGAACTACGATGTACGTTATTCAAATTGAATAAATTAGCTGCCAAATCTGATCTGGCGGAACTCCAAAACTCCCATAGTGATGGAGATTCAATTTCTCATAAATCCTCAGAACTTCATCTTGAATATTTTGGTAATTTTCGTATAATTGACAATGGATTGTATTTAGTAAAATGTGGTGATGAAGGGACATGAAGAGATTAAGTACATTTGCGACAGACGGGAGGAAAATTCGGGAGTTATGGGGTGAAGTGTAAGTGTCTTGAAAATGTAATATTTCCTATTGAACCTCAGCCAAAAAACGTTTTTAGGTAAATAAAGTCTGGTTTCACCCTTTCTGATGTCAACGATCTCAACAGGGGGTTGTAACGTTTGTTTTATTGAAATGCGACTGTCAAGAGGGAGTTTGTTTGCCGTGGAAACAACGCCAGAGTTTACTAGGGCTTGAAAGAATGTTTACCTTGACAATGGGACGGGCAATAAATCATGAGGCCCCGCGGGTTCGCGGGCGGATTGAGAGGAAGGTGGAGGCGTGGCGTTTGCCGCTCCACCTGTTCACCTAACCAGCCACTCGAACGCAGCGACCGAGCACCCAGGAGTCGAGTTGGATGTCATCGTTCGGATCTTCCAATGTGTATGTATGTGACAGACGTGACAAGGTGAGGGATAAGATGAAATGCATGGGAGATACACGACGTCGTTTAGCGTTCAGAGTACAAGAACAGACGCCCTTCTGCAACTAATGATATACCTCCGACGATATCTTTAGCAAAAGGTCGTAAACTCCATATGGTAACTATTGAGAGCAGAGGGAACAAAATAGGAGATTCAAAGTTGATCTCGATTTAGTAACAGTTTGGGGTATTAAAAAAAAATATTAAAAAAAAAAAAATAAAAAAAACTAGGATCATGAAGACTCACTCTAACCGATTCGGCGCCCAAAATTTCGTGGAAAATGATACCTCACAAGGTACTATCTATCTGGGATACAAATAACCCATAACCTCTTTAGGTGAGTGTCAATCGTTCCGGGACCCGTCTCATTGAATTCAACGTCTAAAATTTAGTCGAAAATGATACCCCACACGTCTAAATCGCCGAAAATCCCGGAAATCCATTTTTCGGAAAACACGACTCCCCTCAAACCAAATTTGGTCCGATCGGGCTGAAAGGTTTCGAAAACCAACTAGAGCCAGAAACGGTTCCCTGGACAAAATTTAAGATTTTCTACCATGTACCAAAATTGGCGTGGACGGTGGACAACTTTTGGGCCGAATCGGAGAGATTTACTATTTGCATGAAAACATAGATTGATTAGTCAAGTAATCCAAAACATACATGTATTAGACATTTTGAACCATAACGTAGGCCCGCACGGATTAATAAAGCTGTTACTAACCTTTAAACGAAATCATTATTATTCGGAAATTTAAACATGTTACTTCCATACGTTGCAAACAAGATGCAAACTCCATGAATAAACAAGTTGAAAAAAGGAGTATAATACCCTAAAGGCCGAGCCGGTTTAAAAACCCGGTGTCCTACGTAAATATTTGTCCACTTCAACGTTATCAAGCTGGGAAAACATTAATATTTGCGCACATGCCAGTTACCCGCGAAACAGGACTGTGCGTATTATCATGGTGGAGATTGATACATCAAGTACGTCAACGAGAGGCTTGACGACTAAAATAATTAAGTCTCAATGACTCCTTCCCATTGACTGAAAAGTACACTTAGTACAAGCCATAATCCTTATTCAACATTCGTCTTTCCTCCCTTGTGCTACTGGGCCAAGAATGGCTTCAAAATGTCACATCGCACCATCGAACTCGGCGCTTCTCTCGTGGCTAACGATTAATATCAAATATAAGCAGGCTTGTTGAGGCTCGAGATCTTTTTTGGTTGGTGAGGAGTTGCGTTTGGGAGGCACAGAGATGCGGATTGGTCAGCTGGAACCCTCAGAGAGAGGAAATGCTTTATTTGTCCAAGCGGCCCAGTAACTTCCTCTTTAGCGAACTCGAATTGGAAGCTCCCTCTCGTGATCGTTTATTTCGAAATGTATGACACTGAGTAAAAATGTCCAAGAGGCAGGACTAAAAAACAAGGAGAGAGAGAGGATTTGGCTGAATCATCCGACCTATGATACGAACGCACAAAAGAAAAGGAGAAAACTAATTAGATATCAATAATCTTAATATTGCAGCTCTCCCCTCAACAGTTGACTCTAAACCTTAGGATTGATATCATTGATTCGGATGGCTTCCCTGAATTTCTAGGGCGTTAGACACTGATGAGCAATGGATCACAATCATCTCCGTATTTACATACTCCCTAAAGTTCTAGAGGCCACATTCTTCTTTCCAAACGGGAGGATCTGTTCCTACGATGAGGCTCTGCGACCTCGTTTACCAAACACTTCAAACCCCAGCTAAAAACAACAGCACGTGTTCCCTATCAATGGTTCATCAATGAGCCTCCGGTGTTTATAAGGCGCCGTTTCCAGCCTCCTCAAGAAGAAAGCGCAAATAAAGAATTGGGAAGTATAAATTTACAAAAGAGAAGAGGGCTATAACGGATGAGCCCTTAAAAGGAGGTCCCACAGTAGATATGATACGCTCGGGAACATTGCATTTTTACGCCAAGCGAGAATGCATGTTAGGTAATTTCAACTTACGTGAGACACGACAACTGAACTGCTAGGTGTTATTCATACCTGCAACAAAAAGGAAATTTGTATTTTTCTCAAGCAGTGTTTCATAATAGAAAACATGATACGAGTAATAAAAATGTCAAAATACAGGAGACGTTAGGTGGAACCCTACATTATTAGGTTCGTACGGGAGTTGGCTCGAAGACCAGAAAAACCCCCCTAGGGGTTGTTTATCAATGAACATTTGGGTGAGGATGGTAGAACCGAGCAAAAAAGGGGTGATTTGGAGGAAAGGGCGGGTGACAAAAAATGTAGAGAAGGGTTCCACAAAATCCACCCCAAAGAAGACGAAGGATTTTGACGTAGCTACCGCCAGAGGAGCCATTGTGAAGGAAAGGATTCAGATCTTTCCTCGTTGATAAAGAGTAATTCAAATCTGTGGTGATGGGACCCGGCTAAAGGTCAGGCGGCATTGTGTTGGTATTATGGGAGGAAGATAACGTATCAAATATCAGGAGAAAAGGATTCCTCTAATGTCACTTTTAGAGCTACCCTGGCTATGGAATTTTTCGTCGTTTAATGGAATTGCACTTTCTCTGAAGAATCCTTGAGGTTCCTTTCAACGAACGACGACTTCTTGAAAAGGCTGTCCACGTGAGGTTTCTACTGAGAACAACTTCCCTTTGTTGACCTAGGTAACTGAAGTTACTCATCTCGCAATCTATGGATTATCAAAAATGTACGAAAAGAAGAAGACGACGGACAAAATCAGTATTTGATTGCAATATGGCAGAAAAATATTAATTATAAACGAGAAAAAAACCTGGCTACCGCGCGATATTTGAATCAAAATTGGGTATTTTACGTAACTTACGAGAGCTTAGCCTTGGTAGTACCTGATTAGTCCGGCAAGGTAAGTGAAATTCGGAGAAGAAGAGCAGTAGGGTAAGTGGCCTGAGAGAGCAGCAAAGTAAACGACGGAAAAAAAGAATAATGTTGATCGGAGTTGGCCGCATGGGAAGATTCGGAACAAACGGGAGCAAGTTATGAGGACGAAGTTGAAAGTGAGCCTAGTCAGAAGACAATATGGAAGGGAAATCATAATTTAATTTAACACTTATCTTGGAAAAGGCAGAATGATGAATGAAATCATGAGACGGACATTACTCGAATCATCAGAAAGATCACGTAGGACTTTCGGACTATCAAAGTGTCACTTTCCACCTGGATAACGGCCATAATCATTTTTAGATTGGCGCTACATTCCTAAGATAAAAGATAGAGTTTCCGAGAAGTGCCTGTGGATTAAAGTAAGATCCAACGAATTGAGAATGTCGTTTCCAATATCTGAACGAATCCCGAAGGTTGAGCGGTAATTAGTTAACTTAATCCATTTTGCGTTCAACCGCCGCGTGAAAATCGAAAAAAGGCCCGCTAAGCACCATTCTCCATGTTCTTAGTAAGAGTAATCACGAACCGGTGATAATTTTCATTCTTCACGATCGTAGTAACTCGACATCCGAAATTCGGTTCACGTAGCGACTCAAATGGGAAGCAATTTGGGAGCACCCGCCGAGTTGATGCGCCCACGGAATATTTAAAGATATTAGGTTCTATCACGCTACGTTCAAACTCATTCGAGAGTTCATTGTCAGACAATACTAGGCTGTTGCCCGCAATTATCTCCTCGTTCCTTTCTCCAGTGATGAATAAACCTTCCCGTCGCTACAGCACCTACCTGCCCAGCAATATAATATTTTAAAAGTATCAGCGATCCTGATTTTCCGTCAGGCAAATGTACGCGTGTCCCATGGACCAATGAACTCATTGAATATTACCAAACAACAATACAAATTTTATCAATCCATTATTGTACAATTTAAGTACCCTCTGAATTGATGTAATTTCGTCTTCATTTTGATGAGATACAGTGAATGCAATGTCATTGGGGTTGAGTGGGTCAATCAGAAATTCGCCCTAATAGAACCTAATAGAACGGTGTGACTTGTAACTACGCTTGACTCCCTTGTCACTAAAATTTGAACAAAAGTTCTTCTCATTATTTTATAGGAAGGTTCACAAAACAGTTGCCAAAAGGTTACAAGAGTACCTAGGGGACAATATTACTGATCCAATAATATCTATTGGGTAATGGAAAATATAAACGTGCAAATATCGATAAGTTCAATCCAGTAATACCTGTCATCGATACTGCACGAACAATGTCGAATTGAAAGGAGCATTGACATTTCAGAGCAATCGCAACGTCCCTGACTCATTCCCCATCCCAATTGTACTTATTTCACACCCCATTCCTTCGCTTTTTCTATTGCTCATCCTCCTCACCCTCTCTGCTTCGGATCTTCTCTCGGTCATTTCACTCTGCCTACTAAAAGCTCACACTAATACTGAGAGCACTTCCCTTCCAATGGAAATCGGCGAGGATGAAAGCTAACCCGAGTGAAATGAAGTCCTCGTTCTCCTTTCATCCCCATGACAACTTACAAGGCTTTTTACTCAGGAAAGGACAGTCAACATGAACCGAAAGCTGAAAACCAATCCAGTTTGTTCAAACATTGGACATAGCAAAACTTTTCCAGAATTGGATTAATATGGATCACGGAACTTATTACGTGTTGCAAGATGTGGTTCACATGAAGTGTTCTGTAAGAAGATAACCAACGTTGAAGCCTATTTGCCGTAGTGAGTTCTCAGGACACTTGAAGGGGTAAAATGGACTCTTGAAATAATCACTTTTAGCTTCTGGCAATATAAACACTGCCGCAACGATGTCTGGGGATGTTGGATTGTGTTGAGTGATAACAGGGTTGATATTTACCAGTAAGGTGGCACATAATGCAAGCCCTCAACCCGGGAAACATCTAAATCGGTGAATATTCTTGGTTAGTCGGTCGTTAACAATATCCCTGGCAATTGAACCAATACAAAAAGAAAGAAACTACTAAGAGCGAATAGATCAGAAAATCTCAAAAGCCCCAACTCGGAATGAGATGTAATCCAAGCGTCTGTTTGGTTACCCGTGAATGTACAATATTTTAATTCGTTTGAATGAACTATTTTATTTACTTCTTCGAATCCTAGAAAATTCCCACTTCTTCTTCGAGGGCGAAGAAACGACTTGAGTACCACCTGTATATATTCCGTACCTTGGTAAATTGAAATTTGGGAAAATCTAGAAAGGGAGCAATAGCCGACTAAAGATTCCTAGCATAGATTTTATACGACTCGTGTAATGAATCAAGATCCATTATAATGCATGAGCTACTTAGAAGCCGTCAGCTTCATACTTCACATAAACGTAAAATATGAGGGCGTTACAATTGAGGATAAAATAAGTGCGGCCTACGGAAATAGTATTTCGAGAAATGCTGAACCAAATGACGGCACTAAGAAAGAAGAAGGCAATATCGCCAGTGAAAACCTAAGAACATTCCACGTCCATTATCGTGTAACAAGAACCGATACGGTAATTGGGTCTGTTGGAAAATTCCTTCCATTCATAGCACGCCAAGTCAACACTTATCCATTCAAACAGATACCGCCGTATTTAGTTAATGATGCATTTTCTTTATCTAGCGATCAACAGTCTATATCGCATTCATGGTGTAAATAGGTGAAATTAGGTTTCCACTAGGGCCGTAATAAAGCACTAGAAAGATACTACTGATGTACGATTCTCGGAAAGAGAGATATGAAACTAATGACGCACCAATAAGACATTGAACTCTGCTTGGGTAAGTATGAAATTTGGTTTGTATTTAGTGACTCGAATTTTTCAGCAAAAACTTAATGCTCGTTCAGTAGGTACGTAGAGAAGGGAAACACGGTGATCCGTCAAACATTCCAGGGCGGAGATACAGCTGGTTGTGTGGGCTTAATAATCTTCCCTAATAATTTTAATTAGCTTCAATGAAAGCTCCTCGGCTCTTTATCAGGACGGCAGATGTTCTCACAGAATACAGGCGTCGTTTTCACTCACATCCTCTTACTTTTCGTGTTTCCATTCAACAGAGTAAAGAATCAAGAACACATTTAAAAAGTGAATTTGTGATCACATGGCCGACTTTTATTGAAAGAAGTATTGAGAAGTGCATGATGAGGGGGTTTTAGTCAACATAAGCCCGATTTTCCTAAGAATTTATCAATTATGTCACACGGTTATAATTTCTCTTATCCCTGTATCCCTTTGTATTCCTGCCTAAACCGAGCGTGACATGTTTTGCATCCCACAAGTTCCCGATAACAAGAGAATGCCAACAAAATATCGAAAGATGGCGATCAAAAAGCCACATCTAGAGCAACTGTGCTTGGAGGCTTGACTGCAGACGACGATTTTCTCCGGGTACGTATTCTGGATTAAAAATTAACGGCTGGAAGAAGCCGAAGGAGCTGGTTCGGGACGTCCTTGGGATGCCACCGGCTGCACGCCCTCACACACACGGTGTGTCGACCGCGTCAGTATGCTTGTGTGTGCGTGGGGTCTACAACCAAGGGCCCCCGTCCTGTCTTGAGGGAACTGGTTTCTTTCGGACTGGCTACAGAAGGGTCAATTTGAATGTTCTTTTGAACCGGAGGGTTCTGCCGCACGTCCCTTGCGCACATAGCGCATTCTGGCACTGAGAGAGCAAATTTGTTAATTAATCCTTCCATAAATACGTACGCAGTGTTCGTCCAATCCCCAACCATCTGGAGTAATTCACCGAAAAAGCAATAGGAAGATGTCGAACCCCCTCCAAGATTCTTTCAAACTAATCATTTGTCTCCAGCGTTCATGAATAGTTGCCCAAGTAGAAGAAATGAAAAATCTGGGACTTCGCTAAGACAACTATTCAGAATCCCTAACACACACGAATATCAATCAGAATCTCAGAATGATATGGCTAATGATAACCAAAATTAAAGTTTAGGTACATGTGCTTAGGTCTCTCTTGGGACTTTTCTCAACATATTTATTTAAAGTAACATGGCATGTTGTTGAACTAATATAATTTATCTAGTCAGAGTTCCTACTCCAAAACACTTCTATTGAGAGCAGCTCAAGTACGATATTGCATGGTTTGTACAAATCATCTATCATAGATGAGAATAGATTTTGTTTCTTCAATTTGAAGGGCCAATCCGAATCGGCCAATCTATTCTTCCAAATCAGACACGAGTAGTGGGAACAAGGAAGACCATCTATCGACCAATAGATGTACTTCGTAGTACATCCAAGTAATAAAAAATAACTCAAGTTTGAGCTTCTCTGCACTCGCGTGCGGGCACCCCTTTCAGAATGAAATAACGACAATCGAGTCGAAGAGGTCAAGGGAGTTCGGGGTAAAGTCATCACTCCCAAATCGAGGAGCCGAAGCCCTCGGATGAACAAGCGTCCCGAATCTGTAACAGGCTTCGTATTTGCTCTTGGCAGAGCGGATCCCATTCAAATGAGATGCTAATTTGAGGAGCAATCGAAAGGGAAAATGCAACACCACATCCCAGTCCACGTAAATTCCCTTTCCCAGATGCAACCAGCCCCTCTTTGATGGATAGCGTCGAGTGTTGACACGAACAATTGGCTTGGAAATAATCTAGGATCTAGAACCGTTGTATTGTGCGAGTTAGAGGTCTTTGATCATGTCCGCACGTCAATTACAATTAACACTTATTTGAATGCTCTAGTCGTTGATTCACGATGGATGTACCGCTCAAATAGTCAGCCTAACTCGAATTGATTGAATCGTTATTAACGACTAAATCAATTTGTTGAATCCTGTAGGCGCGTGTACGTCGAAAGGAAGGAGTGTAGGGAGCGCGTGTATGACCCACATTCGATCATTCTCCGAGGAGTAAACAAACCATTCGGAAGTGATAGAAATGGATTTTGACTAGGAAGATTCTTTTACCACTGGGATGAGATCGGGTAAGAACTACAGAGAAAAACCTTCCTCGTGGTTTTTGCATCGGGGGAGAGAGATTACTGCGGTTTTAGCTCCCGAAGGGGGACGTGGAACACGATCTCTGAAAGACCATGGAGGGGGTATGGGTCCGAGGGATTTTTCCAACTTGAGAGGCTTCTACGGTTGCGTTGAGGATCGCTGGGTTGCACCTAGCTTCGGGGATGAAGAAACGGAAGTGATGAACACTGTGAAATAGATTCCCCACGTAAGGATTCCACTTGGGTTGCTTGGGGAAAACGAATATTAAGCGCGGCCCAAGCCCTCAGCCGACCTGAATGCAATAATACTGCGCATTGCAATCTACGTAGGATAGCAGCATGGAAAGTTGAAATAAAATCAACTAGTATTAAATAAACAGTCAATAAAGAAATCTTACGACAATTCAACGGGAGGCACTCGTCGCGTCACTGTAGTTAATTCATTCATGTTAGGTATGATGATTCTGAACTAAGTTGCCGATCAACTTTGTCGCAGATTCGTTAAGATTTCAAGATTCAAGTTTGTCAAATGATAGCACACCAGCTGCTAACATGACACAGGTCCCGCGAGTTCAATTTAAAGTTTTCTATGAGCTAGAGAAAGTTCGGTCGACTCTCCAGACGATTAGCAAAATTGGAAATAAGCAGGTTTAAGCCGAGCAACACCGGTAAACTTGTAAAATCGCTTAGTGTAGTTTTCATGAGCACATAACTTTCTTCGTTCCAAAGTTATCCTCGGATGTAATCCCCGACGTCATCAACATAAGATTCGCACAGTGGCGAGCTACATCAGGCACTTTTCGCTGGAATAAACAGCAAAGTTTCGCGATAACGGTCTACCCTATTATCGTGAAATGTACGCTCTCAAACACCGAAAACGAGCGTCGAGTTGAATTCAAAATCGTAAATTCGGTTTTCCCGAAATCTATTCTTGTCTAACACGACATCGATTTGACCATCATCAAATAGGCGTTTAGATTGGTTTCCTCGCTCTCCAGAAATAGTACAGTCTGAAAAAAACAACTCGATAATTTGTCGAGCGAAGTCTTGTTCTACACGAGTTGGCGGTTTCTGAACGTTTTTTTTTTTTTTCTAGATGATGCTATTTCTGGCATGGGAGATTTTCAGTCGACAGTAGGACGCAGAAAATCATCGATTGTAATCGTTGTCTCCTAGGGTTTCACCAATTTCGACAACGGAAAAGGAGGATCACTTTTCATCGCTCATGACTGACAATTATTGATTTTACAACTGACATTCACTGACGTCGTACGGCGAATGGGCGAGTCTGAAGAACAACCCAACGGACGGATATGTCATGAGTTGTGAGACCATAAAAATCAAATGCTTACAAAACAATGCAGTCACTGGTTGCATGACGGCTGCCAGATCAATGTGACACCTCTTGTAATACCCACCTGCGCCAAAGGATCTTGCAGCGTTCGTTGCATCAGAAAATGTCCGCGAAAGAATGAAATCGAAAACACAAAAAATACGGGCGGTGAATTCTCTAGGTTTTAGAGCACGTCCCCAACAGGCGGAGTTTAATCCGCTTGAAATCCCCTTGTAGCCGTTTCCGCACCAGATACCACCGGCACGTAACGAGAAAGTCGCGAGGTCCTTGCTGTTGAGCAGAGAGGTAGGAGGTCCCCAAAAATATAAAATAGGTTTAACAAACGTATTTACCGTCTACCTTGGCGAGACTGGTGAGAGGGAATCTGGTAAACTATCGGTGTCCGACTCAGACGGGAAAGCTGAGCTCCTCGTAGAAGATTTGGCCAATTCTGGGTGGGATATGGAGAGGCATGAGAGGGAGCGAGGAGCACTTCACTATGATTACAATAAGTTAAGATGTAGATTCCACACGGAAAAAAGTCGAGCTCGAAGAGAGGAGCTTATGTGGGGGACGACCGAGTTTGGAGCAGATATCGTACAAGAAAACCCTTTCGGAGTCCAGCTCTTGAGGAGAATGAGACCCTTCGTTATTCCAAGAACGTAGACCATAGAAATATGTCCTTCGCGAACAGGAATTCCTGCATTATCCTGCGACCCTACAGGGACCTCTCATCCAACCCTCAAATTTTTTTTTTTTTTTTTTTGAGATAGCAACTTTGTCAAAACGATTTGACTGTTGGAAAGGAGTAATTCTTGGGATATTCATGACTACTTTTACTGATCGCAGCGTGCTCGGGAGCAGATATGAATGGGATTGGTCTTCTTTGGTGCAAGAGGAATCTAATATTCAAACAACGGGGCCTAACGCCCGCCTCTACTCGCCTTCAAACGAATAAGAACCAGCTGGTTCTGTAGAACTACTTGCTACTGTTATTGATCGGTGAAATTGAAAGACAGAAGATAAGCGTCGGTTTTGTACCAAGATCGTCACCAATAAATAAAACCAGCCGTCTGGATAAAACAGGGGTGTTACGAGGCCGTGGTATAACAGAACGGTTGTTGAGCAAGCAAGAGGGAAATCTGCAGGAGATTCGTCTCGGTCCCAGAGAGGTGTAAGAAGGGAAAACTTGCTCCCCGAAAAAGAGATTTTTTTGTCCACTCGTTTGTACCGACGAAAAACAGGGGGGAATTCGAACTCCAGCGAAATGAAGAGCAGGAAATGAGGCAAGAAGTGCGTTTCTAAGGAGAAAATCTGTTCAAAAGCCTTCCTGCGCCCACAAGGAAAGTTGACAACTGGGTCGTGGGCGATTCGACGTAGTTGAATTTCCACGAAGGAAGAGCTACACCACGGAAAGTAACCCTAGTCGGCGTGGCGATGACGTAAATCGTTGAAGACGTTTACTGCTGCTAACCGGTATGCGCAACATGATCATTTACAGAGTTTATACCAGAGAAAAAACATAACAGAAAGTAAAAAAGGGAATAAATAAAAACGAAGTGCTGCAGTAAAGTGGAAAACACCCGCGGAAACTTCCAAGGTGAAAAAGCCGTTTCTCACCTCTATCACACAGTTTCCTACTTCCCAGGGCAAGAGATGAAATCAAGACGAAGAGGCCGGGGTAAACTGCAAATTGGGTTTGAGCCTTCTTCAGAGCATGGGTCCAGGAAATGAAGCTGAAAGCCTCGTTGTAAGTTGACCTCGTTCAAGCTCTGGAAGGACTAACTTTGAGGAATGGGTTAAAGCTTGGATGGGGTTGGGAGCCCTGGTTCCTTAAATTCTCTAACTAATCGGGGCAGGAGAAGCTTACAACCCCACTTCCACTTTGAAGTACTGTAATCGGCTTTCCACGCTCACAAGTCATGCGTTAATTTAGTCATGGTCGTACTTTCATCTCTTATTTGAATGGTAAATACCTATTTTATTGGCCTAAACAAGATACCCATTCGACCAAAAACCGAGAAAAGCAAATTAATAACTACTGGAGTTTGTTGGAAATGTATATTACAGTGCCGCACAAATAATCAGCTATGAGAATAGTTGGATTCGATGGGAATTATCATTTTGTGTGCACTTGGCGCACCGGTGGGCACCTAATTGCTTAAGGCTACTTTTGATTCGCTGATAGCGTAATGATTATGGGGAAGGCGACAAAGGCTAACGACGGTAAGTGTGGGAGACTCCCAGGGTGTCAGAGAGAGTCGCTCTTTACTTCCTTCGGTGGATTTCGGCTGCTCGGATTGCAGTTGGAGAAGAAAATCAGCCAGAAGGGAAGCTATTCCTCACAAAGTATCGAAGAGGACAATGGCTATCAGTGGAATCCCACCGTTGAAGAACTGGTCGGTGCAAGAAGACCCGGTCTCTCTACAAGTGAAAGCTACGTACACCTGAGTATAACTCTTGGGTGCTATCATCATCATCATTAACCCAATCCCACTAGAGTGACGGAAGAGTGAACACTACAGTGATAACTCCACGTCAGGAGAAAAAAGTAGGGCCTATTCAGTCATGCAGCATCGCGCTAAACCTAGGCGAATTTTCACTTGGAATGTCGCGTGAGGCAGTGATAAGATAATTCACACGCCTCAGAACAGTCCAGGTGCTTTCAGTCAAGAATCGCAATTTCTTCAGAACATATTAAAATAAATTGCTAAAGTTAATGACACGATTTCGCACTCAGACACAAATTTCGTAACAAATCTACTATAATACTGACGTGGGTTCGTCAACTCTTATCGAGGTAACTCAACTCAGGTGGTGGGACTTGAGGACTCGGGTGGTTCTCAAGGGGTCGGGCCATAATCGTAACCCATTCTCTGTGTTTTGTTGGCCGCAGCATCTTCACACTTCCCGAGAGGTTAAATCGATTAAGCTGCGACCTTTTCAGAGATTGATCTCGAGTTAACAAAAGTTTCCCATATCTCATGACAAGAACAGCCTCGTGCATATTGATGACTTCGACAAATGGGCACACATTCGGATGAAAACGTCGTCGAACACCCTAAAATCGCCTGAGAAGCCATTTTTCGATGCTGCTTCTTAGCGTTGACGCAGAATAGCCTGCTTCAAATGAAACTATACCAACTGTTACGTAGTATTTAGCGGATTTTTCTTTCAACGGTTTGCTAGGCACAGCCGAAAGTGTTGACGGATTTTACATCACACCTCAAAAAGCTCCCTCTAGAAACTCGCCCGTGTCGAATGGCTCACGACCCATTTGCAGACCTGCAGCGTTGAAACGTGCTAACGAAACAACTACATAGGCAGGTAGTACTCCAAAGTGGAGATTAACTTTTATTCTACCACTTCTTCAATCGAGCGCTTTCGAAAATGGAAAGCTATACACACTCAAGAGGCACAACTGATGTTTGGGTGGTAATCAGGAAGTTACTGGTTTGCTAGGATTGAATTCTCGCTTGATAAGCTTCAAATGAATCCTTCGAATCTTCTACAAAACGAACAACGAACCGATTAAATGTTAATACTAAAATACAACAAATCCACCCGACTACAATAAGCGGGATCGCACCTAATAGTTCCTATCGACCATTATATTTATGTGAGTCTCTGTGTTGATTCAGTCTGCGTTCATTTATCGATTCAACAGTAGGCTCCAGTCTGAGCCGCCACGTGGTCTGGGGGTGGTGATGACTCACGTGGATTTTCAACAGAGGGTTCCATACCCATGGGGTGAGTTGTTGACTCATACCCCCTCACATAATGTCCCTGTTGGAAATGTGGAGCACGCTTACACACTTTGTTAACCTATTTTGATAGGCTCTTCACGGAGTAATTCCACTCACGTGTTCAGTGTTAGGAGCGAATTTGATGGACCAATATATTCATGATACATCACTTCGTCGTTTCCCCTGCTTCCACTCGGTAAGGATGAAGAAAAATCTATAGAACCGTCGTTCGCCAAAAAATCCAACAAAAACGTCGAAGGACTTCAGTACGGCTTCAATCCATATTGTACCCAACAATCATTACGAAACCATAGCTGGTGAGACACTACCGAAATATTAGTTACGCGCAAAGCCCTGAGTTGAAATATTTACGCACGCGATTATGACTTACAGTGCTGCACAGGGATACCCATCCCAACAAATCACACTTTTGCTATTCATCGGCCTTACACAGCTTCATCGCCGTTTTTTGAAAACGAGTGATCTAGAAAAGAACTCCACCTTCCCCTTACTTTGTAAAGGAAATCCTATCGAGTAGGGTGATTCATCGTCTGAGTTTCGAGTCTGTAAAGGAGTTTTTCGCGAAATTAATGAAGTTCACGGCAAGCAGAAATGAAACGAAGAGATAAATTGGTTGAGGAAGTGAGAGGAACAGTCTTTCTAATTTGTTTTAATTTCTCTCCCCCAATTAACAGAAGAGAAGCGGCTATAGAGACCCTCAGCCTCAGTCGGGGGAGATAAAATTCGAATGAAGATAAAGAGAGAGCTATCTCGATCGTTCGGAGAATTTCTCGGGAAGAAAAACAACAACTAGTCTTCTCCTTCAAACAATGAAGGAACTTCTAAATATAAATCATTACTATACACGAGCATCGGCCATAACAATATCGATGACCTACTAATTGCTTTCAATATCGATGATCCTTAAAACTCGGTATGAAGTGACCAGGAAGGTTCGGATTCCACGCTTCTCGATTTTCACAGTTTCGACTATTTTAAGCCTCGACACAGTTTGATAGGAGTGTGTTATTGTGTTATTTTCGACGGCTCCTGCCCTTCCCACTCAAGTTGGTGATGAGGTGTGGGAAAAAATTGGATATGTCCATTCAACGGGATAAAGGCCTAGGGTGGGACGACTTGGACGATGTTGAGTTCCCTTTCGAGTCCTTTTCATGATAGATTACCCTCATCCGGTTCAAGAGATATTGGAGGGGGGTCGCGCGATGCTAGAATTTATATAACAACTCAACGCTCTATGAGTTCAATGGTTCCGTGGACAAAGACGGTACCATTTATCCCTAATGAGATGACCTCGTACTAGTAAAATACGTGAAGTGAGAATCGCTAACTGGATGGTTTCAAAATTGATCCGTAACATGTACCAACGAATTGGGGTTGCCTTTTCACTTCCGGCTGTCACACAATCCAGCACAAGCCAAGGAGCTAACAAAAAAAATTTTTTTAAAAAGGTACTCGGATCCTTTAAGCTAAAATTATAAAACATGGAAGCTCGAGAATAACTCGGTAATTTTCGGATAAACTGATACAACTGGGAACCATAAAATCTTCAACTTTGGAACGTTACCTACTTTCGTGTAGAGAGTGGAATCTGATATAATTTCAATATTGAGAAAAAGCGGTGTTGTACGAAACGGCTGCGGGGAGGCTCGTGCTTAGGAGCACGCACGATCTCAAATTACCTTTTCTATACAGAACCAGGTGATGGTTTTCAGTTTACCAAAGAGAAACCGTTAGATTTTTTCTTCCAGGGCCCGGGTGCTGATTCCTCCGAAATTTTCGGTCTTGAAAGGACGTAGATTTTAACGAGTTTTCGAAGTACCCATTAGAGGCAGTGAGTGCGTGGAGGGCTGGCTATTCTAGTTTCATCGGGTTTAATATGTGTTATGATTCAAGTTCATTCCATTTCGAAAAAGAATAATTTACTTGATTTGGTAGGTAGCTGATCAACCAGCGAGCAGCCATCAGTACTAAAATGTTGTGGTGAAACGAGATTTTTTATCGCCATACGCCTGTGCATGGACAAAGTTGGTGGGGGAAAAAATGTTCAAATTATTTCAAGGACATAGCACAAGGTTTACAAAATAGGGAAGTAATAAAAACTCATCCAGCCATTGCATGACGTACCAAACAAACAACTAATAGATATCGTCGATTGCTCACCTCAGATGATATAGAATGTAGATAGTGTTAGTTTTTTTCACTGAACACACTTTTGGATTAGTTTTACTAGTAAGTAATGTTCCACACAGGTGAAAATAAGAATGAATAAAAGTTGGGTAAAGTTGAACGATGAGTCAGCGAGAAAAGACCATTTCACTATCCCCCTACAGGAGAAGTGGTTAGTTCATTTGATTCAAACAAAAAATATCGCGAGTCGAGAAACCACGAGATAATAAACTAGAATATTAATAATGGAAAAATCAATACAACATTCAGAAGGCAACATTTACCGAAGAATAAACTATCTTTAGCGTCTTTAGCGCTCTCCAACCAGAGGTCATCGCACCCTCGTAAACACCAAAATGAAAGTCGAATCTCGTTTTATCTCCCTTCAAAGATCATCTTTGAAGTTCTAAAGGACCTTTTCTCGACTCCCCTGAAACAGCCAACGCCTACAAAAAGAGGGCACGGGGAAAAAACTCATCCTTTTCCTTCAGATCTTTTTCGCGGAAGCCCTCAAGTGGTCCCTTCGAGGCTTTTTACCACTTGGGGGACCTTAATGTGAGACAACAAGAGCTAATAGACATCAAGAAGTTCATTTGCTGGTACTTTGGTATTGTTTTCCGAGATATTTTCTCTCAAGACTTCCGATAGTTGCCGTAATAAGTAACCGAGGGGTTAAGTAATGTTTGACTGATAAAAAAGGATGCCAAAGTGTCGATCGACAAAAACATGAGCTTGACGGCCAAAATTTAATGTATAAATAAATACCGTTGACTCAATGGCTATGAGAGCAAAATACGATTCACACACCCATCCTTATGAAAAGTTCAGATTTCCTATATGGGGAGTCTCCCCCGAAAATGAAAATGGTAATGTGAACTTTGAAATACCTAGTTGAGCAGGTGGTTTAGAAATTATCTGGGCCATTGAATCTCAGAGCGACAAGCAGTCATTCAAACTAAACTCCTAATGAAAGGCATCGGCATATACTCATGGAGAAAGGCCAACTAGCGAACTATGAAGCTTAGGAACTCCGTTAGATTTAGCTAAAAGCTAAGGCTCATATTGGAGAAGTAAAGAGAACCCCATTTTCAGGCTAGAAAGGCAAGCAAGACGGTTAAGTAGCAAGCTATCAATAATGCGAACGATCACTACAACAATAGTAGGTAACATGTACGCAGTTAGAAAACGAAGACAAGGATCGCGTACGGAATGCGTCCTACCCAGTGATGAGGAATGCGGAGCGGCGTCTCCTTCATTGGAAAGGAATGCGTTTTCAGAAAGTCACACCGACTTTAATTGCTCGAGTGGACTATTGTCAGCGTTAGTCACGATCACTTAAGCTGTCGATTGTGGCGAGCTTCGAACTTGACCGAAGCAACTTGAATTGACCTCTTGTAAGGACAATGTAATTACGCCATAAGATGAAACGTCTTCTCGACTGGGGTCATACGGGCAGTGAAAACTTTCAAATAGCATCTACCAGCTATATTTCTACCCCGAAATTAGGGGAAAAAATGAAAATGTAGTCAACATCATGGCAACGGATGATTTTTTATGACATACAACAAATGAAAAGCGCAGAACCCACGAAACCTTCAAGGAATCAAGCGTTGTGAATTGATTAACATGAAAACGAATGGAGAAATCACACGCTTCAAGCTTCATCAAATTGAAGGCTTTCAGGTGACTCAACAGGAACCCTAACAATTTCCTGGAAGAAAAGAAATCCTCATCCAAGAAGTAAAATAACCACGATCATGTACTTCGCGATCTATTATTCCGGATCAAGAAAGGGAATCTCCTCAGCAGACCACAAGGTATTGGCCCACATTCTGCGCGAAAGGTGAAGTCGTCCAACGCGAGACCGTGTCAAGTAAACAAGATCGTCCTTTGTCAAGAGCAGTTATCCCGGATGCTTCTGAGGTTAAGGGGTCTGGAAGTCATTCGAGACTCGTTACGGGAGAGGCAATGGGTTATCATCCGACTCAAGAAACCCGTCGAGTTGGTTTCAAGGAGTTCTTGCCTCAGATTTTTTTTTTTTTTTTAACTTTTGTTGAAGTGGCTCGCTACATTCTTTTGTTGGGGAGAGAAACTCAACTCAGATTTTAGGTTTTTCAAGCGGTGATTTTATATTGTGAAAGGGTGAGGAGGGGGTTGGTTTCTATTTTAGTAGGGGAACCGAGAAGAATTCAATGAAGACCACGTCGGTAAAGGTAAATACTTCAGAGTTGGAATGGAAATGCCAAGGCAGTCGTGATAACAGAATCGTGAGAGTGAGCTAAATTGAGGTATTTACACGCCCTATGTACTTGCAACAACAATGAACACTGAACAATAAGTTCCGTTCACAATGATAATATCATGTCAGCTTCGTTACTGAATGGGAAGCCCCAAGCTACGGCTGCTTCGGAGTACCCAGTAGATTTCATACGTAAAATAACCGGGCATGGACGCGTTACTATTTTACTCCCTCGCCCCGAGCTGGAACTGGTTGGACGTGGAAAGAGCCCTGAGGGGCTACAGGAAATGAAACGCCAGATAAATTGAGATAGCATTGGGTTTGGTGGAGTTCTGTGGAATTAATTATCTGGAGCGACTTGATGATAACACCGACATAGTGCATTCATTATGTGTACGCACAAACTACCTAGTTCGAAAAAACTATACTCATTCTATACGTTATGTTAACTTCCAATTTTGATGATAGAATTTCCAGTCTCTAAAAAAAACGAAATAATTATAGGGAACGAAATCAGAGATTGAACCAACCAATTGCGTCATATGGCTCTCCTGCACAGGTTCTTGGAGAAATCCTCTGACAGGCATATTCTGTGGAGCGAGCGAGTCACCTAGTATCAAAACGATTCCCGTTACGAGCATTTGGTTCCGCGGAGTCTGACTCTGTCACTCAAGAGTGGATTGTAGGCACTTTTCTCAGAGCCACTTTATTCATCACGCTGTCATGCTCTTTGCCGTACAGTTCCCAGTAAAATTCTTACCAGTCTCTCAGCTCTGCAAGATCTATCACAGTTCTCTCCATTTTTGAAAGCAAGGCGTGAATATATGAGCAAGAGTGAAGCTCTCGTTTTAGCGTTGCTCCAGAGCTATGATGGAAAACAGAAAAAATCTGTAAATTCTTACACACGGGTTGGTTATTCCTCGAATGGGGGAAACAGTGGGTGTGGCGGGTCCCAGACCCATTCCAATCGATTCAGGGTCCAAAATTTAGTGGAATATGATACCCCACACGCCTAGGCACCTGAAATCCTGACACATAAAAATGGGTGGATACATACCCATTTTGACCCATAACTTCTTCCGGTGGGTGCCAATCGTTCTGAGACCCATTTTATTGGATTCAGCGTCCAAACTTTAGTGGAAAACTATACCCCACACGCCTAGGTAGCAGAAATCCCGAAAACACATATTCAAAATGGGTAATAAATACCCAATTTGACCCATTACTTCTTCCAGTGGGTGCCAATCGTTCTGGGACCGGTTTCATTGGATTCAGCGTCCAAAATTTAGTGGAAAATGACACCCTCTTCGCCTAAATCGCCCAAAATCTCGAAAATCCATTTTTCAAAAAACATTTTGACCCCTACCCCCCCCCCCCCAAATTTGGTACGATCGGGCTGAAAAGTTTCGAGGACCCATCTCGGCCGGGAACAGACCCCTGACCCAAATTTCAGATTTTTAGAACATTTTCTACTACCCAAAACGGCGCGGACAATGGACGGCGGACGGCGGATGGACATTGACCTTTGTTGATCAGGACATCATGAAACGTCCAGAAAAAAATTTTGAGCCGAATCGGAGAGGTTGACCATTATCATGAAAACTTAGGTTGATTATTCAAGGAATAACCAACCAAAACGCTTCTATTAATAGGACGACTTACTATCTACCCGCCGGTCTTTAGTAAAATAATTGTATTCTCATATTTTCATGAGGTAGCCCAGTGGTTACTAGATAGATGAAGACCCCAGGAAAAACATCAGCGTTTCAAGTTTAAGACGTCAACAGTTCAAGGCATGACGAAAGGAAAAGATAACGAGAGTTGTTTCAGCACTTGAGCTTTATCTCGCGGCTGAAGTCGTACAAAGAACATCCCGGAGAACTAGCAACGGAAACTGATCTTTTACGAGGAATGAGTCCTCAGGCAAGTGGAAAAAGCGAAGAGAACAATTTCCAAACTCTCATGGAAAACATCGCAATAGCTCTAGAATCATATAACTCACCAATCAATCAATATTACACGGTATAGGGCTGTTTTTCACTCAGAAGGAACAATTGTTTACCTGGAACAGAAAATAATGAAAACCATTATAAATCAATATATTGAGAGGAAAATGGTCGACTGCGCCTTCAACACATTAGGGACTGTGGATTCACTCCATGTTGAGCTTTGGATGTACCAAATGAATCATGCCATTCGTGCATTCTGTAGTTAAGACGATTCTACAGATAAAACACAACTTCGCACTTTAGAGGCTGGTGATAAGGGCTCAACAATTTACGAGTACTATCCATTTCATGGCCTACATAATAACAACGAACTGCTTTTTTGATGGCCCCTTGAAACCACACAAGCTCCATGGAAGTCACTGGACCTCGAGAAAGAATAAAAAAGTCGTTTCTGGCTCTACAGTCCTTTTTCAATGGTTGCGACTCGAGGAAGGTTCTTCCGTGGTTATCCCCTGGCGGTCTAATGGTTTTTCGGGGGTAGTAAGGAATGCTTCAGAGGCGATAAAAGGAAAAGCAGACCTCGGACTGGCATGCCGCCACCCTCCCCCGTCATCTCTTTGTTCTAATCGCACATTCCTTCTACTGTTGAATGCCTCGTGGTGCCCTTCGTTGTCGCGTACCCTAAAGAGAACCCACCCACAACAGAACAACCCTTCTCATATCAATTAGACCGCTAATTGTCACCACTCCAGACCGAGTTCTTCCTTCGTGCCGCTCTCAGACCGCAATTTCCCCATTTCCTGAAGTGTCTGGCAGAGAAAATACGAGTAAAATTCAATTGTTCTTCGGATCTCGCAGTTGTGAACTACCGATAACCCAACGGAAGCCTTGGTGCAAGGTTAGGGAGAAATCAGAGGAGAAAATGTTGAGCCGACAAGAGCCTGCTGCCGCAGCCTAACCACCCTTCATGATAGATGGTCATCACGGCGGGTTCTAAGCTACTTTTGGGTATAAATTATAATGTTTTTTCCCTCTTATAACTTGACGTGGAAAGAAGGCAAGCGTTTGCATGTTAGGAGGTCGGGTATTATGACCTCTTTTCAATACATCCCAAAACGCCTGAGAAGGAATAAAAAAGATTCAAAGCGAGGCGGAGGGGAGCGTAGAAAAAATGCCACATTTTAAGAAGGAAATACGACGACGCGAGAGAAGGGGGCTGTTTTTGACTTATATTCAACAGTCACGTCAATGTGGTTTTTCTAGCCTCGTCGGGGTAATAAGAAGGGCTCGAGTTTCAAGCGAGAGCAATTAATGCGGCTTTGGGGGAGACGTCACGTGGGAACTGCACTTGCCCAGACCAGCGTTCTCCGAGGACGGATTTTGTTGGATGCGATGGAGCAGGTAAGTGGGATTTGGGTGTTCACTCTTCGACGTTTTGGTTTTCTGTGCTTGAAAGAGGGCAGGTGCAGGACCGAGGTTGGAATGACCACATGACCAGGTTTCTAGTGAATGTATGTCGCCCACCTGAGCCTACAACCTTTCCCGTGTTGGTCCGAAATTGCCGAAAAAATCTGCAAATTCTTACACACGGGTTGGTTATTCCTCGAATGGGGGAAACAGTGGGTGTGGCGGGCCCCAGACCCATTCCAATCGATTCAGGATCCAAAATTTAGTGGAATATGATACCCCACACGCCTAGGTAGCAGAAATCCCGAAAACACATAATCAAATTGGGTAATAAATACCCAATTTGACCCCCATAACTTCTTCCAGTGGGTGCCAATTGTTCTGGGACCCATTTTATTGGATTCAGCGTCCGAAATTTAGTGGAAAATGACACCCCACTCGCCTAAATCACCCAAAATCTCGAAAATCCATTTTTCAAAAAACCCCTACCCCCTTCAAATTTGGTCCGATCGGGCTGAAAAGTTTCGAGGACCCATCCCGGCTGGGAACAGACCCCTGACCCAAATTTCAGATTTTTAGAAAATTTTCTACTACCAAAAACGGCGCAGACGATGGACGGCGTACGGCGGACGGACATTGACTTTTGGTTGGTTATTCCTTGAATAATCAATCTATGTTTTCATGATAATGGTCAACCTCTCCGATTCGGCTCAAAATTTTTTTCTGGACGTTTCATGATGTCCTGATCAAAAAAGGTCAATGTCCGTCCGCCGTCCGCCGTCCATTGTCCACGCCGTTTTTGGTAGTAGAAAATGTTCTAAAAATCTGAAATTTCGGTCAGGGGTCTGTTCCCAGCCGAGATGGGTCCTCGAAACTTTTCAGCCCGATCGGACCAAATTTGGAGGGGGTAGGGGTTTTTTGAAAAATGGATTTTCGAGATTTTGGGTGATTTAGGCGAGTGGGGTGTCATTTTCCACTAAATTTTGGACGCTGAATCCAATAAAATGGGTCCCAGAACAATTGGCACCCACTTGAAGAAGTAATTGGTCAAATTGGGTATTTATTACCCATTTTGAATATGTGTTTTTGGGATTTCTGCTACCTAGGCGAGTAGGGTGTCATTTTCCACTAAATTTTGGACACTGAATCCAATAAAATGGGTCCCAGAACAATTGGCACCCACTGGAAGAAGTAATGGGTCAAATTGGGTATTTATTACCCATGTGGGTGACTTCAGCCGAATAGACGAACAAAACACATCGTCATATCCTGTTGTTTATAACCAGCTGTTAAACTTAGCAACCAATTTTGAGCAGTTGCCTACAATTCTTTTTACTGTCCGTGCTTTTTATTCGTACCATTCAATTCAATTTAATACAATTATTTTAGCCTTCTAAATTACCTACGTTTTCTCAATATTATATTAGTAAATTAGTGTCGTAGTGCCCCATAGATACACCCATCTTGAATATGTGTTTTCGGGATTTCTGCTACCTTGCAGGCGAGTAGGGTGTCATTTTCCACTAAATTTTGAACGCTGAATCCAATAAAATGGGTCCCAGAACAATTGGCACCCACTGGAAGAAGTAATGGGTCAAATTGGGTATTTATTACCCAATTTGATTATGTGTTTTCGGGATTTCTGCTACCTAGGCGTGTGGGGTATCATTTACCACTAAATTTTGGACGCTGAATTCAATGATGTGTGTCCCAGAACGATTGGCACCCACCGGAAGAAGTTATGGGTCAAAATGGGTATGTATCCACCCATTTGGTATGTGTCAGGATTTCTGGTACCTGGGCGTGTGGGGTATCATATTCCACTAAATTTTGGACCCTGAATCGATTGGAATGGGTCTGAGACCCGCCACACCCACTGTTTCCCCCATTCGAGGAATAACCAACCCGTGTGTAAGAATTTGCAGATTTTTTTGATCAGGACATCATGAAACGTCCAGAAAAAAATGTTGAGCCAAATCGGAGAGGTTGACCATTATCATGAAAACATAGGTTGATTATTCAAGGAATAACCAACCAATACAAGAAACTGAACATAAAGCCTAGGAAATTCAATCATTCAAGTTTGGTGACAGAATTATAGTACTGTATATTGTTTCAGCGATATGCTTTCGATGCCTCATACTGCCAGGCTCGAAGCACAGTCGCAGCATTCTAAGGTACCTACCAAAAGAAGACAAAACACAGGGAGGAAGCCAAGAGGCCTCTTACACGGTCTGGCGGGTAGAGAAAGTCAAGACGCCCACGAAATCCGAAAAGGCATAGGGAACTCTCCAGAATAAAAATTCTCGTGTATCTCAGTTAGTCATGAGAAACAGTCACTTCTTTCACAATCGTATTTCTAATAATAATGGTCTGAAACACAACTCGACTGTGAATTTCATATACATGACTTGGAAAAGGTGATGGACGCCTAATGGTACTCATAAAAATGGATACGAATATAATTCATCAATCTTGAAAAACACACGGGGGAGCATTTTTGTGAGACTTCAATGAAAAAATAAACTTGTAACAAGTTAGTAAACAAGTTGCAGAAATCAAATACTTAGGGATACATATATTTTCTTGGTAAATGTGTTCATTCATGATCTTCATCTGTCTGCTAACGGAAAGAAAATTCCTATAAATGATAATCCGAGTTTAGAGCCACATGAATTCGAATTTCGTGAGAAAAGAATTACGTACCTAAGATATACATTCGAGCAAAACTTGTTTTAAGAAAATATTAATTTTGAAAACCACTCACTCAAACTCCTCTAACCTTCTGACTCATTGAAAAATGTTACTTCTTTCTGCTTTACTCATATTAATATTTTTGTGTTCGACTTTTATATTAATTCGTGTTCATAATGTATGTATGAACATGAATACGCCCTTATACGATCTGAAATTGTCGAGTTGGCTCAGGAAAGATGAGGCTCAATATCATTTCTTTTGATTTCTTCTGTCATGGTGTTCCTACTTACTTTGTTTTACATCAAGAGGAACGTCATAGGTGATTTTCAAAAAGTCAAATTAGACAATTGATTCACAGTAGCATTCACCAAAATCTTAACTCAACCCTACGGGGTCGATTCTTATACTCTAAAGAAATATTCTCTCGAATCGAGAGCATACAGGAAACACTCATTCGAGAGCATTATAAAAGAGGAAAAACAAAAGAAAATCAACAAGTCTCCTTTATACAACGCATTCTCCGATACCTCGCGGCATATTGTTCCCTCTGACGTTGGGGAGAGGAGCATTATGCCCTTATAGGGTAAAAGCGAGAAAGGCAGCTGAGAGTGGGAGAGCCACACCCTTCCGACAGCCCCAGACGAGAAGGCTCACGAGGGTTGAAAACTATGCAGGGGCGACGAGGGAGGTTTCAAGTGCATCGAACGTTCGTGTTACCCTTCGTCACATTTTCCTACGACTATTTCTGTACTACGAGGGGAATGTTCTATTTCCGAAATTATGTGCGAATCAATTCTGCCCGAGAAATAATGAGGAGGACTTTAAGCCGTTTTTATTTCTCTTCGATTTTTGTAATCACAATTATAATGAAGAATTATCTACATCCCAAATTATAATCGACAGTAGACTCGGGTACTCCTACCTAATGTTGTCCAGTAGTGGAACTCTCGTTCGACCTCCTTTAACATCCCCGTAGCAACTCTTAATTGAACCGTCAAATACGAAGAAAGTCCTCAGGATTCGGACGACCGAGAGAAGCAGATTAGAAAACATTCAAACGAACATAAAGAAATTCAATTGACATTTCTTTTTAGTAGAATTAGTGAGATTGAGATAGTGGAGAGAAAAGTCATTCACAAATAATAATTTTTGTTTTGTCAATAAATATCAGTTATTATCACTAAAATAGTGAGAGTACTTCATACTCAATGCCAACCCAAGGAACGTCCAATCCTCTCCACTGTTCCCCGAAAATGAAGAATTTTACGAGGTTCTTTATCCGTGAACTAAAATGAAATAAATGAGCAGGAAAACGTCAAACACTATAGACCCTCATAAATTCAACACCAACTCATGAGAATCTTTGCCCTTGACGAGAGATCGTAACTAGTTTTATCGTTTTCCGCTTCTAATCGCTCCAAGCTCTAGATATTAACATCCTCAGAGAAACTGTTATACGTGCCCTGAAAGGGGTGAGAAGGAGTTCGTGGCTATCTTCGGGTTGAAACGATGAGAGCAAACTCGAACCTTCTTATCGAGCTCATAACACTTTAAACTTCTAAGGAAACAAGTAATCTGTGACCAAACGAACTATTTTTATAAATAGCTCAGAGCTCCTAGAAGAAAAGATGCGTAGTGGCCTACAATATTAAACCAAAATTATTGTGTATTGTGTGTTATTAAAGTCTTTGAAAATATCTTTGTAATGACCCTGTATCTCGAGGCCTCAAACGAGAAGAGTAATTTAAAACTTGAGCTAGGGCAGTTAGTTCCAGTCCTGTGGCGTCCTATTGATTTTTTTACAGGGTGGGGAGCACTGAACCATTGTACATGAGGGGGGCTGCAGTTGCACTCGGGACAGGGGAAACCTTTTGAAGGCGAACTGCACTCAAACCAACGCGCTCCTTTCAAAATCCCATTTCATGCAATTTGTTCGAGAGAGTGTTTCGTATATTCCCACCAATTTGTTTTCCGCAGTGTCCCAACCACGCTATCAACAGGAATATCTTTCGAGTTAGCTCGAGAATGAAAAACTAAAATCTGATAATAATTCGAAAAATGGAAATTCCCGCATTCTAGCTGCGTGAGAAATGCTAATCGGAGGGCCAAGACCGATTTTCACGATACAACTAAATCTCTGAATGTGAGTTCTACTTGGGATTACCTACAAGCCGTAGCACCAATATGGCGAGGATGTGGGGTTAGAGCGATTGGAATCGCACGAAAGGTTGTCCTGTTCATTCAAGTTAGTTGTGAACAAACAGTAACATAAATATTGAAATATGAGTTTCTTGAGGGCAAACGTCCAGGTGGATTCTTGCGGTCAAAGCTCGGTGAAAAATAATCATCAATCTGTTACCAGTACAAATTAAAGCCATACTGGTGAAGATTACCAGCGTCAGTTCCTCACCTAGATAAAGGCATCTTTGTCCTATTGTTTCTTGGGAGACCATGAAGCCGCTATCACGAGAACTTTCATTCCTCATTTTTTACTCTCCTGTAACAGCTGACCACGCACGAGCATGTGATTACAAGCGGACATTCCACAGCTTCTCCTCCGTTATATCTTTCTTTCAGTTCCTCCACTAAGTACTAGCCACAGTCCAGCAATCTGCGTCCCCACGGGCGACCATGGTAATAGTCTTGAATTGAGTCAAAACCTCCGATTTTGATTAAATTCTGTTCGGGATTCGAGAACTTCAGCCGATTTTGTTCGCTCAAAATAGAAACAGGTAAAACTGAAGGGATACAGATGGGGTAAGCATTCTCTTTGCAATTGACTCAAGAGAGCAGAAGGAGAAACCGTCAACGCTAAACGCCAGGAGAGATGCATATACCAGCGAATCCGTATGGTAGAAAGTATGCAGCCCACGATTTGTTCTTTTCCGTTACATTCACGAGACGCCTAGGGCACACAATAGAGAAAGTAAAGAAAAACGCGTAAGGAAGCGAGACACCGTAATAATTTCGAATAAGAGGTCCATATCTGGAACAATGTTGAAAGAACACGCGAGCAGTCAATATGTACTGTGATCCACTCTGGCTTAGATCGATAGTTCCACTAACAATGCTGACGACGATTATGGCTAAATGTCTCCACCTCATAATGGCATTGTAGTTAAACATTCAAAACAGCAACTCAAAGCCTTGAGACGACCACGAGGTAAAGCGTCGCACGTGAGGCCTCTAAAGTCGTCGTTAGAATTATCAACGAGGGATTGTGGTAGCTATTATAGTCGCGAAATAGGTTCTCCAACTTGATATGTTTCAGACCAGAAAGGAAGGAATAATTAATTATTAGGGGGTGTGAAAAGTTAGCCACCGATTGAATCGGCTTCATGTTTGCATAGTGCCAAAAATACCAGGATGAAGAAGACTTGCTAAAGCATACTCGATGGTACCCACAGGAGAGGATGGTGTGCGAAATGGATTTATCCTGTTCGTATCCTCCGCATCAATCCACTCCCAATTTGAATAATCTGTGGAGGGTATTTCATTTTTTTCGAAGGGGTGCACCAAGTCCAATCGTTTGCCGCTGATTCAAGCAGGACAATGCGCACCTCAACAACGTGACCAAATATCGATCCAGCAGGACAACGCCGAGGACAGTTGTCCAACCTAAAAGGATTAATAGCCTGCCACTGCGAGCTCATGGGGGAGAGCGCTTGCTGAGCTCACATTAAATCTCTAATCCGTTTCGTGCTCGCTAATCCTCTTCCTCCCCGTGTTCCCTCGTATTAGATGAATAGCGAGGGACGTGTTGCTTAATTAGCTATGGGCTTCATAAACCAGCATTGTACTCAAAAAGATAGAAATGCGCGTGCCTCCGACAGTTTCTCCTCGAGATCATCCCCTAGTTGATTTTTAGTCAGTAGACATGCTTTGACCGAGCAGGAACCTAGTGGTGAGCATCGAACAGACCAAACTTTTGAAGAATTTTGCGCATCGAGAAGACCCAAAATTTGGAGATTTTCAGAGTATTAAATTGAGTTTACTTTGATTTTCAGTAAACTTAAAAATAAGTACCAGCAATACTTGCTCAACATTGTGGGCTCCACGCTGATTCACTCACCCACCACATTTTGAGACGGAGAGGCTGATGTACCGGTTATGCCCGATCATGAAGCATGGGATTAACCTATATAAAACCTTTCCTTATTTTGATATATTCAAATTGAGAAAAATAAAAACATGAGAAATGAACTTTCCATGAGACGCTTACTCAAGGGATTACCAATTATCTTAATTTTAGGAATTCGGTAACAAATTAGGTAAAGCCCTCTCTATGAAGACATACCAGCTGTTATGAGACAAGTTATGAAACTGCAAACGAAAATGACAAGCTCGATCTTTACACCTCTGGTGTCGATAGCGTGCCAAATTCACTTCGTCTCGATTGGAACTCCGCTTTCCACGCTCTACTGACCTATTAAAAACCTAGGCAGTTTGTTAGTGAGAAAGAGCGAAACGAACAAACGACAGGAAATTGACGGTGATCGAATGGAGCGAGATATTAATGGAAACGGCCCGTGGAACTATAGGCAATCAAGAAGTTCGAACAGGACAGGACACGTACAAAAAGGTCCGGTTCTACTAATAAATGAAAACTAATTATCAAATCGGTGAGTCATCAATACCATCAATCGCCGATGTAGAGTTGCCTGAAACACAGTATTCCGCAGATCTCGCAACTGAAATTTTCCAAGGCAAATACGTATAAGTTTAGTGAAGATCACCACTATACTCATTGACGAGATTACTATTCTTACAAGCAGGATAATTTAGGGGGTAATTTAATGACACATTCAAGAATTTCGTATCAAATTCGCCATGCGTAATGAGCCCATTTATCGGTGTAGGATTGATTTTTATAGGAAGAATAGTAACCCAGGGAATGATATAGCTCATCCAGATTATTCGAGCCAACAAATGCCAAAAAAAGGGGGTAGAACGCTTGAGAGGAGATTCTCTAAAAGCTAATTACGGGAAAATTCATCCAAAAAACCGTTAACTAGTTTCACAATATTAATTAAGGATTTATATGTACGATAAAATTTATCCACTCAAGTAATATTGGATAATGAGGAGAGGAAAAATTATGTATCTTCAGAGAGAAACGTGGAATATACTTTTGGAGATTAACAGCCGGTCAGGGTTGATCCAAACAAAACGTAACAGTCGAAATCTGAGACATGAAATAGGAATTGAACGGTCGGTGGGGCAAGATTTCCTCTTTACGCCAAAGGAAAAGGGACGTTGTGATGATAAAACTTATTGGGACGGTGATATAGGTGAGACATTGGAATTGTGTCTTTTACTAATTTACTCAAAGGTTCAAGGACAGATAATGCGCGACTTTAGGATCAAAGATCTTTCAAACGATTGGAGATTATCAGAAAGGACGAGGAAGGCCGGTGGGAGTTGTACGGACGCCACCGCTAGGAGTTGAATGCAGCAAGGAACAAACGAAAATGGCGGCTGTGACGGACTTTTCGAAAATCCGAGCAACAGAAATACGATGGATAAAACTCTCGTTTCACTTACCTCGTATTTGATGCCGGTGAATCTCAGATAGGTTTCCACTTTGAGGCAAAATGGACTGACGGAGGGGACGACGGGGGTGCGCGAAAATTGAAACAGATAAACCACGTCTTTTTCGAAATTGGCCCGGTGGACGGTCGGTTTGGGCGGCGCCGGTTCTTCTTTGGGTGCCTCTTTCTCCTTTTCGACTTCTTTCTCTTTCTCTTTTACAGGATCTGCGGCCTCCTTGGTCTCCTCTTTGGTCTCAGCAGGTTTGGTTTCCTGCACCTCCTGTTTCTGTTCGGTGTTGTTTTCTTCGGCCATTTTTGAGTAAATTCGGGCTTACGATTAGGATCAGACGTATGATACCGTGAGTTGGCTTTCAGGCAATAACGCGTTCTATTGGGGTGTGAAAATAACAGAAATTGAACGGTGCACTGAGAACAAGAGTAAAATAAGCGACACAACGACTACCAAACGACAATAACCAAGAGCTCAAACCGGCAGGGACGCTCACTCCTCGGGCTATGTTCAGTTTCGGGGAAGCCGAGTTGCGCGGGGCTGTTCCTGGCGGTGGCTCCTGCGGTTGGAGAGGGGGTAGGACTCACCCCCTCCAGAGCCCTCGAGCTTCCCACCCCCCTCCCGTCATACGCCGTCGTCCCTTCGCCCTCGTCCCGCCGTCACCGGCAACCTTGTGAGTCAAAACCGGTTCGGAAGGGCTCTGCCGGGAGGGCGTTTGACTCGAGTGGTGGACCTGACACACCCAAAGCCTCCCCTAGGTCGAGCCCGCCTCTTTTTGAAACATCCACCCCTTTCTCAACGTGGACTACATTGGCACAGGAAGTCTGCAATTCCTTACCACCCATGCCAGTTGGTATTCTTCACAGACATAAAAATTACTTGAATATGCGCCCCAATTACTAGAAACGAACGTCCAAACACCAAAAAGTTTGAGTTCCGTCGCCCTTGCGAAATTTTGAAATCGCATTTGGTCAACCGGTGCAAGCGTGAACACGGGGCTTCATTGATTCCCAATCCAAGCCTAGAGAAGGAATGTCAGATCTAATTTAATTTAAAATGTCCAACTTCATTTCTGTTGTATTCAAAACATTTAAATAAGCCGAAATTTCGTGTGTCTCAAAGGAGAGTTCACTCTCTTTTCTCTACTTTTTCGATATTCCTCTCATCCACATCAGCGTTATTCGTTGAGTGGAGGTTTTATTTTCTCAGATCAATATCAAATGGCGTAATGGAGTACCGATCATCGTTGGAATTAGTAACAAGAACTCCTGAAAAGTACAAATTGCAACTTCTACGAGGGCTTAAACGACTCACATGAATACTGGAAATGAAACGTTTGACTTCTTCGCGGAGTTGCTATATCTAATAAATTAAAATGCATGATTCCACCAAATTCCTTTCTATTCTAATTTTTCTTGAACTTGATAATGATATCACCACTTTTTCGGTTAGGCCACTACAAACAGCCTCAGTCCTCTTTTTAATCCTCAAGGCGAAATGAAATTTGAAGCACCTACTCAGGAACATCAGGTTTTTAGTTTGAAAAATCTTTTACGGTATTTTAAGATTTCATTTTATTTTGATAAGCATTCATTTTATTTTAGTTAACGGCTGAAAGTCGTTCATACCAATTATCTGTAAAATTAGGAAAACCATCCTCTACGTATAACTTTAGCCGCTTCACGTTTAATTGTTGAGCAGTAGCTCTTCAAAACATCTGCAATATATTGCACGGCAAAAATGCTTTTTTTTTTTTTTTTTTTTTTTTTTTTTTTTTTTTTTTTTTTTTTTTTTTTTCAATACAGTTTATTTTTACAAGCTTTTCATTGGAATACGGTGAAATGAGTGTTTTGCTCTGGCCAATAGTGTCGTTTATCGATAGGGACCTGTATTCATTGAATTTCACACCCCTCCATAAACTCAGTGAGTTGACGTACTGTCTATATCTATGTGTCTACTATGTCTCCTCTACGCGACGCAGGAGGTGCCAAAAGCTTCATGAGAGGGAAACAGGCAGGGGGGCTAGGATGAAGTCCACTTCCGTGTAGGAGGGGGTTGATGTCAAGTACTTGTGGTTCGGGGCGAATATACCCGATAGCCGTCAACCACTTCCGGGTTATAAAGAGGGGACCCTGCAAAACTTCCTCCAACCCAACGAACCACAGAACCTAGGGATCTCCGTTCAACATTTTAACTCATTCCACCACCTTTCATTTTTCATCCAAAACCTTCAAAGGGTTCCTTTTATTTGATTAAACTTTTCGTTCAAGAATTCGATTTCAGTCTTCCAATGGAATATTCAATAATATAATTATGTGAAATTACTGAGGACTTCTTTTCGCTGAACATTTTCCGTACGCGGCTTATTTGAGTTTATACTTTGTGCAATAACTACAAGGGGAAAAAAGTAGGGATGCAAAAATTCTCATAATAATAAATAATCTGGCATCATTGATTCTCTTATGAATATAATGTGTTATTCATTCTGTTATGAGTGAGTATTAATGAGAAATGAGCTAGAGGTCGGCCCCTAACGTCAGATTCGTGAATAAGAACCGATGAAATATTATACTCCATACTTCGGCTGATTCGGTTATCCGATCGAATAACGGAGATTTGACACTGAGGTCACTTCAGTAAATATGGTTGGTAGAATAAAATGATTGATTTTTCCTGTTTTTACAATGGTAGTTGTTTTAAATTTATGATGCTAGCGTTCCTGGAACTATTGAACGAACTAAATCAATAAAGAGAGCGGGGAATTCGATCATCTCCAGTCTTGGCTAAACGTCATCACTGGTCATAAGGATCTTTTCCTGTTGTGAATTGTAAGGAAAATGACCCAGAATCCTTAATAATCCGTATAATTTGTCTCTCAATACGATACAAATGTTGAGTTGGATCAATAACAATTTGCCTAACATTCTGTTATAGTGTTAGCCTAGTTTAACGTATAATAAAGTGGAATATTGATGCTTCCTCAACCAAAAAGCGGAATTGCAAAATGTCCGCTGCTGCATAGCTTCTTAAATAAAAATTATCAACAGTTTTACTTCCATAAAATAATATTCTCGCAAAAATCGCCGATTCACAGATGAGCATAATATGCAATCCTCATGCATTATAGTCCTCAATAGTTTTCCTCAATTTGACTGTCGACAGCATCCAATGTTGTTATCATTGCTTTCCTCCTTTTTTTCGAGGAGGTTCAATATAACTGAGTGAGTCATCACTAAACATGACGGGCGCCCCATTATTCAATCCGACTCCAAGACCAACCTATCATAATCTATTTTTATATTCGTCTGCTCTCCATTGTCAGTTTTTCAGATGAATTCACCGCCTTCAAACGCTGTCCCTTATCAAGCAACCGATGGTGCCTCGTAGTCGGCGTCTAATCATTTTTCGGGTTGTAGGATTTAGAACCATTTTAATCGAATATTTAAATAAATCATCGGCTAGACCTGCAATTTATAACACCTTCAATTAAGACTTTAAGATGTTGTAAGAGACATGACTCTGAAGGCTACTGTAGGCCTCTTTTTGTTGAGGAACTGCGCATTCGTATCCTACTCGTCATTTAGATCTGGGTCATAGCCATGAATCGACACATATATGACGCGGCTTTATGCGTTTCGAGTCTGGAGGGCGTGCGCGATGCCTTAGCTCCAAAAATAGATCAGAAAAACTCTTTCAACTCTTTCTCTTGATTTTTTTTTTTTTTTATTATTATTAATTTAAGTTTTAGTATATAACAATACTCTTTGTTGTGACAGTTGGTAGTGATACATGCAACCCTTTGCAGGGATTGCGTGGAACTTGATTGAAGGTCACTGTCCAGTCTCTTGATTATAAGGTCTTTTGAAAAGTGTATATTTATATACTTATATATTAGTTATAGCTACCCAGAGGTGTTGCTACCTTGCTAGAAAGTGAGGAGATGGGTACAAGGGACAATGATAAATACATGCTTGATTTGATACATTTTTTTCCCAAGCGTTTTGGTCGAGCTAGAAGAGTGAGTGTTGGTGATCGCCAGCTATTTGAGACAAAGCTTCACAATATTAGCAGGCAGCCTAGTCGTCATCACGAAAATCCTAGTTCTTGGTATACTAGCTACAGGAAGACAGCAGCTGAGCAGCACATCGCATTATTCCGACAGCTAGCCACGATTTATTCTCCCCACGTAGTGAATCAGCGCGCCTTCCTATTGCTTGGAATTTCTCTCTCCTCCCTCATTATTGTAACATTCTGCCTCGACTTGGGATGAATAGTGATGACAAGAAGCTTGTGAATGAACAGCTCGGCTGAAGCTGATGCGCTCGCCGCCAATGTCACTTTCAGCCCCTCAACGCGGAGACCTTCTAAACCAGTCCAGACAGTTTGGCACGAACTGTACTACAGTACTATACGAACAGGTGGTCAAAATGTGTATTTTGAAAAGTTGATTTTCGATCCAATGAGACGGGTCCCGGAAAAATGGGGCTGATTGTAAGAAATAATGGGTTCAAATTGGGTATCTACCATATATACCTATTTCAAAGGCGGGTTTTCGAGATTTTTGGTATCTAGGCGTGAGGGGTATCATTTCCCACTAAATTTTAAACGCTGAATCGATTGAATGATCCTGGTCGGAGGGATAACCAACCCCTGTGGAAGAATTTGCAGCGTTTTTTAACGAAGAAAGGGAGGACTGATTCTTCGAGGCTATTCAGAACATCGATGAGTATTTATAAAGTTTTAATAATTACTATGAGAAAAATTGCAGTATAGCAAAACAGATTACATATTATGATTTCCCTTCATTGAGTAAGTGATTATCGGAAGCAACATTTTATCAGTACTAGTAATTTCCAGGAAATGCGGAGAAAACTGATATGGTAACTCGAACATGTCGCCCTTAATTCTACATGTCTATTCCGGGAAATCTAGAAAAAGAAACGAGTATTATTTGACAGGATTGACTGATTTGTTTACTTACAGCGTATTTTCTTCCAATCATTTCATTTTAATGGCTATTTTTTCTAATTTATATTATTATTTGACGCTCTTATTATACGATTTTGGAAGAGGGACCCAAACATGGCTCAGAATTCGCATGTACAGAAAAAAGCTATTGCTAATAAGCGTAATTCCATAATGTTTTCTTCTTCTAGATGGTTCGTTCGTGTGGGAGAGCAACATTCGAGGTCTCCAGGGTTGAAGTGGATTAAGTACCCAGGTACGTAATTGAAAAAAGTGGATATCGGAAACTCATTTTCACAATTCCCATTTTTAGCCATACTAGCAATATTATTCAGAGAATAATGAACCAATTAAAGCTACCGTCACTGTATTAGGAGCCGGAACTCTCGAAGGTATGCTTACAATTCTGCACATTCTGATAAGAACCGCTCACTTGTAGGCTTCAATATTGTTCGGTAACAACAAGCTTGAGTTACTGCGGGCTTAGCAATGCTCGGTCCCGGGAAATGGGAAACCCGGAATTGGTTCGATTTCGGGAAAGCACCCTGAAAATCTGCGTGGGCGGGTTCAACAACCAATGGTGCTCGGTGCTCACGTTGCCTTGGTTACCCCCTGGGCCAAGTCGGATCCAAAGGGAGTCAAGAGCTGGAGGAAACGAGGTCAGTAAAATAATATTCCCCCTCCTCATCACATGTTCCGCTGAATACCGTTGCTTTACTGTAAAAACCCAAACCCCAAACCTATTGTCAAGAAGAGAAAAATTGAGGCTTCCAACGATCAATCTTATCTTTGCGATAAGTTAACAGCAAATTACTACAGACAGAAGCGGGAGGGAACAGTGAGGAAGCGAAATTCTTCTTCAACTACCCTGAATAAAGTTAGCCAAAGTTGTGACGATTCATGAAAAGCTATCAATTTCCCCGACGCCACTCACCTCCACCCACTGATACTATTCTTCAATCCTCCTTCCACAATAAGGCACCATTAATAATTTCACGTCTGTGTTTCGATGATTTTGATTCGAGAAGAAGTGGTTTGAGTTAAAAGGAAAAACTTACAATGGTTTTTTGGATTTTAAAGTATTAAATGTACAAATTCATACGAATTCGTAGTTCTTTTTTCATTCATTTCTAAAATGTAGGTAGCTAATAACCTAGAAACGATTCCCTCCCGCGGAACCATATAATTTGTAAGTTCAAAACGTGGGTAAGATTGATCCAGGAGGGGACCCAGTTATAATAATTATAGAAAGAGGGCGGAAGAAAGTTTTTCTTTGAATGTAGGCCTTAGTTATAAGAGTTTTAAGGGAGGATTCGATACCTTTTTGTCACATACGAAGGTACATTTAGCGTAAGCAAGAATTTTTATGCTCTAGTAGATGATGAGTAGCTAGGGTGTTATACAAGAATGGAAGCAATAGTTTATATAGTAAAACTCAAAAAATCTACTTAACGAGTAAAATTCGATTATAAATCGAAAATTTGTGGAAAATTGAGGAGAATTTTTGAGAGAATCGTCGCTTGTAGACTGGGCAAAATGAAAGAGAAACGAAGAATGAAATGCGTTCATTCATTAAACGATCACAGATTCCTCATCCGAGACGACAAAAGAAACGTCAGTCCTCATCGGAAGATAGTTCGAGGAGACAAAAGCGAAAATATCTTGAATGTTACGAGGTTACACCCCATTACCACAATCTTATCTAGAAGTGGGCATGGGTGCAGGTGACCTGCGACGTGACAGTGGTCACTATGGACGCAAAGAGGAAACGGAACTTCGATGCCGTGAGACGATAGCGTCCCGAAATCGGCCCATTCCGATGTCAGGTAGAGTTGGTTTATTTTGCCGTTGCGCCGTGAGCCAAGAGGAGCTTTTAATTGCCACAAACTGTCTGGAGAAGAGGGCGACAACAAATGGAGACGTACTGATAACTAGGGTGAACTAAGAGGGTATAAATATATTAGCTGGTACCTAACAGGTATGTACTTAGTTGTCCCCACTATTATTTTTAGAGAGATATATGAGCGCATCGCTTGTTTCCGACAGCTGGTCAGATTGGCTATTATTGTCCTGTTACCGGAAAATGAGCCGCTTGGGAGGTTTTAGTTCACTCTGGTCAAAACTGAACTAGCTTTCACAAATTGTTCAAATAGTTTTCATGTTTCGACAATTTATATTTTATTGCTATAATTATTGTTATTTATATTTCCTTTTTCAGCGTTTATTGAATTAACTGGAGGGAAGCCCTGATGAATATATTCATCTACATGTATGTAGAAAATCGCATAGTACAAAGCAAATTCTAATGATGAGATTATTCCACTTGGCTCTCATCTCTGATGTTTAGCTCCTTTTGAACTTCTCTAATGGTAAATTGCTAGAAGTAAGGAGTTAGAGGAAGTTACTGATCCGTCGTTGATCCTGCTTCAACCCCTGAAATAACTTCCCTCGCACAAAACATCGATATCCTTCTGTGCAGTTTCTTCTTTGTCTGCTTCTCCGTAAGCCGCTCAGACTGACCATATCGATTTTACGGCAAGCGTTCCCTCGATTTTACTTGCAAGGGAAACTAGAAAGGGAGGTGTGAAACTAATCATTGAAATGAATGCACACGAACGGCGTCATCATCGATGAGGATATCTCTTCTTCTGGTAGAGCGAGTGAGTTGTCGAGAGGGGAGTCATTGGGGGGTCGCTAAACACCCCTTTTAGTTCAAGTGATGAAGGAATACCTACATGGAACAAAATGTTGACCATGCTCACGGGGCCAATGCTGTGAATGCAGATGCAATGTTGTTTCTTACAAGCTTTTTTCATTACCAAGAAGTAACACAACTCTAACAACTTATGGTGTATAACTCAGAGCTTCTAATTCAATTGACGGTTGATAACCTTCTAAACGAATTGGAGTTTTGTAAAGATCACACGTGTGTTTGGTTTTTCCCAACTGTGATGGTCTGAATTTTTTCTGGCTGTTCCCGCTTAAGAAGTAGTGCCATTCAATATCCCATCCACAACTACTTATATGAAAAGACTTGGAATTTATAGTAAAATATTTGTAGTAAGCTTGAATCTGGTCCCTCTCAACAACTTTGGTCACCAAACTAAACGATAGCGATCTGACCTTAATCGGATCGTAACTGGTTCAAGAGCTCTAATAGCGACATTAGCGTGAAACGAGAGAGCCCCGAATATTATATGAAAAATTGTCTGCAGAACTTATTGATTTACTGTTCTCAGGCGCCAGGTCGGAACTGCATGGTGACGTTCTGGTTCGATGAGCGGTGCTGTTGTTAGAAACCATTGTTCATTCTCATACGAACTGATGATAGCCCTTTGATCGATAATTACTTTACGGGCTAGATCAGTTACATGCTCTGTGTTTCAAACAGAAAAGGATCAGGGTGAAAGTGGTGAACCATCCGAACTAGTAGTTCCCAAACTATAGTAATTCCGAATCCGAATTTCACCACCTCCTTCCCTGATGGCAAAAATTTCGAATTTTTCTGTTTAATGTATTTTTTTTTCGAAAATTGAAATGATTTTAAATCAAGTACGTTACGTATTCAAAGTTGAAAAAACCACTGAAGCCGTGAGACTAAAAAGATGCAGTGAAGATAACTCGTTTTTCAACTCTCTAGAAGAGTTGAGAAACGTTAGATACATCGTTTCTTACAGAACTTCAGAACGTCAAAAACGTCGAAATGTGGAATGTCTTCGAAATAAAACAATTTTAACAAGCAGCAGCAGATTCACTTCTTTGAAGATTTTGTTGATTTCCAATGACCATAGAGACCTGACATGTACCACAGGTAAGCACAGTGGGAGTATCATTCAGTTAGGTAACCACCGATCTAGACCAGAATAAGTTCTCTGAAATGAATGTTGGTCTGACAACGATAGCATTATTTAAATGCTATGTCCTCTATGTTAAGAAAAAATATTGTTTTCGTGTTGTTAAGAATAATGAGGAAATCGCAAAGAAAAAAATTTTCTCCGGAAACCGAAACGTGCAGAAAACCGATTTTTTTAAGATCGTCTCTCCTCAACGAGAAAAACTACACAAAAGGAGTAAACGTTAAATATGTTATATGTTGTGCATATAACACGAATCAGCTTATAATGAGGGAATGCACTAAGAACTGAGAAGGAATAAGAATGTTGAATTTATTTTGAAATACGACGACCTTCTAAGGCCAGTGGAATCCATCAGTCTGATGCCAGACTCTGCGACTATAATGTGTTAGAACAATATTATGAGCATGATGTTAGAGCAATACAACTACTAATGTAGACAAGGTGGCACCACTCGTGTAAGGTTGAAGCAGGTAATCGCCATAAACTAGGGATGTGCGTGTAGGGACCGCGTTACGCACAGTACAATTACCTACCCGGCATACCGAAAGCCCTGCCCTATATCGATTCAGCCCCCTCCCCGCATCCGAGGGGGCGTTCTAACACGACATGAAGACATAGCTAACATGACCATAGGTATGAACAACTTGATCGGAACACTCAACCACCAGTGGGAAAAATAACAAAATGTTTTGCCAAAATCAGAGCTGCTGGAATCGAAGTTGTCGAACAGAATGGTTGGCCAGCTTGCTAGGACCTCCAATAAACTTGAAAGGTAATCGGAAAACCTGCATTCACCCGTAACCCAGACGTCCTACGCTCGTACTAGGAAGATTATACTACTACGCTGCTTATCATTAGGCACGTCCGAAGAGAGTCAATTCGCATTTCCGCAACTTGAATCACCGCCGGCCTTGGCATTCTTGCCAGGAGCACACGAGTGCATGTGTTCTGAAAGGTATGCACTTTGGAAACAAATACATCGGTAATATTCTCTAATGTTGTAATGGAATCCCTTCCGCCTACATGACTAATATGATGTTATTCGTGCCAGAACCCGCTACGAGAGCCAACATTTCAAGGCAGCGCGTATTCATTTTTCTTCTTTTTCTTAAGAAAAAAAAACTGCCATTAATCTACTATTCTTGTTGGAATAATCCAGCTATGTACACGTATTGACCAAAAACAAATTTCGATTTCCCCAAACTATAATCTTCTACGTTTCAAGATGTCCAAATCCAAAATGTCCGTCCGCCCTTCGAGCCCGGAAAAGGCGTCAGAAATTCTTCTAGAAATCGTAAATTTCTCACATAGATTCCGTTCGGGCTCAATATTTGTGCTTTTTTAGTCCGATCACCACAAACTCCCTAGAATAATAAACCGTTTTGGAATGATTTGCAGCGTTTTGGTTGGTTATTCCTTGAATAATCAACCTATGTTTTCATGATAATGGTCAACCTCTCCGATTCGGCTCAAAAATTTTTTCTGGACGTTTCATGATGTCCTGATCAAAAAAGGTCAATGTCCGTCCGCCGTCCATTGTCCACGCCGTTTTTGGTAGTAGAAAATGTTCGAAAAATCTGAAATTTGGGTCAGGGGTCTGTTCCCAGTCGAGATGGGTCCTCGAAACTTTTCAGCCCGATCGGACCAAATTTGGAGGGGGTAGGGGTCAAAATGTGTTTTTTGATAAATGGATTTTCGAGATTTTGGGTGGTTTTTGGGTATTTATTACCCAATTTGATTATGTGTTTTTGAGATTTCTGGAACCTAGGCGTGTGGGGTATCATTTTCCACTAAATTTTGGACGCTGAATTCAATGATGTGTGTCCCAGAACGATTGGCACCCACCGGAAGAAGTTATGGGTCAAAATGGGTATGTATCCACCCATTTTGTATGTGTCAGGATTTCTGGTGCCTATGCGTGTGGGGTATCATATTCCACTAAATTTTGGACCCTGAATCGATTGGAATGGGTCTGAGACCCGCCACACCCACTGTTTCCCCCATTCGAGGAATAACCAACCCGTGTGTAAGAATTTGCAGATTTTTTCTTCTTCGCGCTAATGATTACTAAGTGATTTATACCGAATGGATCTGCTGCACACAAAATTGTTGTATATCATACCAACTGCTAAGTGTTGGCTCTCTTCTGTATTCCGAAATGTCAGATATTACTTATTGAAAAGAGAAGGAGTGCAGACGCCATCAGAGACTACAGAGATTTTAATTTGACAATTCAACATTCCTATCCAGGTAGGAAATTATGGGGTTGTTCCTGAGGGAGAGATGCCCCATTCCTGCTCACATCTCCCCCCATCTCTGGGGTCGTGATTCACTCGAAGGGATCGTCGGGACTTTTCCTATGTCATTTCCACCACATCAGAGGGAAAAACTCGGGAAAACTATGTGGAAAACCCCGGGAACGAGGATACGCCCCCACGGGATCTCCCCCTTATCATCGAGCACTCCCTTGGCAACAGATGGGTCCGCATCGATCTGTCTGTCGTTTGAAGGGTACGAAACCCTGGAAGAGGAGAGGGAGAAAAGGAGAGGTTTTAACTAAATGTCAAAGGTCGAATTATCCTTCCACCATCTCCCGGTCGATCCATCTTGATAGAAGTGTCAGGTTGGTACTTTACACGGTAATAACGTCATAATAGGGAGCTCGTATGAACACCTTTTAGCTTTTGCCGCCTTCAATCAAGCAGGCACATGTCTTCACCTCAGATATTCTCTAAAATGAACGAAAAACTTCAGCCTTCTTGTTGAAGAGGTTCGAAGGCAATTCAGGAGGAGTTGAATTCCGGAGTATAGTACGCTGATGTTACTCTTCTTGACAAAATGTCGAAAAATACCTTTCCTTGGGCTATGGTTACCATGGATGAAAATTCAGACGAACAAGAAGTGTTCTGTCGAGCTCTGACAAATTCGCTTGAACAATCAATCAAGTTCCAATAAAAGTGTTTACTGTGTGAGCGGAAGCATCGTCAAAGTACGTAGCGTCGTCGTCAGAACGATTTGAACGGTCATAAGAGTTTTGAGTTTTCATCTGAACGCTGACAACATTTGTAATTAAGATTTCCGGGTGTTTTTTTGTTGCAGATTTGAAGAGATATTCCGAATGATCACTTTGTTTCGATAGCTTGGGGTTTAGAACTTGGCCGAACGCCCGGAGATGGTACTGATACAAAGACCTAAATACCATTCTGCATCAAACACCCTGCGTCATCTCGTCTGACCCGCTTCTCCATCGACGTAAAAAAAAAAAATAATAGAATCGGAAACAACAAAAGATCTCGAGTCAATAAACCATCCAGTAGGTAAACAAATACGCGATAGTCGCTCGTTATCCTAAGAAATCCATTGTTAGCCAGTTAATTGTTAGCGGTTCCTGTAACAATGTTCCTTTGGAGCAGTGAAGAAGTACCGCTTGTCGCGCTGATTTCGCTGTACCGTCTCTCGAACCTTATTCATTAAATCTGGGTAACTTGGGAAATAGGTTATATGGTATGTAAAATTCGAACTACGCTCGAGGCTACCTTTTAATTAAAACGTAGCTTAATAGCTCATCTTGACTAACTGATTCACAAATAATAATTATTTGGGCGCTTCCACAGGTACAATCATGTTGTCGTGCCCTTCAGAGACTTAGCTCAATGTACAAGTAAATTACATGAATTGTGAATTGATGCCTCTGCCAGTACATAGATGATATTATCTTGCTAAAATTTGATGTACTTTGATCGCACATGTGATGAAATAATTGAGTGGGGTTGTGGAACGAATAGTTTTTAACTTAGTGGATCGTAGGTATCAATCTACGCCTCATGCCCAGCTGTTTCTAAGATTTTTCTACTCATTGCTGAGAGAGGTGGGAATTCTTCCAGTATCTTTCATTTAAAAAAAAAAAAAAAGCTAGAGTGCAGTTTTCTGAGGAGAACTCTCGTTACTCAAACTCACAAAAGGCCAACTTTTTATCTTTTCTTACTGAAGGTTCTGGGTAATTTAGGGGCTAATGACGCTGTTCCTCTTACGGTCCAGTTTATATTTTTCTTCTTTGGAGCTCGACATACTTTCATGTTCACTCCGAATGGCACTCACTTTGCGATCGTATCTTCCCAATCTCGTCGCAGCCACCAAAATTCCAACAAGAAGTACAGAGAAGCAGTTAGATCGGTGCACTGTAACGATTAAGTTCCTACGAACAACACTGCAGCTCAGATAAATGTACCATACATAAACCTCATCGAATTCTTCAATCTATATTATCAACCTATCGTCGAGTAAGGCCACAAAGTTGATGACGAACGCGGACGTCGGATAGCGATGACGTCACCAATCTCGGTGTGATGCGCTGAGGCATCTGATTCACATCCTCCAGACCTCCTAGCGTTCAATGCCAACTCGAAATCATCATGTTCTCACATTAAACCTACTAGGAAAATTACTAATCCCATATCGAAGAAATAGAGTGGCTTGGATAGTTTTAGTCGCTCAGATATGCCATTATAATGTGTGAACTTTGTCAGGTCGGGCCACTTGACCCAATTTATTTTACTTGGCTAGCTAACAAACGATATGTGGGAGCCAGTGAGCGAATCGCAAAGCGGAAAAAATTAGTAGTCCTGCGCAAGCGCAAATTTTACAAGAAAAAGATTAAAACAATTGTAATCCGTCGCTTAAAAAAACTTTTTGGTGTGAATCCTACTAATCATGAAAGAATAAAATTTTGGAACGATCCAGATGTTTCCTCTGACATCTCCCTTGCGCCAGTTTGGTTTATGTTGTTCATTTCGGTGTATTCCGTATCCTAAGCTAAACAATAAGAAACGTAATTGGCGCATAATTTAGCTACTGAGTATTTATGCTACACCCTGAACTAGATAACAAACCCGGTTATCAACCACAATTTGGAACTTACACCAATTAAATAGCGGCATCTCGCTTAAAAGAGGAGGACTTACTGGCCTTTGGTCCTGATTAGTACTAAATTAGATGGATGTACGATACATCGCGGCACCATTAGATTTATTAGAGAATGTGTTCTCTAGTTAGCTAGAGGATGGAATTGGGGCGAGGACTGTTCAAGGGTGTTTGAGCCCCTACAGAGAGAGCCTGTGTTTATCTGAAGGATTTCGGCGCGAAGAGATGGCCAGCGTACAGCTAAGGTGTGGTCAAGAAGCTTATTCGAAGAAGAAACAGAAAACTTCCTTGTTTTATTTTCGGGAAGGTCTCTCGTAAGCTTCCTTCCAAGATCCTTGTGCCTCTTTTCTTAGATAAACTTCTCAGTAATTAGAGACATTCCTGAGATCTCGGGGGCCGGAGAGTCGGAAGGAGGCCCTTTTTCAAAACCCTCTAGCCGTCAAAAGCGTTAACTCAATCTAAACAAATGATCGGATCTCACTAGGCCTATCGACTGACACTCAACACACCCCGGCTAACTACGCAGTCTGCATCTCTCTCCCCACAGCGGTACCTATACTTCTAGCATTCCCTGTGGGTCACGAGTTCGCTCGTTATAAAGTACCTTTACTCTGAATAAGTTCATTTTAGTTTGTATTTGAGAATTTAACGTCATTATTTTTGTAGGTTTAGTATTATTATTGTATCAATAAATATAAGATTAAACTCTCATTCATCAAGTCATCAAGACAGAGCACACAAGTAATCCTTTTCGTAGAACTGTAAGAATTTGTTCGAAATTGAAGGAATGTGTTGAAAATTTGGTTGACGTTGGACCGAGATAGAACTTCCATTTGAATCAATTATTACGTAGTTAACTGTAGGGGTACTTTTTTGACCTTCACAAAAAAATTCCTTCATTTATGGTCATACCAGAGTTCTAAGTCAAGTAGGCGGTGCAGGAAAATGTGAAACTCTCTCTTTATTACTAAAACAACAATAAAATGAATTGAGTGACTCAGAAACTAACATAAGAAGTTTGGAAAACCGACATTTTGAGGAGAAATTTCACCGCAGTTAATACCGTCAACAAATATCATCTAAGAGAAGAGCCAGGCAGACAAAATGTCAATGCTGAAAATCGCGTGAAGGATAGTAAGGTAACTAACGGCTACCAATAGCTAACGTAATTAATCTCAGCTCACAGAAGAGCTAATACCGTGGAATGTTGTAACAAATTCCATCTCTTGGTTGAAACTGACACGGCTATCTGAGGGTGCGCAGTAAATGAGTTTCACAATCTCTTTTATAACACGTACGCAGAGTCAACCGGACGGGATGTGTGGTGAGCATTTCAATAGCTATTGCCTTTCGCGGCTTTACAAGGTGATAAGTTGATAACTCATTCAGAGAAGCCATCGTCTTAGGGGCCTTGGTCATCCCGGCGCATTCCACGCACGGGATGCCGTTTGCACTCAGATAAACAGAAGGAAAAAAAATGAGAAAAAAAGACAAATGCATCCTCCCACAGATTTAGTCATAAGGTAGGAGAAGAAAAATGATTGTTGTACGTTTTCTTACACCAAATCTCCATAAGGTCTACATTGTTTGTACAATTTTAGCACTTTTCTTCACTAATGAATCACCACCAAGTACAGCACTAAAATCAACCGAATTCCATTATTTGGAAGTGGATTATGTACTTTATCAAATTTTTCTGCTTCTGAATTCTAGATTAACCCTATACCCATGAAAAAAGTATCTTCCATGCCCCATACTTCAATAGACCAGAAAAAGTTCACTTTGCTCCCCTGAATCTTTCTCTCCTCATCATTCTTATAGTTTCGAATGACCACAGCGAACTATCAAACGTAAATGGCATTACAAAGAAATACATTTTCACTCATACATACATCACTCAAATATTTTTAATTCAATCATGCATACATTTATTTCGTTCTGGGATCAAAAGTGAGCATGTTTCAGTTGCTTCTAGCAGTCGAAATTTTACTTCGTCGGGTATAATTTCGCCAAGAGCTAACACTGAATTCTACAAAAGGAATTCATACGTCAAAGCTCTTAAATTTCTGTATGAAAAAGGTATTAATGTTTTTCTTTTTGACAGCTTGGGTTCTTTTAAGAAAAAATTAAGCTCTAACTTATAGCTCACTGACTTTCAGGATGGTTTTTCCTTTCTCTTTCTTTTTATATTCTTTATTTTATAATTTTTTGGTTCATTAGATAGTTATGTTTATTCTTCCATTTTGGCACACAGTTCACCATTTCGTGCTTTGCATTTTTTCTGATTGTCTGAACTCCGCCGAAGAGCACAAGTTTTTTTTAAAACTTATTCTTCGGTGGGCAACGGTATTTATTTGAGTTATGTTAAATTTTCATACTATAATTCTACATTCTAATTAACTTGGTAAAAAACCTACGAAAAATTGTAGTTGAAGGTCAATGAAAATTATGAATTTCGGGAGACGGATGATCATATTCATGCGAGGTATCAAGTATAATCGCAATTCCGTAATTCAAGGCTCACCGGAGGCAGAAACAAGGGCGCTCAATGGATGCTCCTGATAATCAGTGGTTATACAGTTTTGACGACCTGAATAAGTTCTACGCGTTGCGTGTTTGCCTATTCGCTGCCCTTTCGTGAGCGTAGGAGTAGATGCATCCAATAACAAGCTGTTTTTCTGCCATAGAAAAAAAAATGGCCTGGAAAGAGGGCAAAACATATCGCTCACTGCATGATGGCGTGTGTTCATAGTTTCTTTCAACCCCCTACTGACCCATAAAGCGGTCATTTACATTTCAGTCGATACTTGTCAATTTTAATTTACAAGCGAGAATTCGTCCATTTTTAGCCTTATCTTTAAGGAAAGCAGTCGAACTATTTGAACAAATTTGCAATCAGGTCGGGGATTTGACAGCATGACCGGATAGTCGCTTTTGAGGGGCTCGCACCCACCTGAGCTTTATTTGCACTCCTAAGGATCGACGATAGGAACAGAATCGTCACGCATAAGGCAGACCCCTCGGCGCCAGACAAAAATTCCATAGCAAACATAGACTTCTGATCACTCTTATAGGTTCATTTCATTTCTATAAAAGGGCTCCCCTCACCCCTTCTTGTAGTTTTAACTATATTTCAAGCCATTTGTTGCGAATCTAGTAATAATAAAAATAAAACATGTGAAATTGGCCCGGTATTTTCTTTGCTATACTTTCTTTAATTTCCCTATTTCATTTATTGACATTTTCATGTCTTGACCCTGGCACATAAACTCGAAAAGCGTTACTTTTTTAGCGTTACGAAATCACATCACGAAATTGTAGACAATCGAAATAGATGAATGTCGATACAGCATGATATTTTTTGATAATTCGAGAGCTATCCAACGAGTGGTGAACGAATTTTGTGGGATGAGAAATGACGAAGTACCATTTCCCTAGCAACGACTCGGTTGTAAGTGAAATTCATCTCACTTTTTCATGTCACTTCTTCATGTCACTTTTCGCTGATTGTAAAAAAAAAAAAAAAATAGTTGTAATGTCACTTTACAACTTCCTAGCCTTGTGTCACATTTGTTATTTTATTTTGTTCACATTTAATTTTGCTTTGCCGAGTATAAATGGCTACACTCGGAGAGGATACAAGGAAATTAAATCAAAGACGCCTAGCCTTTCTTCAACCCCCCCCCCCCCCCCCCCACTCCCCCCGCGATGCCAGGCGGTTGTTGTATAGAGTCGCAAATTTTCCGTCGGAACTTTTGTCGCAAATTGACGAGCCGTGTCACCTTCATTTTATAGTATAATATTGTGGACCACCCAGCTGACGTTAAAAAATAGATGACTGGAACGGTTTCACATTCCACATATCAGATTCCTCTTTGTGTCCATCTTTATCGAATTCTACTTTGTGCTAATCTTTATCAGATTCCTCTTTGTGCTAATCTTTATCAGATTCCTCTTTGTGCTCATCTTTATGAAATTCCCCTTTGTGCTCATTACTTTCGATTGACGGTTCTCATGACGGGGATAAACCAAGTGTAATCAGTTATCTTTTTTTCTTTTGTTTAAAACATGAAAATGTCCCACTGAGTTGCGGACATGTACGCAAGCTGATTTTGACGTTTTTAGCAAACATTCGACTACAATTTCTGTTTTTAGATCTACGTAGTTTATCCGTGCGTGTATGCAGCTTGAGAAGTTTTGTTGCCAATGAACCAATCTTGTTTTCAGATGATATACACCTTTACTGTACCTCAAGTATCTAATTGAGTAACAACTACCAGATTTATACAACCACTGAACCACGATGTTTCTGAAAACCTTAGAAGCGTACACCTCAGTAACTAAATGCTCCTCATGTGAGAAGCGCGTGAAAAATCACTCGTCAGTAAAATTAATTTTATGTTCATTAGAACTAGAAGTAGACTTAGGCGTAGCGTGTAGTGAGTTTGACAAAATTCTCCAAGTATTACGACGGAATTTTGAACACATGCGAGGTCCACAATGGCAGAAAATTGGCCTTTCAAGGACAGCACACGAAAAGGCCGGCATGCTTCGGTTGGAATTCTTCCTCCTATCGCACCTCCGAAAAATACCGGTAAACCGAAAAAAGTCCGTTTGCTCGGACTACCAAACGAACGTTTCGAACTGAAAACTGAAGCTGAACTGCCTCCAGAACCGAAGAAATACGAAATGTTGATACCAATAGTGAGTACATTTACTGTCCCATTCTTATGAAATTGAAATATTATGAAGAGCAGGTATATTCAATGTACATCGTGCTTTTAAGCTTTTGCTTGTTTGGAATAGTCGGAGGAAACTTCAGCAAGGGTTTTTTATTTGGGCTAAGAAAATCTTACACGGAGCCAACAAGTTTCTACAAAGGCTCAATCAGCTCAAGAGATGGACAGAGCAATGACCAATCCAAAATCTGTTAAAACTTTGACTCGTTCCAACATTTTTTTTTTTTTTTTTTTATTCAAGCTATTTCAATGATTTACTGATAGAAACAATAATTCACAAATGAAGTTGAGCTCACATTTTTCTTTTCCACAAAATGGACGTTGCTTAGTAACAGACGCTGCCGTCATAAGAAGCATGGAACGAGTGAAATTAACCTTTGATGCTATTGTAGAGCATGTAGAATATCAAAAGAATATTATAGAATAGGAGGGGGACAATGTAGATTATTGTCTATCTGAATGTAGAAATCAGTCCCTCGTGTTGAGGTGTAGCCTAGTTGTGATAAATTAGTTGAATCATCCGCCGCATACAGATAGTTGCAGTTAACGTGTTAACGTGTTCCACAAGTTAATAAAATTCGTTTAGTAAAAGTCGTAAGCGGTCCCTACGATGAAATACATAGAAGCTCACTCCGTAAGGCCCTTCAATTAAATTATTGAAAAAAGAGCAAATTTTATTTTTGAATCAAATTTTGGGAGCTTCACCTGGCATGACATTTTTGAACTCATAACGCACTAAAGAATTTGCAGTGAGTATTGCGAGTGGACATGTTTATGGTGTTTCAGGTCGTCAATAAGCCGAAATCAATGAGAACTGACCCTAGATGCAACTATTTCAAAGAAACATCGAGTACAGACACTATTTTGACTCCGATTCCCGATCATTGGAAGGAGGAGCAAGGAAAGGTGAACTCGCCTTTGATCGTAAAACTAGTGTATTCAGATACTGTACGAACGTATCGTGACTTTTTGCCATATCTATAATAATAATATCTCATGTATACGTGAAGGGTCTAAGAGGGAGACCATCCGAGTCAGAACAGATGCACATCACGGAAAAGCCCGAAGATGTAACGGATTCAATCACCGAGGAGACTGAAGGCTTACTTCCAAGGACGTTTTTCCCTCTAGGTGTAGATTGGGATTCCAGGCTTGATGGTAATGGAACAATTTTAAACATTGCAAATGAAAGTCGTTGGTGAAATACACTTTGAAATAACTGTCCGCTGACCGTCGATCCTAACGCAACCTACCGACTAGTTCAAGATGTTGATATTTTCTGCAGCTTTGGAATATGGTAAAGACGTTGATGTGAAAAGTTCTTCAACGGGAGAGTCAGACAGAGACTCCAGACGGCACCAATCAACTGAACAACCATATGATTCCCATTCCATCGTGGATTGGTTTCGTAGCGCTCGGAAAAGAGAAAGCAAAACGGAAAATTTAGACAGTAATTATCCATCTCCTACAGTTCTGAGATAGGTAAGGTGTTGGAAATAAGGCTCCCTCGGAGCCTGCTTATTCCTCCTCTTGTAGGCGGTTCACTACACGATGAAAAGCTCCTGGGCAAGATAAGTTCAGATGATCAAATGCTGCCAGAACCCCTTGAAACTGAAAAATCAGTGGCACTGAGCAGATCCTTTCAAATTTCGAGGAAACGTCTGAAAAAGTTGTCCAAGCAAAGAGAGTCACTAGAAAAACACTTCCAGAAATTGAATAGCGAAATGAGAAACGATGGGTGAGTACACTACTGGGGAAGTGTGTAAAGAAGGGAAGAAGTGATTTTTTAAAGAATGAGAGGGATGAAGCCAAATGGAGTAAACTTTTCTTTCTTTTAGACCGCAGAGTGAATCTGGAATGTGGACGACGGATGAACCAGCTGCTCAGAACATTTTACGAAGAGCAACTACCGAGTCATTTCGGGGGAAGGAAGACATTCACAATCTCCTACGAAAAGCTTGTTTAAAGAGAAGCACCACCTTTCAGTGTTATGTACGGTCAGAGGTCTACGTGACCAATAATGTAGGAATTCTACACACATTTTAAGACCTCCAGATCATATTTTTTTGGTATGATTATCATTGGTGACTATGTACGTGAACACCAGTTCAAAACATGCACACGCATGAGTGAATGTAACATTAACTATCATAAATCAGGGAAAAGTGGAGCGCAAATGTTGGATGCTACAGCCTCATCCACCATGATAGGTTCCATGTGACCAATGTTTATTGGGGTTGGTAAAAACTGCTAGGACGTGTGATCAATTTTAGGGCTCGGCTCGGTCTTATCTGAACATTCCATTTAGTCGTAACTTTAATTCAGGTGAAGCAACTCATGACAGTAAAGCACGAACTGGATATGATCGATTCAGTAAAAAAGGTAACGTTGTCGGTGCACTTCCTCTATGAATTTTGTTACTTGCTGGTAAATCACAAGAAAGAACTCGTTCTGCAAGGAAAAGAAGTGCAAATGCGTCTAGGGTGCGTACAGAAATACAAAATATCCTCTGTCCTTCTCTGTTATACTCGAGTACTCATTCTTTGTGCATCTGACAACCATTCTAACGCTGGCTAAACTGTTCTTTGCAGGCGTCGCATACAAGATTTTGACCTTCCATACATATTCATGTTCTTGTTAAGACGACCAGAAATTATTAATTTGGATTTGTGCTATAACAACATCACCAGTACTGGGGTTCATTTTATTGCTGATTACTTATCGGTAACATTTGCGATTATTAATCGCCCGATTGTAGCTCTTGGTCTCATTACACATACATTACATTACATTATGAAGTGGTTTTTGTCCAAGGCACAAATTATGCAAACCAGCTAACTAAATGTTTCCGCAGTGGGATAAAAGTATCATTACTTTGAATTTGATGAACAACGATATCGAGGAAATCGACTCATACATAGTTGACGCATTAGTCGAAAATCGGTCTCTGAAATCGTTGAGACTGAACGGAAATCCCATTGGACGTAAGGTAATCAGTAAAAGTCTTATTTTTACGAACGTATTTTTTGAAACATGCAGGATATTTTAAACTTGGGAAATATCAGGGATCGAAAAAAGTTTGGCACTATTTTGGGGTATCATGAGACCTTTGCGTACCACTCGTCAAATTTTTCTTCCTCATTGACAGCAAATAAAATTTAAAATGGGATCAGCAAAAAAAAAATAATAATAATAATAAAAAATAAATAAGACTTAATACCTGTAGCATTTTAAAAAGTTCCATTCTGGCATATACCTACTATTTCTGGTCTATATTTTTAGGGAGGAGAATTCGCTTCGTTTTTGCTGATGTTCAAAGACCTCGAGCATTTGGATTTAGGCCAAACAGATCAAACGATCCAGTCACTAGCGTGGATTGCGGAAGCCCTTATACAAAATTCAACTCTCAAGGTAAAAGAATATATTTTTCTCTCCTAATAAATGTTATTAATTTCCAATTGGTTGTTGATACGAAGGATAGTTTAACTTCTTGCAATGAACAATACCTATTCCATCTTGGGGTTTCTTCGAAAATTTCTTTTGTCCTTAACTGCTACGTTAGCAACTTATTCTTTGAAAAGTTAGTAGTTGTTGCCTGTATGTATAGATTCTCGATCTCTCGCGTGTCTTAAGACCTCCAGGATTTAGTGGAAACTCACTGAATAACTCGCTCCCATTCGCAGACATCTTGAGAGTAAGTTATTCTCGACAGGTAGTATTTTGATAACCCTATTGTCGATTTTTGTTGCGCCCGAGACCCGTTTTAACGAAACAAACTATTCACCGATATCCTATAGGTAATTTATCCTTTATCCATCTCCGATTTGCAAGTGTACTCGAATTATTTCTTTTATACACTTAACCTTTTTTTACGGCACAGTTGAATACGTCATTGGTCGAACTGCACATTTCGAAAAACGACTTGTACGATGAGGACATCGAACAGATCCTATTTGGGCTTTCTTTTAACAAAACCTTAGAGCTTCTGGACGTGAGCAACAACCAAATACATGACTGGGGAGCGGAAATGCTGGCCGAATCCCTCGATCGTGGAGCACCTCTAAAAGCTCTCATGTTAGCGGGAAACTCCATTACCAATACGGGAGCGAGGTGAGAATTTTGTTTGCTATGATGGTCGTGATTTCTTCCAGGAGCATCTTCCATCAACCCACCAATTAATAATTTGGGTGTCTGCTGCGCCAAAACCATTTTCTTCTAGAGCCATCTCTTATATGCTTCCATATTCGCAATTGAGTATGCTCGATCTCTCTAACAATAAAATTTGCGATCAAGGGATCGTTGACATCATGTCCACATTGAAAAAACCGCAACCATTATTGGCTCTGTTCATCTTCGGCAATCCCTTTGGATCTAGAGCTCTAAAGGTAAATTGCAAAAATTCCTATATTTACCTCCACGAGCTGGTAACATTTTTCTAACATATTTTTTGCTCTCTCCGCATAGATGGTGTCTCAAGCACTTTCTGATGGAAGCATTGATAAAAAAAATTTGGATATTGACATTCATTACTGCGGCGGTGCAGTTGGCCATGGGCGCAATGATGATGCCAACAGGTACCTAATATGGAGGGAAAAAATTGCGTTTTCTAACAAAAAAATATTTATTCCTTTTTTTTTTTTTAATGGTTTAACTCATTATTTTTATTGTACTAAAGATATAGGTCTCGGTATTACCAAGCTCATGGATATCGAACAGCTTGCACATTCCTCGTAAACCAAACGCGAACCGATCGACTTCCATGTTTGCCCGGATGTTCCGACTTCAAGTATCATAACGTGTTTAATCAAAAGAAGGTTGTTCTTCCGGCCATCGCATGAAATTGAGACGTACAATACCGGCCCTACAATCATCACGGTGAACCTCCATCGGGCCATAATATTTCTCAGCTATAGCCTAGGTTCGATTCATCCAATGATTTCTCGTGGAAATCTGAGCTGAAACTTGTTCACTCCGGACTTCTCGCCGTGCAGATCCCATTAAGAAGCTTCGGGTAATAGGAGATCCTTAAGAAGAACGAACGAAATATTCACCCACTAAATATGAACCCGTCATAATCACGGAAAGTAAAGGATTACTGATCTAATTCAATTTGAGATGGTTATTAAATTTACTTGCTGCATAAGATTATGGGTATTAAGAATGCTTACGATGTTTTTGGATCCAAATTGGGTTGAGTCAACCACTGTCTACGCTATAAGGAAATCGTTCCACGCACGATGGTTCATTTTCAAAATACCCATTTTGACTCATACCCTACTCCGATGCGCGTCATCGGTCCATCAATTGATCCTGAATATACGAGTAAAATATTTTACACTCCTAAGCTCCTTAGAAAGCTCTAATAAACAAATTATTCCTTGAAGAATCAACCTATGTAATTATGCCAGAGATCAATATCTCCGATTTGCCCCAAAAGTTTCATGATGTTTAGACCAAATAGCCTTCCGTTCGTGCCGCTTTTGGGTGGGAATATACTAGCAAATTTGCCGAGAATTTGCAATTTTGGTCAGGGCTCTAGATGATTTCCTCAACCTATCAGCCCAATCAAACATAATTTGGGGATGGCATGTTTACAAATTAATTTTTAAATTCAATTTTTGGGACTTATTGGGATTAAATTTGGGGAATCAGCGAGTCATTTCCCACTGCATTTTGGAATCCATTGAGATGTCCCGGACCGATTGGTGCCTAGTGGGGTAGGGTATGGGTCAAAATATAAATATAAATACCTACCGTCCTATTTCGAAAGTGGGTTTTCAAGATTTTTGTACCTAGGAGTGAGGTGTATCATTTTCCACTAAATGTTGGGCGCTGAATCGATTTGAATGAGTCCGGGACACTCCACTCTACTTTCCCCATAATCTTGCTTCATGGAACAATCAACCACTGAATTTGCAGCTTTTTATGAATACTCTTAACCTATTTGTGGCTAAATTAGTTGGGCTCAAAGGGGGCCCAAATGGAGTCAACATGAAGTTTTTTATTTAGAAATATTCTTTTCCTTAAGTTATCTCCATAGATAGCTCTACAGATGTACCTAGAATCGGGTGCGTACCGGTTTCTAGTCGAACATTATATATTTATTTTTCAAGGGAAGAATTTTCAATTTCAGTACGTAGACAATAAATTATGGATTGTTGGTTCTACCGACGTGGTTTTTCTACTTGTTAGTAGTGGACAACGCGACCGCGGAAACGAAGCAAGCGACCCTAGTGACCATATTCGATAGTGCACATTCTGAAACCCGTGTGAACAGTTTAATTTATTTAAAACGGTTTTTTTGGGCCGGCGACTTTGAGTCTACATAACATTGAAAGGTACAAGTTAGAAGGTTCTTTTAAATCAAAGTATACTAACACAAGAGTTACTCCTGTGGGAATAATTTCAAAAAACGGATATAATTAAATACGAATTGAGTGTACTTCAGGTAAGAATTTTTTCAATTTTTTATCATCTTACTGGACGTAATATAGGTGTCTACCATAAGTAATTCGGAGGAGACAGAGTAATATGCCTTACAAATAAGGATATGAGCGACGTCGTTAGTAAGGCTAGAATCTGCTTCTGTAGTCAGGCGCGATTCGATGGCAACATTGTAGTCACGATTTCAGCTGAGTTGACAGTCCGACATCAGCTGTTGACCCCTTCCACAGAAACAGAAACTCTTCTGATATCCTACTCATTCAAGTTTTCTCAAGTGTTTTCGCACTTCTCCATTAATCAACTGTTCATAGGGTACTTTCATCAAAATGGCCGTAGAAAACAATGTGTAGTGTTAGCAAAGGAGATTGAGTGGTAATAATTTTTAATCCTACAGTCGCCATTTATGGGAGAACGAAGTTTGACTGTGCAAAAATGGTTGAGGCGTAGTTGAGAGCAGTTGTTGTGCAAGATGTTTGTGCCGTGTGGTAGTTATATTTTCGAAGATTTTGTATAAGTCGTTAGGAGTTTGGTGTTTTTCCCTGTCGACGGAAGAATATTCCGCATTGGATTTTCGTAGAATGTCCGTGCTGGAGGCATATTCATCGAGTGATCCGAACGCTCCTGAGACTCTACTCTGCCAGTGTTTCAAGTTCATCGTTCGCAACTTGGACAATGTTTTCACGGAAGATCTAGCCACTCAAGGGTATGAACTGCAACCGGGTCAAGCTTTACCGAGGGAAATTTGTGAAGCTCTCATTCGACATTATCAACTTTCCGGGTATCAGGTGAATGATAAGTTTATCAGGTTGTTCAAAGACCGATCTTCAACTGCCTTGCGATACGTGAGACTGCGAAATTCGTCAATATCGGACGACGGTTTCAAAACTATTCTTAGTCACAGGCTGATAGAATTGGACATCGCAAAATGCCAAATGATCAGCGACCAGTCGCTCAACACGTTGAACGAATACGGCGATCGTTTAGTGTCTTTGGTCGTAGGAGCTGGAGTTCAGTTGTTGCCTGATTCACTCCTCTATTCAGTTCCTTGGCCCGACCCCTCGCCTCTGTCCTTCGAAGAGCGAGGTTTCATTCTGAAAGCCCCCAATTTGAGGAAATTGGCGATAAGGAACTTGTACATTCATCGAGAACGACGATATTTCCCCTTACTACTTGAATCTCTTCCCAATCTTCAAGAGCTGGATTTATCTGGGTGTTCGGACGTTGAAAATCTGGAGTACATAACCAAATTGAAGCACCTGACTCATCTCACGCTTCACAATGTTTTCAAGATCCAAGACTCTCTCATCAACATATGCAAAGTCAAAACTTTACGGTGAGTTACCGTAATACGCTACCTAATAACTCTACCAACTACTGCGCACACTGTACAGGCTGTTTACGTTTAAGGGATCGATTCTACAACTCATTTACAACAAAGTGTCTCCAGGACTTTTCTTTCTAGAGACGTCCTCTCCCGGTTATTCACAATTCTAAATTTTCTTATCGTGTTTTTGACCTGACGTCACTACAATGGCCATAACTCCCTTAATTTACAAGATAATCTCAAATCTAAGTACACCGTTGAAAAGAGCGTCAAATTCCCCCTCAACGTCACCAGTAATTGAGTACTTTTCAACATTCAGCTGGGTGAAGCAAGCATTTTCCTCATAAAATTCCCGTGTTCGTTCGTAGAAAAACTTCCCCAGATATCAGCGTTCTAACGGTATATTCAAATTTATTTTACTGACATAATTTAGGGATAAAAATGACGTTTCAAGTGGAAAAAATGTTAAAATTTTACCATAATAGCGATTTTTTCATGGAAATTCCGCTAAGCTTGAGTGCCGACTATTCGACTACTTTTCAAGCTGAATTGAATTGTGGCACTCTTTCGAGGCTCCGGGAATAAGTTTCGACATTTCTACATGGAAAAAAGTGATTTCTAGCTCTCCCATAATATGTTTTTAATATGGGTTTTAGACCCGGTGGACGAAAACACGATAAACTCCCAAACGAGCGCCAATACTTGCTGTTTGTCGGCTCCTATTTTTAAAAATTATTATTATAAGGTCGATAACTCGAAAAAATCCTAAATTGTGAACAGCTGGTAAACGATGAATCTAAAAAGAAATTTTCTGGAGACACTTCTTGTTACAAATGAGTTGTAGAATCGACCCCTTCAAGGCTGCTAACCTTAAACGTTATCACCCCGTGCCTATTTATTTATCTAATTAGTCAGAGGGAAGGTCGATTAAATTAGAGCATGATCAAAAGTACCAGGTTTCATGAAAGGATGAATATATATAGTTTAGTTAGTACCTACCAACTACATGAGGCCCTAGGGTACGCGTTGCTTTTAAATGATCGGACTTTCTAAATGATTTTTTCTTTGTGTTAATACTCACTTCTTCTAACATTAAAAGTACAATCAAGTACAGTAGAATGAGACCTCCGGACCTAATTTCGTTGAAGAAATGTTTTTCTGAAGACTCCATTTTCATTCATAGGGGAAATATCAATTTAGTTTAGAAATGTTGGTTTTTTTTTAATGGATCTGCTGTCAATGGTCACGCTATCTATGCTTGTTAAATGAATGCTTCTGTTCGACATTCCCCGTCTGAATAATTTAATCGGCATTTCAATGAGAGGCTAACGATAAGATCCATTGTATTGTAATCGCTTGAAGTCCTGTTGAACGGTAAACGCACACTTTTGGCTTTAAAAATGTACGAGGTAGTGATTCTACACGTGAGTTTAGTTGGTACGAGGTATAATGTGAATACGATGACATCATGCTCTCGTATATGCGGAGTTGATCTCGCATAATTTGCATACGTGGTTGTTGAGATGACGCACCTAGTTGGACCATTATAAAGTCGCAAACGGGGACGCAAAATCATCTAGTCCATGTCGTAACAAACGTAGGCACTTAGAACATGAAATGAATGCAAATTACCTGTAAAGGCAGCTGTGGGTCGAAACGAATTCATAGTCTGACTAGAGGACGCATACAGTTCTGACGGGACCTTTCTTTCCAATAAACAAAAATGGATTTTGTGGGCGTCAATCGGTCTGCGATCCATCTCTATGGATTCAGTGACAAATATTTTGTGGAAAATGATACCCAACATGTCCAGTTCCCCAAAAGTCCCGAAAACCAAGTTTCAAAAAACACATTTTTACCCTTTCCCTCCCCAAATTTGGTCCAATCGGGCTGAAACGTTTTGAGGACCAATTAAAACCGAAAAGAGGTTTTTGACCAAAATGTCAGATTTTTATAAAATTGTCTACTACCGTAAACGGCGGACGGACGTTTGCATTTTTTGATCTAGATACCATAAATCGTATACTGTAAAATTTTGGGGTCAATCGGGGAGGTTGACCTCTAACGTGATTATGTAAGTTGATTGTTCAAGGCATAATCAACCAAAATAAGGATAATAAATGATCATAAACCCAACAAAAATTAACAATACAACCATTAACGCAGGTCAAATTATTCTCAAGAAATCACAACAATATGGTTTTTGTAACTGAAGCCTTTCAAGTGGTTTTATTTAAAAATTATTCTAGCTCTAGACATTTATTCTACAAGTTTCATTTTGAGTAACTCACATTAAAAAAAAAAATTAATTAAATATCTATCAACTATCACTATCAATGTTTCCATCTTTTAGCTACTGTTTCTCGAATGTTGGACTATTCGGAAACTAAATTAGCTGGGAATAGCGTTTTACAGCTTTGATCCTTCTCTTGTTTCAGACATCTGGACATTTCTCAGTCGAGTGACAAAATGGGACAGTATACGAAGGAAAATGCCACACTCGCCTACATTATGGAAAACCTCCCCAATTTGGAATCGCTGGATATTTCTGGCACAAACCTCGCCGGAACAGGTAAGTTCCTTGAGCAATTTAATATGTATTAACAAGATGGATTATAAAAAAAATTAATTCTTTTCATATTTGGGATTTTTAGGTATTGCAGAGCATACGGCAATGTCGGGAACGGATATCCCAGGACTTCGCCAGTCGTGTGGGACGACCACTGTGGTTTTTGGGTTTGTACAACACCCAACATGGAGCGTGTCGTCGCCATGACATCCCCGCCATACATGTGAGCCCTTTTTAATTTATGGACAGAATAGTTTCAATTAATTTCTTATAGAGGTATCGTTCAGGCATACCATTAGATGAGTAGTTACTTTAGTGGAACACCTCCCGGAGGTCTTCCCTTTGATAGTTAATTGTAAAGGTTTAAATGATTCTAATAATTCAAGCGATCTATTTCAGATCTCCGGTGACGCTTCTGAAAGGCAAATACTTGTGGCCGCATCGCAATACCTTGAGAGGCCAGATATTCTGCAAAGGGTCCTGAACGACCTGTACCAACTATTCCGGTGAGCACCTTTTATGTCATGTTGATATTATGATGTCTCTTACTGGGAGACATTTAGTATCAAATTAGAGCTATATTTTGCTGATTTCTAGAAATTGCTGTTTATTTCTTTCCAGGTATGAGAGTTGCTATGACATTCACACTGCTATGTCTGTGGTGCTCGAGGCGATGGATCGGCACATCACTGCCAAGCACATCCAAATATCAGGAAGGTAGGTGTAGTTGTATATCCACATAGGCGCACCGTATGTCCAGGCATGATGATTTCCACAAATCTCGGTCCTATAAGCGATATCCGATGCTTTGGGTCTCTTAAGAATGTGGGTGAAAAGCCGCCATTAGCAAATTTCCCCATTAAAAAATGGCGCAACAAATGAAATATCCTTGAAGAGAAGGCGTTTAAAAACCTTATTCCTGTACGATATTTCATTCATAACGCTTCTCCTGGTTTCAGTGCTACTCTGTTTTACATCGTAAAAAACAAAGAAGTGCCTCCTTTAAGTAACCGAACCAAACGTGCCATCATCACAACCCTACTCAATGGGATGAACATGCACCGCAACGACGACACTATGATGAGAAACGGATGCTTGACTCTGTGCCAATTCAAAATACCCCAAGACGTGGTCAGTACATATTGAGCTAAGCAACGTTGAATTTAATTTTTTTCGAAAATGTTTTGTAGGGGAGAAAAACGAAACTGTGTCCGTTTTGTGTTTTAACAATACCCTTGTGGTCATTAGTTTAATACAAGTTATTTTTGAAATTTCTATCTTGAAATTGTTTACCATTGCGGGAAAAAAATTGTTGAAAATGTTTGGAGCGTCGTAAATTTGTTTTCGTTTGTTTTTCAGTTGTTCGAATATAAACGTTTAGTAACTATACTGCTGCATATTGTATCGGAAATGGAACAAGAAGGATTCGTTCAGAGGATCGGGATTTATTTGTTGAATTCCCTCGCTTGTCAAGTTGACGGATCGCAAAAACAACTCCTCGGAGACCTGGGGGCGATACAGGTTGGTGCTCGTCTATCTGGCGAAGATTAATTTTAGAGCGCCCCTCACCCAATAATAGATTATTTTGATAACCAACATTTCCCTGTTTCAGAGGATGTTGATGATAATTAAGGACCGAGTAAAGAGGAAGGTGTGCGATGACGTGTTGGAAGTGGCTTGGTCGACCATGTGGAACGTCACTGACGAAACGGCCGTCAACTGCCAGCGATTTCTGGAAGGCCAAGGGATGGAATACTTCCTCGAGTGCCTGAACGTGAGTCTTTCATTCGAATTTGTACGACTGTGGCAAGCCAAATTTTGAGATTTGAATGTTGAACCCCAGTCCCTTTTGGTTGATTATTCAACAATGTTTTCATGCAAAAGGCAATCTCTCTGATTCGACCCAAAATAATTTTTTCTGGGTGTTTCAAGGTGCATAAGCAAATGTCCGTACGCCGTCCATGCCAATTTTGGTAGTAGAAACATTTCTAAAAATCTAAAATTTTGGTCAGGGACCCGTTTCCTGCTCTAGTTGGTCCTCAAAACTTCTCAGCCCGATCGGGGCCAAATGGGAGGGAGTAGGAGTCAAAATGTGTCATTTGAAAAATAGATTTTGAGATTTTTGGCGATCTAGGCCAGTGTGGTTTGTTATTATCGACAAAATTTTGAACACTAACTCCAATGAGACGACTCCCGGAACAATTGGCGCCCACCGGAAGAGGCCAAAATGGGTATTAATCTACCTATTTCGAATCTGGCTTTTTGAGATTTCTAGTGCCTTTGAGGGGTTTTTCGTACTGAATTTTGGACGCTTAATTGATTGGAATGGATCTCCATGTTCCTGGTCCGAGGAATAACCAACCCCTGTGAACGAATTTGCACCTTTTTTCCTAAAACAGGAGCGCCGTGATACGAGTAAAAGTGTTGTGGAGGTACCGAAACGTATTTTTCAAAGCCACACCATGTGACAACTGACAAATCGGCCGAATGAAAAAAGTTATATTTAACAACATAACAAATTCTATAGAATGTTAAAAAAAGTATTCCGGTACCGGGAATCGAACCCGAGCCTCCTGGGTGAGAGCCAGGTATCCTAGCCACTAGACCATACCGGACAGTTAGGCGACATCAAACAAAATCGGTACTTACACAGTTTGTTGAAACATTGTTCATTTTTGTAGAAATGCATCATAGAAATTGATGTTTTGTTTAAATTAAACAAAAACGAGTACTGTTCGCAGACGGAAAGAATACGGCCGGCTCGATTGAGAGTCCCTGTGTATTACAATCCGCTGTGTGTATTGTGTTCAGTTTTATTTATTTATCGTACAAGTGTGTATGTGGGGCTGTATATGATCAGTGCTGTGTCAGAGTACAGGACTTATTATCATGCTCATACAGATCTTATCAGGAAACGTGAAGCCTGTAAATATTCAACATGACTTGTGCTTGATGTGATCCCACTACTAAACCATTGAAAAGTGTGTTATCGTCGATTACTAATTGCAATAAAAGCAACTCGATCATTTATACCTGTAGGCTCCAAATGGAGTGGGCATCGCCACTCAACGCCCTAAACCCCCCTGCTGACAGGTTGCCGCCCTCAATGTAGTACGCGGGTAGGAAACCAATTCACAATCAGCTGCTGTAAGCAATCGATAGGACGGAGTCGATGTTTTTCATATTCCCCAAAACCCGCTACCTCTATCCCGAATTCCCTATAGTTTGGTATCAACTTCCAACTACAATCAAGTGCCGCCCTTCTAACCCACGTATCACATTGCCAGCTTATCACATTGTGAGCACTATGTCTGCAGGCGATTTAGTTTTAACAATCGTTATATGCATAGAGCGTTGAAGGCTCTATTACGAAAAATGGCGTGTTAACATCTTTAAAGAATTTTATATCAAAATTCGCTTCGTGTGACTTTATGATTAGGGTTTTATTTCATGACGTTCTTGACCTTATTTATTTGTTGTCTTCAAGAAAGTCGACAAATAAATAAACCACTAGGCTCAATAGATTTTGTATTTACCCATCAACCCAGTTCATAAAATTTCCGTTTTAGTTTATTTGTTGATGAGTTGTTATTTTTATAATCTTTTTTTGTAATGAGAATGGTATCATCATGGGAAACATCTGTCTCTTCAACATGTAGTGCAATTAAGTATTTCCTCTTCATTGCTTCAGTTGTTCCCCGACAAAGACGAACTAATGAGGAACATGATGGGTCTTTTGGGTAACGTGGCTGAAGTTAAGCAGCTCCGTCCACGGCTGATGACGTCCACGTTTATCTCTGTCTTCACCCACCTCGTTGATTCGACATCAGACGGTATTGAGGTATGTTTTACGAGGTCCGGTCTTGTGCATTGATGATGGGACATCTTTATCGTATCATTTGACGCATCCGGCTTGCTTGAATTCCGAATAACATTCTATGTCATTGATTGTTCGAACCGCTATTCTCATCGTTACAATCATGGCGTTTATTTCTCGGATTTAGGTTAGTTATAACGCCGCAGGCGTCCTCAGCCACATAGCGTCTGATGGAGCGAAGGCCTGGACGATTGACACCCCGCCAAGAGAAGTCGTACTCCACAGAATGGTGACGAATATAGAAAGGTGGTCTCTCAACTCCGAAAGAAACATCAACTACAGGTAACCCCCTTAAAACCTGCATTCTCTTTTGACTGCAGAAGATGCAGCTGAGCTCCCATACGTATGACTCAAACGCATTTTCCTTTCAGATCATTCGAACCAATACTGCACCTCGCCCAAGTATTCCACACCCCTGAATGCCAACATTGGGCCGTTTGGGCCCTTGCCAATTTAACGACCGTTTACCGTGAGTCAATATAATTTGTGTGACGTCGATCATGTTGAGACCCATAAGCTAATGTTAAGTGCTTCTTTTTAGCCGACAAATATTGCTACCTGGTTGAGTCGGAAGGTGGTTTGAAAATCCTGAGCGAAGTCATAGAAGATCCCAGACCCTACGCCCGAATTAAGGAGCTCGCTTCTATCGTTATTCAAAGATGTGTGGATCATCGTTTATCTCTCGTGAGTTGGCGCGAAATTTTCTGTTCTATGATTTCAGATGAGTGATGTGAGGACATTTTCTCCACAAGCTACACAAACTCATATTTTTCTATTTTGGTACTTAGTCACCTTAATCTGGCTTTACCCTATCATCGTTTATTTTTCTTTCAGGTGGAGGAACCCCAACTGGATGGTTAAGGTGACATCGCTCGTCTTCAAACGCCCTGTATATATGGTACAAGCCGACATACTGTACGAAACGCACCGTGACACTCCTATCCATTACAGTCGAATAGACGCCCCTTTCATCGGTCTCTCACGTTTTTTTGTTAAAGTCGTCTTTTGAACGCCCAAAGTTATACAAATTGTAAATAAAAAATTAATTTCCGAATACTTGTTTGTTGATCGAATTAGCATGACGAGCTCGGAAAAAATGTATTTATAACCTACGGAATCTCATAATTATGAAACATCGGAATGTGTGAATTATTGGACTCCACTGAAGTTATCTTTGCCTAACTTGTAACTCAGCGTACCTTTCAAATAATTATTCTTCTGACGCTTTTTCTTTCTTTCTGTTTTCTTGTTCGCTTACCGAACCGCTAGGTACTTACCTACTTGTTTTTCGCCCCACGCCCTCTAATTTTAGTGGGTGGACTCTTTTTGCTCGGTGTGTGAATGCTCTGTTACTTCATGGATATGTACTGTTATATTTATAAATAGTTGAACGAAATCGTTTCTTCCGTTTGTTTCTCATTATTCCTGTTAATTTCCTACTTAGCATCTGGGCTGTATGATAGTTTGTGCCAGAATTTCATCCATGGGTCGTGCCTCGGAATGCTGTGAAGACTGAATGCTTTCTAACGCTACCCAATGTAAAAAACGTGAGCGTAATGGAGGAGGTCGAATTTAGCGGAGATTCTAGGATGTATTCAAAGCATTGTAGAAACCTCGGCTATCCCTCTGGGTTATGTTCTCCTTCGTTGAAATATGATTTGAAACCTTGATGATCTTAAATGACCTACGATCTTGGAAACCAAGATCACATATTTAACCCATTGGAGACGAATTCGAGCAGATATTCGTGTTGAGATGTACTTGAATAAGTATCTACCCTAAATAAATCTTATTTTTTTATAGGTACAACCAAGAACTTTGGAATGAAAACAAAATGGAGGGCTATTAGAGAACAAGCAGTAGTAGCTAACGAAAACGCTGCAAATTCTTACACAGGGGTTGGTTATTCCTCGGACCAGGCGCATGGAGACTCATTTCTTCAACATGGGGAAATGGGGAAACAGTGGGTGCGGCGGGTCCCAGACCCATTCCAATCGATTCAGGATCCAAAATTTAGTGGAAAATGATACCCCACACGCCCAGGTTCCAGAAATCTCGAAAAAACATATTTAAAATGAGTAATATATACACAATTTTACCCATTACTTCTTCCAGTGGATGCCAATCGTCCTGAGACCCACTCCATTGGATTCAGCTTCCAAGATTTAGCGGAAAATGATACCCCACACGCCTAGATTCCAGAAATCTCAAAAACACATATTCAAAATGGGTGATATATACCCAATTTGACCCACAACTTCTTCCAGTGGGCGCCGATCGTTCTGGGACCCATTTCATTCGATTCAGCGTCCAAAATTTAGTGGAAAATGATACCCCACTCGCCTAGATCGCCCAAAATCTCGAAAATCCATTTTTCAAAAAACACATTTTGACCCCTACCCCGCCCAAATTTGGTCCGATTGGGCTGAAAAGCTTGGAGGACCGTCCCAGGCCGGGAACAGACCCCTGACCCAAATTTCAGATTTTTAGAAAATTTTCTACTACCAAAAACGGCGTGGACGGCGGACGGCGGACGGCGTACGGCGGACCGACATTGACCTTTTTTGATCTAGACACCATGAAACGTCCAGAAAAAAAATTTGAGCCGAATCGGAGAGGTTGACCATTTGCATGAAAACATAGGTTGATTATTCAAGGAATAACCAACCAAAACGTAGCTGTAAACGGAACTCACATGAATTCACAATTTTCTTGTTTGTTAAATCAATTGATGATGAAACAAGGGGAAAATAATAACTGTTAAAAAACCAGATGAATCTGAATAAGAATAAATTGAATTCACAACCATCCAACCACCACTCTCGTCCCGAACAATTTTGAAAAAATACCTATGCGAAAAATGTACGGCTAGTTTACAGCCACATAAGGTTTCCAACGTCTGAATCAGACAATACAACTGAATACGACTGAAAGTACTTAATACCTAGGATTTGAAAACGAATCCTTCAATCTTAATTAGAGGTGACGCAATCGAGTGAGGGAAAAACAAATTTCCCGATGATTTTTTAGAATGACCTGAAACGGGTTGGAAAATAATCGTTACATGTATATTATTTGATTGTGACGTCAACTGCCTACAGTAGCTACTCAGTGATTCTATATTCTACAGCACTGGAACTTTAACCCACTCTGCACCGAGCGAAAAATTGGTTGTTTCCCCGCTGACGGTGAATTTCAATAACATGAAATTCCATATTGGCGACTTATTTTCCCTACTGAAGGACATTCATTCGATTTCCAATCGAATTCACGAAATTTGAAAACTTTTTTACTTAGAGATTCATATGGGATTCATATGTGGGAGACAAGGGTATGCAAACCCAGAGAACCAGAAAAAAAAATGCTGCAAATTCTTTCACAGGGGGGGGGTTATTCTTCTGACCAGGCGCATGGAGATTCTCATTTCATCAACATGGGGAAACAGTGGGTGTGGTGGGTACTGGACCCATTCAATCGATTCAGGGTCCAAAATTTAGTGGGAAATGATTCCCCACACGCCTAGGTACCTCTCAAAAACACATTCGAAAATGGGTACCTATTTTGACCCGAAATCTCATCCAGAGGGCGCCAGTCGTACCAGGACCCATTTCATTGGATTCAGCATCCAAAATTTGGTGGAAAATGATACCCCACACGTCTAGAAGGCCAAAAATATCGAAAATCCATTTTCCGAAATACACATTTTGATCCCTACTCCACCCAAATTTGGTTCGATCGGGCTGAAAAGCTTCGAGGACCAACTAGAGCCGGGAACAGACCCCTGACCCAAATTTCAGATTTTTAGAAAATTTTCTATTACCAATGTCGGCGGGACGGCGGACTCACATTTGACATGTTTGATCTAGACACTTTGAAACTCCCAGAAAAATTTTTGCATGAAAAAATTGGTTGATTATTCAATGAATAACCAACCAAAATGGAGTGAAATAAAAGGAGGGATAATAAGAATCCCCTTGGTGCTGAGTGGGTTAACGGATCTTGAAAATTAATACTTAGTTGTGTAGGGCATGGAATGATTTCATCAGTGTAATAATATTCTTCTGACCATGTATCTGCGACTAGGATACTCTGTGCCAAGTACTTTTGAATGTAAAATGTAAGAACATAAACTAAACATTAAAAGTGCTGCTTTGAGCAAGCCTTATCATGTCGACAACGTGTTATCACCGTTATCAACACTATGACGTTCCTGCGCATGCGCCACAATCTGCTCGAAGGTTGTGCTGTGTGCGTCATGTTTGTGTACGTAAACGGGTTGGGAAACGCAAATTTGCACAGTTTTTTACCATCTGTTTTGTGTTTTTCCCTCGACAATGTTGCTACATCGACGAAACCGGTCAATTATTGTTCATCCAAAGCCTCCTCACCTTTCGGCAATTTGAAATGACCGATTTCTACTTCTTTACTAACAGTCATGTAAATTTTTAATTTCAAACATCAGTTTTCAAAGCCCGTTTCGGCTATCTTGTCGCAATGGCTCGAGTAGTTCTGCAGGATTCGAGCAGCGAATGGGCATTTCTACGTGGTGGTCGTCGAGGATATCTTTGGACAGTTGTGTACGCCTCCGGAATAATATTTTTGTACTTCCCGTTGTCAATTGGATTGACTTTTTACCAAAGATGGTTCTTGCAGGTAACCAGCTTCATGACTTCTTGAATATTCAAATGCTCCGAGTTATAATAGTCCTGATCGTGAGCTATTCCTTATCATTGATCCACGATTGATGCGTGTGTACCGACCAGGGTACATAGTGTGTTTTGATCTTATTATGAAACAAATATTTAGTAACATTAAGGGCACCTTCAAATATGTGCTGTTTCATATGTGCAGTATTCATTCAACGGTCCAGTATAGATGAAGCTGGATTCATAGGATCTTGGCCACAGTTTTGATCGGTCAGGACTAAATTTTGTCTGACATGTCTTCTTACGGTTCCAATAATTAATATTTCCCTTCACGACTTGTTTTCTACAGAAATTCAACTACCCCTTGACAGTGACCATGCTCCACATGGCGACCAAATTTCTCGTAGCAGCTCTGTGCCAGTGGTCGTGGGGATGGTGGCATGGCAAACGACCCGTTCAGCTGGATTGGCCCACCACAGTAAGACGGATAGCTCCCATGGGAGTCGTCAGCGGTATCGACATCGCATTTTCCAATTGGGGCCTGCACTTCATCACAGTTTCTCTGTAAGTAGGAAAACCATGTCGATTGTATTTCTGCTCTCAACAAATAACTTATGTACATTTTGATCTTAGTGTGACGTTGTTGGGGTGTCTCAGTATGTCAGAAAATTTTGATCTCACGAAGATTTCCCAAGCTTTTGGCCTCAAAATTTGGGGTGAGGGTGGTGAGCTCTCTAGTTTTCTCTTTGGTTTGTTATTCCTTGAATAATCAACCTGTTTTCATGCAAAAAGTCAATTTCTCCGATTCGCCCCAAAAATTGTCTGGACGTTTCCAGGTGTCTAGATCAAAATTAGCAAATGGTCCGTCCGCCGTCCACGCCGACTTTGGTAGTAGAAAATTATCTAAAAAATCTGAAATTCGGGTCAGGGGTCTGTTCAGGGCTCTAGTTGGTCCTCAAAACTTTTCAACTCAATCGGACCAAATTTGGTCAAAATGTGAATTTCGAAAAATGGATTTTTGAGATTTTTGCAATCAAGGTGTGTGGGCTATCATTTTCCACTAAATTCTGTAAGCTGAATACAATGAAATGGGTCCCGGAACGATTAGCGCCCTCTGGATGAGGTTATGGGTCAAAATGGGTACCTATCTACCCATTTGGAATATCTATTTCAGAGATCTCTGGGACCTAGGCGTGTGGGGTATCATTTTCCACTAAATTTTGGACCCTGAATCGATTGGAATGGGTCCGGGACCCGCCACACCCACTGTTTTCCCCTTTTCCGCATGTTGAAGAAATTAACCTCCATGCGCCTGGTTCGAGGAATAACCAACCCGTGTGTAAGAGTTTGCAGCGTTTTTAGTAATAAATTCAATAGAGACGGGACACCATAAAAGCCATGCGGGAAAAGGCGCTGCTCCCATTGGTACAGAACTATTGTTGTCGAGGATTCAATGCTAATTCAACCAGCAAACGTCGAACTAAATCAAACTTCAATTCAAAATAACACCCTTCTAGACTTGAAATCAAACAATTAGAATGAGGTGTGGAAAAGAGCTTTCGGCGTGTCATAATAATAAAATAAATTGATCATAATATCATCATACCAATGCGAAATGGAATTTAAGCGACCAACATTCTCAATCGCTTATAGTCAATTTGCTTACTGATACGAAGTACCTAGTCTTCAACCTTATATTCTTTGGCCAATGTTTAGTGTTCAGCAAAGAAAAGAGAATTTCGAGTTCTTTCAAAGCCTTAAATGTTCTAGTTCATATATTATTTTTAGCAGCAAATTATATCTAGTTTAAAAAATTAATATAGATACCTCGGTTTTAGTCATGTATAAATTTCTGTATTCGGGTGCTTTGGGATATCATTTTCCACTAAATGTTTGATGTTGAATCCGTTGAGATGGGTCTCAGGCCGATTGTTCTATTTTGAAAGTGGGTTTTTGAAAATTTTGGGTACCCACATGTGCGGGGGTATCATTTATCACTAAATATTGAACGCTAAATCGATTAGAATGAGTCTGGGACACTACACTACTGTTTTTCCCATTCTCTTCTTCCAAGGAATAATCAACATTTTGAATGTGTACTTTTGCGCGAAGGAAAGAATCGTACTAAGAAGTCTACTAATTTCTTATGTTGAAAACATGGGTTTATAGATTCATGCTGATGATTTCGCTCGTATCATTTAATGATTTATTCTGTGTGTTCTTTTCTAGGTACACGATGACGAAATCGAGCAGTATAATTTTCATTTTGATTTTCGCGATTATATTCAAACTTGAAGAAAAGGTAATTTTAAGTGAGCTACGGATAAATACAATTTTTTGATGATATAATTACTATCTATTTGGTGAATCTACCATGGAGACCATGTACAGGGTGGGGCAATAGGTATGAACGGGTTTTCAAAGGCAATAGAAAGAAAACTACGTAACAAATAAAAATGGACCATAGTTCATTTGAATCAGTAGGTAATCCCGTTTTTCGTGTTCAAGTTTCGAAAATTACATCACCAGAATGGCGGCCTTCAGCAGCAATACACTGATGAAGGCGATTTTGGAACTTACCGGCGAGTTCCAGTTCGTCTTTCTGGAGCTACAAAGAAACAGAATTTCCACTACTGGGCAGATAAAAACCCAAGACAAGTCAACTAGAGACCTCAGCACTCTACCAAAGTGACAGTGTGGCGTCAAATTCCCAATTAGGTAACATTTGGCCTTATTTTTCTAAGAGGTCGCCAAACAGTAATGGTGAATGCAGCAACCTATGTTTCAATGCTGAAAACTCTTTTTGAACTCAAACTGGAAGGACTAAGTGCGGAAACTAATTTGATAGACCCCTGGTTTCAATAGGACGAGGAAACAGCGTCCAAAAGGTCTCTCTCTATGGGGTGGCCAGCGCGCTCACCCTTTTTTAACCATTTGTGACTTTTCCTGGAGGGCTATCTAAAGGAAAAAGTTTTTAAAAATAATCACATGAACATCCATCACACTCTGGATAAGCTAGAGGTGAGAAACAGGGAGGAAATCAGGGCGATACCTACACAGATATGCCAAAAAGCAGAGGAAACTTCCCGAAATCGCCTTCATCAGTGTATTGCTGCTAAATGCCGCCATCTTGGTGATGTAATTTTCAAAATTTGGTGTACAAAATTGACTAGCTTTCTTTCTATTTCCTTTTAAAACCCATTCATAACTCTTGCCCTACCCTGTAGAATAACTAATTAATTTTGTTTTATTTAGAGGTTAAGGTGGAATAGGAGATTCGTGCCTACTAGCTTTCTATCTGTTGGTATCTCGCAAGAATTTTTTAAAAAATTGTTTTTAATTAACCCGATGCTTTCAGTCTTGGATGCTGGCAGGGATAGTACTATCCATTGCCGGGGGCCTTCTCATGTTCACCTATCAAGCAGCTCAATTCAACGCTTTGGGTTTTATTTTGGTCCTATTCGCTACTTTTTGCAGGTGTGATTTCCATTCGTTCCGAATCGTTTCAATATTATGATTAATTCGTTCTTTGGCTGTCGAACACTACTAACTTCATTCTGAAATTATGTTACGTTTCAGTGGGATCCGATGGACGCTAGGACAGTTTCTTATGCAAAAATCTGATTTGCATATAAAAAATCCTTTGAATTTCTTGTACCAAGTACAACCTTGGATGTTCCTGTCAGTAGTACCATTCGTCTTAGCCTTCGAAGGTGCGTATATTTAGGAATTGTTGATACCTTAAGGAATACTCGTTCTTCACGAAAAAACGCCAAACAACCTGTAACTCATTTCTTCTTGAGTGATTCTACACATTTTTGGTTCATACGTATCGTAGCAAGACACCTCGCTGTCGGATTATTGATTTATTGATTTTTTTTTTCAGCGGGTAAAGGCTGGGAAGCTTGGAAAGCCTTGTCGTTTCCCAAAGACTCGAGTCTTGTTTGGAGCAACATTTTATACATAGAACTGGGGAGTATGATCGCTCTCATGATGGAACTTAGCGAGTATCTCATCATCAGCCAGTTGTCTGGGTTGACCCTTTCTGTGGCTGGAGTTTTCAAGGTATATTGTCGATTCTCTTCTGCTGATTCAGTCCAAAATTATGTAGTCTTTCTACCCTCATACAACCTATATACCAGCTAGCACTCACAACGAGATTTGAATTTTTAGATTATGAAAGGAATCTAAGAATCCAATTCTTATAATATGGTTATTTCTTCATTTTTTTTTTCTCTGGATACATTCTGAGTTGATGTGCTACATGTTTTGAAATCTCCTTGGTCAGAATGGTACAAGCCATTCGGCTGCTCAAAGATACGTTATTTTAACGCACTATGGCTGCCTCTCCTTCTACCTTCATAAGAAAATGCACTCTTCTTCTTTGCTTTGAGCAGGAGGTGTGCACGTTGACGCTGGCTATCAGATTAAGTGGAGACATCATGTCTCGCCTCAACTTCGAAGGCCTTCTGCTATGCATGGGCGGCATCGTCCTCCACGTGGCACACAAGCTCTTCAAAACCCGGACGACTCTCCCACGCTCCAACCACAAACAAATTATCGACGAGGCGTCGGCTCGGTTCCTAGCTGACGTTGAAACGACCGACGATTCGGATGATGACGACAATCGAGACGACTCTTCGACCGAAGTTCTCTTTAGTGTGTTACAGAGCCGCGACAGATAGCAACCGACTATGCTGTAAAAGGGTCTAATATCTGCCTCGTACGGCGTTCGAACCGACATTTCCTTCTCAGCCCTCCTTGTATCCATTAAAACATCCACCATCAGTGTTTAAATGCAATATGTATCCCCTACCTAATCGAGGAACGCGCGATCAATACATTAAGAACCTACCTGCCCAATTTATCGCTTCAATGTTTCCAAGGATATATTTTTTTTACGGGAAGAAAGGTGCCGGCTTTGAATATTTATGTATAGTGTTCATATGTCATTGCTAGTACCGATTCAGCCCCTTCCTATTGGGGTATCAGCCCTCGTACGAGTACGACGAATACGTATCGACAAAAAGAGAGAGGTAGGAGCTACTACCAATCCCATTTTAAATTTCTCATGAACATACTAGTATCCGTCGTAAGTACGAGCTTAGTACGTAGCATATAAATTTAGTTTAATTTAATGTAGAACAATTAACGAAGAGTTACCGATGAGACAAATTCTTCGTTTGCTATGTATTTTCCAATTGAGGAATGATTGGGAACAAAATAAAGAATTGATAAACGTTACTAAAGTAGATATTAAGTCGATGATGTAGGAATTCTGTTTTTAGCCATGTCATGGCCGGTAGTTACTTTTTTAACTTTTTTGATCATTTTCCAAGACCATTTTCTTGCCTTTGGCCTCTCCTACATTTTATTTGAATTACGCTAATATCTAAATGGTAAATCTCGACCGGTAAATTGTAAATAAATGAACAGTTGTGGCTTGCTCATTCCGTGTTTTTAATGATTTTAGGGGAACAAATTCAAACTACATGTCTGTGTTTTCACTAATGAGAGTCCTTCCGATAGTCCTCTCTCGAGAGAGAACCCCGGTTTGTTCGTAAATAGAGTTGGTAAAAAGAAACGCCAAAAATATTACCTTGGCGAGTCAGTGAAACGAATATTACTTGGAAAGAACGAATTACTTCCACTAAGTTTGATCCAATATATCCCCTGATTGTGGAATATCTTTCCACATATTTTTTTTTTTATCAACTCCAAATCATTTCAATATAGTTTACCAAAGCTAGTGGCGTTATCAGTATTACTAATACCTGTATACTGTTCCTAAGAATTTTTGAGTTACCACTTCAATATTTTTGACTGACAGCAAAATATTGATTGTAGATTCTTAAAACGCACTTATTGGTTTTAAAAAAATAAATTTCGCAAAAATTTGTTAGTTGAGGAATGTACTTGTACTGCGAACTTATTGCGTAGAGATGTATTTAAGCAGAATAAGAAATTCATTATTGTTTGTATATTTTTGTTACTTAGTAATGTATAAAATCGTGCAGAATAACATTCCTTCGCGCTAACATTCCTTATTTTGGATAATTAAGTACTTACTTGCCTAACATCCAAAACATAGAACCTAGTTAAACAAGAAAAATGTGCTCTTTTTTCTATAAGTTATATTCTAGTGACGCGTATGTCATCTGTTCCGTTGCGAATAATTCGTATGCTCCCGTTTCCACGTCTTCGTATTTTTTATGTTATAATGGGTCATAGAATTAGGTTTGTCGCGACTTGCATTATTTAGGTTTAGAGGACCACCGGTAGATTTGATGGCTTTAAAAAAGACATCCACTGCCCGCTTGATAGCGCTTTCATATATTTTCGGTACCTACCTCTTCCTAGTTTATCTGTATCATTCCATGTAGAAAATTTATAAGTCACGTTGATACGTATTCACGAGTTCTGACCAGAGATACTGGTAGAATTTCTCGAATCGCTAGTTAAATCGTACGCTTAATTTAATCTTTGTTTCAGTAATTAACCGTTAATTTACAGAAAAGTTCTAATTCAATATTTTTATTGTTCGTTCGCAATGCATTCCGATGTTATTTTTCAGTCGTTAGTTGCCGTTATCGTCGTGTGCTTTGTCTAGTCAATTGGTGGACCATTACATGATAGTATGTGTTCTCTGGGCACAGTTCATCTTGACCACACCTAATTTAAAGGGTTGAAGTGGTCGGTTTGTACCAGTTTGAAATTCCAATTTAAGTGTCAAGTGTACTGTAATACCGTTGTTAACATTCCACTTGTATCAATTTCAAAGTAAGAGTTTATCAGGTTTTCATCTTTTGAAATTGGATCTACGCAGTTTATGCGAGTGTACTCGACCTTTTTAGATTTGACGAGGATAAGATTCACCATGATTGAACTAACACCCTTCCAAAACGTGCTCACTTCATCGACATTACTCGTGAGCCTAGTTTTAGGGTCGTCTCCTTCCTGTCCAGTGGCATTCTGACGTCACCAATCCAATATTTATCTTCCATTACTATGCGACATCGATACTTCAACATACAATATACTAAATTTACAACGGTTCCGACTTTATCGTCAATGTACGTAATAAAAACGTTTTAATCTCAATATTTGTGTAAAAGTGTGTATTTACGGCATAATTTGTGATTTATGACTTGGGGCGATGTGCTTTATGATGGAGCCAATTTCTACAGAAGTAAAAGACTGAAATTATGTAGGTTTCGACTCCATTTACCGCATTCAAGTATCTCGTTTAAATTTGTTTTAGAGAGTGATTGAAGCCTAAAGTGATTATTGTATATGTAGGTCGATAGCTAATAATTACTCAGCTCGTGAGAATTTAATTGAAATATGAATTACTTGTATTTTTAACCTGTGATGGTGAAGATTCCCGTTTGAAAGTCAAGGATTTTGATTTTTTTTTTAAATAGAAATTATGCATTAACGGTGATTAAATTAAATGGTCAAGATGAATTTGCGCGTTATTCAACCCATGAAAATCCTGAAACACGTCAACCTCGCAAGGAGTTGCGTTACTACGTTTTTTTTTTTTTTAAATTAAAAAGCGTTAATTAACCAAGGTAAAAGTTTAACCATTGCTTCTTTTCGAGTAAAAGAGTAGCGCTCCACTATTCGTTGACAAGTCAATCAGGGCTGTATTTTCTCAAAACACCTGAGAATTTTCAAATCATCTCCAGCCAACATGTTTTAGCTAGCGCACACAATTTTACTTAAAAAAATTAACGCCAAATTGCAACTAACGACAAGATGCCTGAAACGAAGCCTGCTGCACTGATGCACGACATCCAAGTCTCCTACGAACTCGCCAATCCAAAAGGTATCGAAAGGGTCGATCGGGTGCTCAACACATACAAACGTAAGGGATCCATAGAAAATTTTACCATCAATGAAGAGGAGAAGAAAATTTCTATGAGAACAAGTTTGGCGGAGCCGGACGTTTGCAAAATTTTGAAAACCTGCACGAAAAAAGTTGAAGTGATCCACCAAGAGGCGCCTCAAAGCAGCGAACCCGCACCCGAGGCTGGCACTGCCTCCCCTCCACCGTCGTGAAGACGCAGATATGAAAGTGATCAGGAGAATATTCCAGTACCTATTCACACAATAAAATCTCTTCTCGCACGCATGTAATCAAGCCTCTCAATTGAATAGGTGGTAAGAGATAAGATCTACTAAATTCTCAGCGACTATCCATACCAAGTGATTGGTATACCAACAGTCAATTCACCAAAAACATATGCATACCAAATAATATTGGAAAATAAGTTCATTCAAATACTTTCTAGCTGATGACTGAGACATGACAGTAGGTATATGAATATTTGCAGAATTTCTTACTTGGCGCAAAATAAGAACGCTTGAAAATGAGTGGAGTCCCGCCAACCGTACCTTTAAACACACATGGCAACATTCGATAGATCGAATCGACGTGACATTCTACTAGAGATGTACCCAACGGGAAAAGAACAGTTAACAGTTTTCTATAGTTTATTGGAAATGACTTACCTCTATTCATGACTGAGGACTGGCAATGACCCCTTTCTGTACAAACATCTTTAAAGAAAGAAAGAAGAAACACTGAAAATTCTTACACACGAGTTGGTTATTCCTCGGACCAGGCGCATGGAGACTAATTTCTTCAATATGGGGAAGATATAAACAGTGGGTGTGGCGGGTCCCGGACCCATTCCAATCGATCCAGGGTCCAAAATTTAGTGGAAAATCATACCCCACACGCCTAGGTTACAGAAATCTCAAAAACTTTACATTCGAAATGAGGACATAGGCACCCATTTTGACCCATAACCTCATCCAGAGGGTACCAATCGTTCCGGGACCCGTCTCATTGGAATCAGCGTCCAAAATTTAGTGGAAAATAATACCCCACACGCCTAAGAACCAGAAATCTCGAAAACATTCAAAATGGGTTATAGATACCCATTTTGACCATTATTTTTTCCAGTGGGTGCCCTAAGCGAGCAGTCAAGGATCTTGCAAAAATCAAAAACACGAAGTCTTGCGAATTATTATTTTTTTCATCTTTTTATCTTAAAAAGTTTTTTGAAGATTCAACTTTACAATATTTACAATTTGTATCAACATCGAGAGCGATTTTTCACATTTATTCACCTAATAAACAAAACGTTCTATTACAAACAATGACAAAAAAATGTTGTAAATAGTAGCTCTAGCTCTTTCCTACTTTCCACAATCGTACCAAGGGCAGACAAATTAATTACACAGAAAACACTCGTTCACCGTTCAGTACTGCATCTCAATTTTCGGTAGGCACCAAAAATACACACATTTTCATTCGTACGTAGAAACGAAAAGAATAAAATAAATAGTCGAACATGAATTCATGATGATAATTAAAACACAGAAGCTGCTGAGCTTGGTAGTGACAGGCTCGGCAAAACATTCTGAGATCTCACAACCTTAACGGAGCCGAAACTAGCGAGGTATGAACGCCAATTTAGTACCAACAGCGGATCACAATGAACCGCCACATTAACAAAATAAGTACCAAAATTCGCAATAATAAAGTGAAACACCAAATTTCAAGTTGTAGAAATGTTACTTCACGGAGACTAGATCTTATGTTTTAAAATAAATTTAGGAGGAGGGGGAAGGGGAGTCGGGAATGCTTGAATATAAGGGTGTGTAAAGGGTGCGGAATGGCGGAAGAGCGTGGGACGACTAGACAATTGAGAAAGTAACGGTATTTGTGTAATACAGTGTCTAGCGGAGATTTCAATTTTAATTTTGAATTTTGGTATCTTTTGAAGACTTTCCGAGGTTACTTTAGAATCCCAATTCGTAGTCATCTTGTATTAGAATAGCAGAGAATACCGTCCGGAGGATGAGGCAGTCGTACAGGATGTTGAGAGAGATCCGGTCAAATAAGTGATCAATTTACAAAAAAAAAAAAAGTTCTCTCGTAATTATCTACTTAAATTTGGCCAGCTGGTGTGAGAAGTTAAACTGGAAACACAACTTGGACACTATGGAATGCCTCAATCTCAGAGCTCAGGTGAAGAGAGCTGAATAGTGCAGGTTGTTCTGTTATGGTAAAATATATAAGACAGTACCCCCCCCCCCCCTCCCACAGGTTTAAGTGCGCACAGGGTTCAAGAAAAGACTAATAGGACTGCAGCCTTGGCACAAACAAATTAGAAAAAATTCAATGCTTTATTGTTTCAAGGAGACAGGCTAAACTACCTTTCTCTTTCTCAAAGGCAAAATCAATACAGGGCAAAATTTCAGTAGCTGCAGCCCACGATGGTTGGATTCTCACCTCTAAAACTGGACAGATTTGAAAATAAACGATGGAATTTTACAAAAATAGGTTTCAACCTCGATGCAATAGCTTCAGCTCTTGATCTACTATGAATCTTGATGAACTACGATAAGTTGGATTACAACAAGGACCTATTTCGTTCCACTTCCAACAGCCAGAAAAAGTTTTCTTTTGAAAAATGAGCAGTCAAGATTTATTAGAATTGTATTCAACGCCTGAGAAAACCTGTACGATGGCCCCATTAGACTCCCAACAGCTTCGTTAATGGTCACGACGGCATTTTCAGGAATTTATCAAGGTGCAGGGGAGAAATCAAGTGGAACATCACTACAGCAATAACTAGGTAGGTACATCAGTTCCGTATATATTTTTCAATGACCTTGAAAATCGGCAAACATTTGTGTCAGTCAATAAACTCATGCACCAATCCTCACCCGGGGCCAACTTGAAGGAATTTCATTGATGCGAGGGATCATGGCACTCAACCTTGCCAAGCCGGAGGTAACTACATCGCAAATACGACCAATGGCTGACGAGGGAAAGACTTCCTAACTCGACCGATGGAATGCATCACAAGGTAACTACAAAATTTTCACGCACACCGAATAGGACGTTGCGACTGACAAGTCGAGTGCCGACATTTGGGAAGAGACGGTGAGTGGAACTTTGAATGAATTTTCTCTTTCTCGATAAGTCCATCAAAAGGAATGATCAACAGAAGTAGAATACTAAACGGAAGGCCAGAGAACAGGTGGACATGAAAGCGCCATAATTCAAGATGTGTCCATACCCACAAATCACAAATATAAATAAGAATAAAATTTATAAATCTGAAATGAATACAAATGGAATAACCGTATTTTCTTTAATGTGAATCTCATTTACATTTTTGCTCGATATTTTATTTGCCAATCTCGCAACACGTTCGTAAATCGTCATCGAGGCAAATCCCACAAAAATCACTTCTATTCTACTTTTTGTAAAAAAGAGGAACGTATTGTCATCCTCAAAGACGAAAATGTGATAGAAACATAGAACAAAATGTACGCAAAAAGTGTGCTACGTAAGTAAACAAATCTCAAGGGGATAAATGTCAAAATTCCAAAAAAACGGGGGAAAGATTTCTAACATAAGTAAGCAAATAAATGTAATAATTACTTAAATTATTTAAGTGAAAACGTCCAGGGAAAAATGTTTTTTCTCCGATAGGAGATGGTCGACCATCCGCGACCTAGAGCATAAAATCATAGGTTGATAATTCAAAGAAAAACCAACCAAAATGTGGCTTCGACCTTAATCGTATTCCATTTTTCAGAGTTATGAATTTTATTAATATTTACGATTTTGGATGTGAATACGCCCATCTCTGCCCATAATACGAGGTTTTCACGGATACAGGCCGAATGGAGAAGGAAAGGAAAAAGGCTGAGGATGAGAAATGGAGTGTTCCACAATGTTTGTCTGTTCTTTGGTATTTTCCCCGAAGACTATCGTCAAAGAGAGGTAAAACGAGCCCAAAATATCATAAAATATATACGTTCCTATATTGACTTCTAATCGATCGTACCGGGAATCAACTGAATATTAGTTATTAGCACATTTTTACAGCTAATTAGTCCACCATTTCATTTATACTCGGTAGAACTATTCACAAAAAAAAACACCTCTCGTTTTACCTTCTCCTCGACAATAATCTTCAGTACCACTAAAAGCACTGCGGCTGACCCCATAACCAATAGAGGTTGGCCCCTCCCACTGATATCGCGACGAATATTTTTCTGAAAGACTTAAATTATTAGTTACGTTTACGCACAATTCCTAATAATAAAAATTAGTAAAGCTCAACATTTTTGTTATTCATTTAATTTTTGTTTCCTAACTTTATGTTCACTTTTTACACAGAAAAATGTGTTTCAAGAGCCAAAAATTGGCATTTTTCCCAGGAAGGTTTGCCTTCAGAAATCATTGAAAATAACAATCATTCGAAACGTTTCAATAAAAAAAATTTTCTTTTCGACACGAAAAAGGCACTTTTAGCAACAAATTTAAAATAAGAAATGTCAAAACGATTGAGGCGGGTCACTAACACAATCCACTACACCCTGAATGTGGGGAATGATCTGGGCCAAGCCAAAAAACAATGGTTGAACTCAAATTAATAAGCAAAAATTGAGGGGAAAAATGCCAATTTTTGAACGTGATTAAACAATACATTACCGATTGCGCGTTAAAAAAGTTTTTCTTTTTTGTCCGGTGTCTATAATAAATAGTTTTTAAAAACAAAACCGCCTACAAAAGAAAACTTATTTTACGTTACTTGCGGGCTGCGATCGCAGATAATATAAATACTGTCAAATATTTCTTTTTTTCAAATTACTATGTACAGCATTACACACATATCAAAATATCGACAAAATTGAAAAAGACAACAATTTATGTTCATAAAAATAAGTTAAAAACAAAACTTTACAAAACAAGTAGGAATACTGCCTTTCTTCAAGAAGGAGTGAATGCTCCAAAATCGTTTTGCATCGGGAAAGTTCCACACTTTACTGCTACATTCGAGTTCATAATGTGATGCTTCGTTTCGACTTTAGAAAATCAGAAAACTTAGTTTTAGCGATCGTTTGATTTTCATACGTTGAGATACTCGAGACACGAAAATTGTTGGAGACTAATACATTGAGAGTAATCACTGGGTATCACCGATATTGGTTGACGTTAAGCTATTCTGAAAGTTGGTAAAATTGTGGACAAAAACACTAGAGTGCAGCTAGAACTAATATGCTACTTACGGTTAAAATACGGGATTTGTACATTAGAGCTAACGAAGTCCGTTCGATTTGGGGGCTTTTCAAAGAAGACTATTGCGAAAATATTCATCTAGTAATCTGTACAAGTTGAAGTGATCAGCTCAGTCAAAACAGAGATTTTTAGTTATTTAGGAAGGAACTGGTCCAATTGATCGCGAAATGAGTCGGTCAAAATTGGTTGAACGAAACGTATGGCCACAAACCTTAGAGTCGTGAGATGCTCACTGAGACAGGGGGGAGTTGAGATCTGGAGCAACGACTCGGAGAGCACAACGCGCAGGGAACTTGAGTGGAAAGGCGGGGCGGCCGCCGGTGACGTCCTCCGCCGGCCGTGCCTGGGCCCGGCCAAGGACCCGAAGCCCGCCTCGGCTCGCAGATCTAGGACTATCACAGGGTGAGTGAGGAAGCGAGGCTAAAGGCCGGTCGCGAGCTATGGCGGCGGTTTCCTCTGAAGATTGAGTATACTGTCGATGGCCGACTGGACTTGAGCGTTGATCTCCTCGTCGTCCGGACAGTGTTTCTTCGGGTCCGGGCCGTCTGAGTCGTCGCGGTCTCTTTTGAGCGAGGGCTCCGCCGAGCAGGACGGCGAAGACGGGGGCGGCGAGTCCGTCGACGTGCCCGCGCAAGAGGTCGTGGCGGTTTGCGCTGCAGCGTGTGCCGCGTGGAGTTGGTCATTCTTCAGCGCTTCCTCTTCTTTAGCAAGCCTGTACAGCTGAACTACCTCACTCGTTTTCTCCATTCGCTGAAAAAAAAGTAAATAAAAAAAATAACTCACTGTCAACAATTCCACAGTTTACGTTAATCATCTGAGACATAATGAAGGCCCCTAGCAATCAAGAGTGGATGGTGAATAACGATCGGACCGGGGCCCATTCCAATCGATTCAGGGTCCAAAATTTAGTGGAAAATGATACCCCACACGCCTAGGTTCTAGAAATCTCGAAAACACACATTCGAAATGGGTAGATAGGCACCCACCTAGACCCATAAACTCATCGAGAGGGCGCCCATCGTTCCGGGACCCGTCTTATTGAATTCAGCGTCCAAAATATAGTGGAAAATGAAACTCCACGTGCCAGAAATCCCGAAAACACACATTCGAAATGGGTAGATAGGCACCCACCTAGACCCATAAACTCATCGAGAGGGCGCCCATCGTTCCGGGACCCGTCTTATTGAATTCAGCGTCCAAAATATAGTGGAAAATGAAACTCCACGTGCCAGAAATCCCGAAAACACATATTCAAAATGGGTAATAGATACCCAATTTGACCCACAACTTCTTCCCGTGGGTGCCAATCGTTCTGGGACCCATTTCATTGGATTCTGCGTCCAAAATTTAGTGGAAAATGATACCCATTGCCCAAAATCTCGAAAATCAATTTTTCAAAAAACACATTTTGACCCCTATCTCGCTCAAATTTGGTCCGATCTGGTTGAAAAGTTTCGAGGACCAACTAAAACCGGAAACGGGTCCCTGACCAAAATTTCAGATTTTTAGAAAATTGTCTACTACCAAAAACGGCGCGGACGGTGGACGGCGTACAACGTATGGCGTACGGACATCTGACTTTTTTGATCTAGACACCTTGAAACGCCCAGAAAAAAATTCTGAGCCGAATCTGAGAGGTTGACCTTTTTCATGAAAACCAAAATACACCACATGTCAAGCAGGCAAACCACATTTTCACCCTTACCCTCCCCACATTTTGGTCCATTGGGCTGGATAGTTTCGAAAACCAACTTGAACCGGAACTCGGTCCCTTGCCTAAATTTTCAATATTTAGAAAATTGTCTACTACCAAAAAATGCGTAAACGGTGGACGGAAATTTCTTCGGGCCAATTGGAAAGGTTGATTTGGCATCAAAATATTATCATGATTATTCAAGCATGAATAAAACAAAACCGAACTGTATTATTTCAGGCCTATTGGTCCAAATTTCGGGGAGGATATGGGTGAAAAGGTGTTTTTTGAAACGCGTTTCTTGGAACCTAGGCATCTGGGGTATCATTTTCCACTACATTTTTGACGCTAAATCCATTGAGATGGGTCCCGGACCGATTAACACGAGGTATGGGTCAAAACGACTACCACATACATATTGGAATCAGTCTTAAACCCAGTTCAATACAATCAACAATTTGAACGAGACATCATGAAACGCTAACTGTCAAATTTCGGGGCAAAGTGGAGATATCGCGCTTTGGCACGAAAACAGAGTAAATATTCAAGGAATAAGGGTTTCGGTAATAATATCCAAAACGCTAAACTAATCCACTAAATGCCCAGTTTTTGGACAAACAATTTTTCGTGAACAGTACAGCTTTTCCACAGTAACGAGTAAAGTAGACCAAAAAAATAGGTATATGGTCATTTCACGGTAAAAGCTTATTTCCCAGAGTACTTTCTCCCCTTTTTCAATAATGGATGGTTTTGGTATGTATTTTATCCTTAGTCTTCAAAGACAGAGAGCGATTCGGTCAGTTTAAGGCGCTGCAAGTTGGCTGTACTCCCCTACTTCCTTCCCTTCCTCAAACGCTCTCGAATTCTGGTTGGTGCAAAAAACACCAGAGTCAAGTGTCTAATTTCGGCTATTAGGACATAATGACTTGGATTAGTACTTTTCCAACTTACCATAGACTCTTTCAGAAGGAGGTACGCGAACTTATTGTACATGTGAGCCTTCCGATCTAAAAGGGTTCGAGCAGTTTGTTCGAAAATTTCGTCCGCTTTGTTTAGATCCTTCTCACTCAGAACGGGCTCATTGAGCGTGTGGTACCGTATCAGTCGTTTGACGGCGTCCGCTTTACACGTGAAGGGCGTATGCGTGTCAGGAGCAAGAGCTCCCTGTCTGTCCGCTTGGAACTGCTGGTCGATCCTACAAAATCAAGCAGCAGGGTGATACAGTGAATAAAGAATAAATACTGGGAAAATTCTGGAAACTTGTCGATCTATTCAAGAAGGAATAGCTCCAAAATTTAAAAACTACTTACAATTGAGCACGTTTTGCTTTCGTGAAAATTGGCGGGGGAGGTGGAGGGGGAAGTTGAGGAGTCTGCGTGGATACTTGATGCTGCGAAAAGAATAATAATTCATTAAATTGAACATTTAATTAGTTTCATGTACAATAGTTATTGACGCCTGTGGTGTGACACAGATTTTACATACCTGCGTGGGAATGGGTGACGTTGCCTTGTGCGCGTGCGTCGTTGGTTGCGGTTGTTGGACCAGCGGCGGCTGCGAGACCGGATGAGGAGCAACGTGAGGAGGATGTTGCTGCTGTTGATGCACTTGCTTCAAACAGTTGACCGACATGGCTGACGTGGGAGGGTGAGCGACCGCGTGTGGAGTAGCGAGAGACGACGACATCGTAATGGGAGTTTGCACCTGTTGTTCCACTGACGTGACGACGCCTCGACTTTGTTGTTGCGGTTGTTGGACATTAGTCGAGTGGTGACGGACTTGAGATGCCGTCGAAGCCACGGGCGGCATACCAGAGTTAGTGGATACCTGGGAAGTGAGACGATGAAACGACGAAATAAGCCAACAGTTTTCCATTCAGAAGTAGGTATCTTGGAATCAAACAATTTTCCTGAATTTTGTATAAATCTCTGCACCACGAAAAATCAACGCAGAAAACTTACGAAAGCAACGCCTTGAGCATGTTGGCCTGGCACTGTGGGAACAACTTTGCCTCCCAGCAGAATCTTCCTCTGCTCACTGACTAGCCTCTGGAGAGTAGCCTGTTCAGCAGGAGATCGGAATTTATTGGCTGTCAAAGCCGCTACTTGGGCTTGAATCGCTTTCAGTTGCTGGAAATATTGAAATCATAGATTTAATTCAATAATTAGAATTACCTTAGAAGTACCATTTTTGAGTGGTATTAGTATTACCTGCTGTTTTTGTGGAGTCAGTTGTATCGTCTGCACCCGTGAGACAACAGGCGAGGATGGAGCTGGTGGAGCATGCACCCCGTCATTGCTGTTGATAGGAACTAAATTAGGAGGATCGTCTTTGTCCACGACGGTACTCCGGTCTTCGGCCATCATCGGTTTCACTAGAGCGGCCTTCTTAATGGGTTTCTTCCCTTTGACGATTTTGCTAGCCTGAGGGGGAGAACTTTTGTTGATGACCAGGGACGGGTGAGCTTGAGCTATCGAGTCAAGGAAAGCGTTGTCGTAGCTTCGTCGAGGTGTATTCGTTTGGGCTGTTTTTGAAGACGTGCTCACTACAACCTACAAAAAATATGGTATTTTTAAGTAAAAATCGTTCGAGAGGTATTGAGAACTGAAATCTTTTCAGGAGACCCAACAGATCATAGAGCTGCTCACCATAGAATTGGTGTCCTGCTTGTTCTCCACGGGCCGTGTGGGACCAGTGACGACGGTAAGGTTTGGTCTGTTGTTGAAGGCAGCGGGGGCAGGCGCCGGCGAGGAGGCGGCAACGGGGGGAGGCGAGTTGATGGGTGACGTGAAGTTGCCAGTCCCTGGACTCTTGGCCATTTTGGGCGACGCGTCATGCGAGTAGACGACACTTGTTCTCACCTGGAAACGTCATCGTTGATGGTTAATTGAATTAAAATTGAACATCTCGACCTATGCAGCATGTTCCTACTACACCTAATCGCATCCTTTGAAGGGACATGTTAATTTAGACACGCTTTACGCCACATGATTGATTGATTTAGTGCACTAGGGAGATTAAGGCCTTTTCCACCACACATAGATCTGACATACATTGGTGAAATAATTATAATGGCTCATATCAGGTATGAAAATAAGAGGGACTAACATCTCACTTCCGCAACAAAAATAAATAAGAGGAATGAATAATATATTATTTCCAGGTCAAATTCAAGGCTCAAATCCATGGTTTCCCTAATTAAATTTAATGTTCCCCTAAAGGAAGTCAAGATTTTCTATTTCAATTTCCAGATTTCCCTTTTTCAAATGGGTTCTGAGGAGATTTGAGAACTTGTTTAACAACACTAAAAGCTCACCTGGTTTCCTTGGGAAATGACGGACGTATGATGGTTGTTTGCACCAACTACTTGAATTCTCGCATCGTCGTGGGCGCTCGTAACGTAGTGCACCCTCGTAGGAACGACGTCACTCAATGAACTAACGGCACCACCAGAGGAGCATATCCCTTGATCCAAAGCGGCCAAAACTTTGCTGCCGTCTTCCCTCTCTTCTATCCGCAGCTCTTTGTCTTTTCCCAGACACCCCGAAATAACGCGCAGCTCGGAGGGCTTGACAAATTGAGGTTGTTGTTGGTGCTGCTGAGGAAACTTCTCCTTGTCGCTATTCACCAACGCAGACACAACTTGCACGTTGGAATGATCATTGTGGTAGTTGATGATGCTGCGTTTTTGATCAAGGGGGGACGACGAGTGGTTCTTAAATGCGAAGTGGACTTTGTTCTGTAGCTGTTGTTGCTGCTGCTGCTGGTGTTGCTCTGCGGCGGAGAACACCGGAGATGGGGAAGGTAAAGACGTGACAACTTGAACTTTGCTGTCAGAGCTGTTAGGCATTGACGTCACCATGTGCACCTGCTGATTCTGATGATTAGGAACATTTATTGAGTTGGAATGCGTCATTGACGAGAAATGTATCTTATTCTGCTCGGCGGCGGAATTGGGTAGGCTGGTCACTAATTGAACGTTATCACTAATGGCGAAGGAGTTTGAGACAGGAACATTTGTTACGAGTTGAACACGGTTTTGTTCGGATAACGATATTGTGTTGGACGATGGAATACTGTTCACTATGTGCAACCGACTTTGCTCTGGTATCTGATTCGCGACGGACGTCACTATCTGCACCCTGTTCTGCTCCTCTGACAGACAAATGTTGGAATTAACTACTTGGACTAGGTTTTGTTTCTCAGAAAGAATGTTCGAGTTGGGCATATTGGACACAATGTGCACTCGGTTTTGTTGTTCCGTTAACGAACTTTGCATACCGGACATGATGACGCGGTGGTTTTGTTCAAGGGCCATCCCCGAACTCTGGCCTCCTGCCACGATTTGTACGCGGTTCTGTTCAGAGAGGGACATGTTACCTTGGACTCCAGATACGATCACTTGGTTCTGCTCACCCATGAGAGAGTTTTGCAAGCCCGTGGACATGAAATGGAGTCGATTTTGATCTAGAGACACATTGTTCGGCACGTTAGACACTATCACGCGGTTTCGTTCGGTAAGCGACACGGCACTGCTGTTGCTGGTCACGATCTGCAAGCGGTTTTGGTGTTGTTCGAGGGATCCTGCTGACACCAACACTCGACCTTGTTGAGTGAGCATAGCGTTCGGCGTTCCCGCCGACATTATCAGTCGATTTTGCTGTTGTTCAAGCGACATGGCCGACGACGTTGGTACTCCCGTGACGATCTGCACCCGGTTCTGTTCCAAAACTGCCGGCGCCAGGCTGGATACAATGAGACGATTGTGTTCCGTCAACGAGGAGCTCGCCTGCTGGAGTGTCCCGTTCAAGTCCGCCACCAGACGAACACCATTCTGCTGGATTGAGGGTGCCATGACGACTGGAGTTCGTCGGATGTTGCTCGTTGCGGTTCCAGCTGTATTCACGACTACGGATCCGGTTTGGTTTGGTAAGCCTTTGATCACCATACCATCCGAGGCCGAGCCCTGAAACTGCAGCACCGCCGTCTGAAGCAAAAAGATACATCATACCTGAGAAAAGTATTTACCACAAAAACGCGACGTTTCAAGTTACTTCAGAAGAAATGTAATTATTAAAATAATAATAATAATAATAAAGAACTGGAAGGGGATTAGGCCCTGAAGAGAAAATTCCTCCATACATATGTTTAACACAAAACTAATCTTTGATTAAACTTGATTGCAGAGTACAAAGTAGTACAAATAATGCTTGCTGAATCCTTGTCCGAATGGCTTAGCCCAAGATACTCAAAAGGGATTTCAAAGTCGGTTCACTCAAATGTGTGAATGAGTCATAAAGAGTGATAAGATTCAGTTAAACTGGTGTTGGTGATGATGACTTGTTTGATCAAAGAATCAGTCCTCACCTGAAGCGATTGCATAAACGCTGTTTCTTTAGAAGTGTTATTAGACAAGCTTGTGTTAGTCTGAAAACATACGAGTAGCGTTAGGAAAAATAAACCACATCGAAAGTGAATATTAGTAAAGTCGTGCCGATAACTGGAGAGGAAATTCAAGTGATCCTTGGTTCACTATAACCGTACCTGCAATATTTGTCCCCCGTGGTCCGCTATCAGCTGGGCGAGTTGAGACTGAGCAGCGGCTGCGATGCTCGGCGTGACTCCAGCAGCCTGAACAGACAGACGAGAACCAATCATAAAATTGAATTTCAACGTTGACACGGACTTAATCGGGTTACAAATAACATACATTGGGAAGATGACGTCCCCACATGTTCTGCAGGTAGTCGGGACGCAATACTGAGGGAAGCAATTAACCAAAAGTCCCTTAAATCACTATCGGCGTGTTTTTGAAAAAACATCACGCCTACGGTATTGTTTAGAATTCGTTCACGCAAGATAAGAACGCACGAGTTAAGGTACATTCCAGGAAGATTTAGAAAATGTAATGCGAGTTCAGCAGGTTTACGAGTGCAGACAATGCTTCTAGGACGGTAATGTCTGGTAGAAAAAATTGTATCTCCCAGGACAGCAGATATCTCATTCTATTCAGCCTTATCATCACAACCATTTAAGAATTAGGTCCATAACAAATAAAATAAAATGTTTAAAAATTTAATTTGGAAAAAAGAAATCTACACATTATAATCCTTACACATAACGTCATCGTAGGTCTCAAAAATCATTTCCAAATTATTCATAATAATCTCTTCTAAAATTTAGTTGAGTTCATCAAGCGCCCAAATGAGGTCGTAGGAGCAAAATACCAAACATTTCAACAAAAAATGGCAAAATTTATTTATTTATTCATTTTTTTTACCATAACTTTACTACTAGGGAAATTTAAGAATGTCAGCAAAAACTCAGATTTGAGCGGAGCAAATCTGCTGAAGATCGTTGAGATGAAAGAGGCCTTTATAAGGCTTGAAGCCAAATTAAAATTGAAATTTGATCTCATATTATATCTGCAGCAACGGTTTAGAATCATCAATAGGATACGGGGTACATACAAATATACGTATAAATAACTCGTGCGGGAGAAACACAAAACGTGTGGAAGAAAGCGCAGCCAAAGATGGAAAACAAAATCAAATTACGGCATCGAATTTAAACCACTAGAAATCGTGGAAGACATATAGAAAGCTACTAATGTGCGAAAAAATCATAATATAACAATTGACGGCATTCAAATAAACGAGGGCAGGTTTCTTATGTGTGCTTAGGATCAAAACTTCAAAACTCCTGAAGTATCTAGTGCCAGTTCATAAGCAGCTCCTTAAGGGGGCAAAGAAGGAAGAAAAAGAGGAAAGTAGATTCAGAACAATTAAGAAACACAACATGATGACTGTGAAAAAATACAAAACTCAGGTGGTTCACACTACACCACCAACAGACACACCAACGTCAACGGAAATTTTACCTGGTCAGCCTGTGTGACGACCATGGAACCGTCTTCGCTTACTGAAAGTCTGAGGCTGCCACCAACCTAACAAAAACACAGCACCAATGAAAAGTTTAACGGGCCGATACCTTGCCATGATGTAAACTGGACGCATCAACTGATCGTTCGATGTGGTTCATTAACCAGTAGTTTGTTTGATATAACTATAAAAATAGTGGAAAAGGGAAGTCGTTCCTACAAAGTTACCATAGCTTAGAGGTTCTGAATGCGCAGTGTCAGTTAAGTGACCTCATTTATTGTCACAGCATCGCCTCATGCAGACATTAATACCCGTATAAAGCCGCAGGTATTGCCGTCGTTGGTTAGTCAAGTCAAAACAAATCCGCCAGATTTCAAAGCGAACATTCGGCATTATTTACCCACTAGGGAAGGGAGGGTTGTATAAATGGGTTGTAGGCAGTTGTTCTCAAACACTGTTGCTGCTCTTGTACCCTTCCAGCTGGTTAACAACTTTTTAACCTCGTTTAGCAGCGTAGAGGCCAAAGAACCTCAACAGGATCCTTCACAGCATACCCTTCCCCCTTACCATAATACGGAACAACCCTCTAAGTTACCCTTTGCACGTTGGCAACAATTTCCTTAGGCCTGTCATTGAGGCTCGTGGTCTTGTAGTCCCCTTGGCCTCAGATTTATTCTTTGGTAGCCATTTCAAGATAACCACTTCAACACCCATCATTGCGCTGAACAACTTGGTCCTCTCCCACAGGGAGTATGCGGAGGCAAGTAATTGAATACGACCAGAAGCAATATAATATCTAAGTCGCCTTCGAAACTGGCGTGCTGGAATGAGATAAAATCCCAGCCTCCTGAATCTTTGGCATATGAAGAACCCATTGACCCGTTGTTTGTGTGGATGCGTTATTCGACAAGCTACTTCGGGTACGGTTGGACTCACCTTTCTCGTTGGATTTCCTCGGCTGGGTTCCCTTTGAAGCAGTTTAAAGCAATTCTTAGCAGCCTTTTTGCCCCAACATTCGCCAATACCACCGCCTGTCTGCCGGCTGACGCACAAACCAACTACAAGTTGGAGAGCCATCCATACTTCTTCCATTTCACTGCTACCTTACTTTGATCTACATTGTGATTTTGTTCCTACCTATCTTTTTGTCAACTTGCTTCTCGGTTCGGCTCTGAGAACGCAAATTTTCATTTTATTGGGCTTGCCCATACTGTAAGTCACTCACTAAGTGCTGCTGCCAAGTGCCTCACTCATCAGTTAGATATTGAAGGACCAAATATTGTCATACGTCAGTCAATATACTGAGTGTAGTAACAAGAATATTCCGCAACTTTTCAACTTTAGCTAAACCACACACTCACCTGTGCAGGCGATTGAAGTTGAGCTAACAGTTGTGAAGGGTTGAACTGTTTCGTCGGCAACTGCTGAGCATGGTGATGAGTATTGTGGTGAAGTTGCGGTACGGGTTTTGGAGGAGGCGCTGGCGGCGGGGACGCTGGCTTCACGGGGGCCGTTGCTTGGCAACCGGTTGAACTGGCACTGGCCGCTGGCGTCGAGATGACATCTTCGTCTTCGATACCTGGGGAGGAAAGAACGAGATTTTGAATACGAACTGGGATCAGTAGGAAAGGAAACAGAAAAATTATTTGGAAATGAGTCAGCCAACAAAATAAAAATAATAAAAATAAATGAATAAATAGAAAAAAGGGTCCTTGGATTCAAGATTTTCTCATTTAAGCCAACTAACCATCGTCTCCGAAGGAACACTTTCTTTTAGTCGCACATAATACCTCCCTTGTACTACTTATTCAGAGAGAAACTGTAGTCAAACGCATGATGCCATACCGAAGTGGAATTTCGTTAGACTGAAGTCGAAAATGTCAGTCATTATGTGGTTTTCATACTGACGAAAGAAGTGAATACTACTTACCAAGGAGACATTTTGTGCTCAAATGACAAATGTTTAGGAAAGAATTTGAAACGTTTATTGAGACCTGGACAATTCACAAATCAACATTTTTAGATTCAAGACTCTCAACACGTAATCACCAACTTGTGAACCTACATCCTCGAACAAGAAAATCCCATATCCTTTCAGTCGGAATTAGGTTTAAACAAAATACTAAAAGGAAGAAACGGAAATAAATGCAGGTTACAGCAAGGTTACTTTTTCAGACTCAGGACGGACTTGAAGGCTGCCTTGCAACACTGTGCAACGAAAATGAAGAGTGTAATGTTAATGAAGAGTGTAAGAGGAGAGGAGGGGTAGATCAAAGAGTTGCAAACTCTAGTGATCCCAATTTCTACTGAGGCATTGGTGTATCTGCGGATTTAGAGACAAAATTTAAAACAAATGTACTGAGTTTTGACGTTTTTATCGAAACCTACTGAAAAATTATTATACCCAATGTTTTTGAAATGTGTTGAAGATACCAAAAACCATTTAGAGACATTCTTGAAACTTGAAAAGAGATAGCGTTTTAGCCTGAAATAAAATATTCTTCAGGTTTTATTATGATTCTTCGGTTCTTTGCCTCCATCTACCCTGCTGTCAAGATTTACTCATAACTTATTATTGGTATCTTCCACGGGAACGAAATCACAAAAATAATCAATTGAAAGAACATACAAGCACAAATCGCTGCATATATAAAAATATGCAATACTTTATTTGAATGTTCTGAGGAAACATGAAACAGGTAATTTGCTATCGTATTTCGTAATTTTGAGAACAAGTTGAAGGAAGAACCTTCATATGGTAATTACGGAGGGCAGAGATTGACTAACACGGTTTTTGATGCCCGAATTCCAGCAAGAACCCAAAGAAAAACTTACTACTACACGAATCGATGACAAATACGAAACTAAATTGAAAGGAGACCCATGTATATTGTTTACAATGAATTATTATTATTATTATTATTATTATTATCCAATGATTTATTCTGTCGAATTCTGTGAAGTGTCGAGAAATTATTACCTAATCTGAGCATCTTAACTAGGAGGGTAAAATCAATTGAGGACCAATTTCAAAAAACCTAATGAGTTTCCCTTCAAATCTGTCTTTCAACACCGTCTGTCAACAGTTCAGGATCGAAACTAAATAATTTACATCGAAGCGAAATAAGTAGAACATTCGTTAAAAGGATGAACAACCATGCAACATTTACATTGGTTCCAAATGAAGAAATACCGCGAAGGATTTGAAAGGGTGACACTTATTTCGTATGATGTCCATCCACATCGCTCAACAACCAACCCTTACACCTAACACTGAGGTAAGAAATCGACATTTACCTTCGAGTTGCCAAGCGGCTGTAACCCCGTCAAATAGAAAACGGAAAATATATTTCAGTTGATAATGAAGAGCTGGCGGATAGATAACGGCACAGCTAGATGGCAGAGGAGTGAAGAGTGGTGAGGCTTACCAGAGATTTTTATGAGGTTGGCGAGATCCAGGCGATGGTGTGTAGGAGGGGTTGGGAGTTCGTCTTCGCGTTTCTTCTTCTTTTTTAACTTTTTGTGAGTGAAGGCGACTGTAGGGGTAGCTTGGGGTGAAGGGGTGCTCCTTGGTGCAGGCGCAGCTTGGGCGGTGGGTACAGCGATGAATGTTGGTCCGGACGACGTTTGAATTTGTTGCAGTTGCATTTGTCCAGGAACCAACCTCAACACCTGGAAACGTAAGAGAAATTGTAAGATGATAAGCACGCCTGAGCCTGGACGTCAGCTCAATATCCAAGGAGGATTAAAAGCAGGAATAAAATATACGTATAACTTCAGTCCATCAATGCTAGTTTTCAATGTGTACTGAGTCCCTGCTTGTCTCTTCATCCTTCTCAATTTCGTTTTAGAGAGAATGCTCAATGAAGAAATTTTAATCGTTTTCCACCAGCTTTTTGAGATCCTACACAACAAAATCCTCAAAACCACTGATTTAGGATAGAAGTTCAAAACAAATGTCTCATCCGACTTACAATCTGACATTATGAATCCCTAACAATTTCAGTCGTGCATTGCAGAACGACAATAAACTATACCTGATGAGCTTGCGTTCGACCCTGGACGATGACGTGCTGAGGCTGGTGGAGGCCACCATTTGCGAGCACCAGGCCAGTTTTTTGTTGCGGAGGGGGACTCTTCAATATGAATTGAACGCCACTACTAGTTTGTTGCTGATATAACACAGCGCCATTCGGGAGCATCTGCAAATTCAATAATGACAGAGTCAAATGAAGAAATAGTTGTCCGAAGGTGTACTTATTTGAGGGAATATTTATGAACGAACGTACCTGGTTGAGGAGGAGTGCACCCTGGGGTTGAGCTATGGTTTGAGTCTGCTGAAATTGCTGTTGAGTGGTGACCTTGGGGGCGGAAGGAGTTGAAGAAGAAGAAACGTGTGGAGACGCACCGCTAGCAGGTTTGGGTAATATTTGGGGAGGTGGCTTCGTTTTGATCACCTGGTTTGGCATCAGGGTACCTGGAACGAAGAAGCTGATCGTCAACTTGTTCGAAATTAGTCAGAGACCACAATGACGCTTCGTTCATTAAGTGAACCGGTCAACGCCAACCAAACTGCGATTGGGAATTTTTTGGGTTTATGCGCAGGAAATGCACAGGCTTGAACTATCCTACTCACCAATGCCAGTGTGATTCCGAGTGGTGGCCTGATGCTGAATAAACTGAAGTACGGTGGGGTGAGCCTGAGCACTGGAGACGACGACCTGTGGCTGCGGTGTTACCACAGTGCGATGTTGAGCGTTCGGAGAAGGTGAGGGCGTGAGAGAGCGAGGTGAGAACGGGGATGAAGGCGTCGAACTTGCGCCTTTGTCCAGTGTCGCTCGCAGCTCAGGACCACCAACCTGCGGAAAGGCATTTTGCTTAATGACGCTTTTTGCCATAGGGTCGATTTACAATTAAAGGCAGCCCCTGAATTACCGACAGGAACAGGATGCAGGTGATAAAACCACAGTAGAAGAAGGTTCGGCTATGCTTTGTCTCGAGTCTTGCTGTTGCAGAACAGTAGCAGCAGCAACGTATACTACACTATTTCTCACCAATAGGGTTCAAAAACATGGTATAGCGCCTTCCAACAGAACAGAACAATAACCCCAGAAAGTCAACACATACCTGAGCCGTGGGTATTTGGTGGAGCGAAGATTGCAGGATGGAAGCCTGCCTGACATGGTGGCTGATGCTACTTTGAAGCACATGCTGTATACTGGTTGTGCCAATTTGTTGCGACGACGCGTGGAGAATGTGCTCAGCCGCAGGCTGCTGCGCTCCGCTGGTGGTTATAAAACCCTGCGGAGCGGTCAGCAAAACATGCTGACTACCTCCTCCTCCTCCAGTCTGTGAAAATGTCAATTCCGTAAGAAATGTTTTCAAGGTGATTACTAAGAAGGTGAGCTCAAAATTAAAACCATTTACCTGCTGAAGTGTGAAGGTGACCGAACCTCCCACTTGCTCGGCTTGAAGCCTCTGCTGCAGCTGCTGCAACTGGAAATGAATAAGTTGATTGAATAAACCATAAGTGATAACCAACACCCGGATATCTATCCTTCAGAAACTTGGCTCTATCTGAAGTGTTTATCTGACGTATCATGAAGGTGCTCTTCAACTTATTTTGCCCAGCAATAACCGTCACAAGAAGGTTACAATCACAATGTTTTGGTATTTAATTTTTTTTTTAATTTTAATTTTTTAGCGCATTAGCCGATGATTATTTTGACATAAAGAAAATCAAGGTTTGAGGATACGTTAGAAATAATAAAAGAACAAGGCTGCTAAGATAAGAGGAAATCTTATCCAAGATAACGAGCTAGGGAACGTGATTACGTTTTCTGTCGAACTCATCTCTGCCTAATTACATCAACGTAAAAGCTAAATTGAGGAAAAAAGCTGCGGCTAATGTAAAAATGAGTTATCCCATCAATAGGGAATTTTTTGAAAAATTTCAAATAGCTAAACGTACACTTGAACCACCCTGATTAAGTTTACCTGGTTACTATGAAAACATTTTTGGCTGCTGTCTTCGATTTAAGATTATTTTGATTAAAAAGGACATCACAAAAATTTGAAACAGGTGACTCCAGTTTTACCTGTTGTGGAGTAAGGAGAAGTGAGCCGGCGGCTGGACGCCCCTCCAACAGCGCTTGAGGTAGCGAGTCCACGATGCCTTCGGTTACTTACGCAATCTCTACGGAAAATTTTAAAACAAATGTTAAAAGTGAAATTAGTATAACATCAAAGTTATATGGTCGATTATGAAGTTAACAACAACCGCAACAAGTTCTAGCCCATCGAACCATGCCCGTGAGTCATGGGGATCCTCGGAAAATCAAGTGTGCTTAGTCAGCATGTGCTGCGAGAAAAGCAATTGAAGAAAATGTATAGCAGAACCACTAGCTGGCAACAAGACCCTCTTGGCTAAGGCAACAGTTCACAATAAACTTCAATATTCAATTTTTCGATTCAGGACTCACAAATTTGCTAATAATCTAAGCCATTTTATTCACCGATAACCCTCCCTCACTGAGCCATACATTTTGGTTAATTATATCGAAAATTATTCAATCAGTAGGATCATATATCAGGAAATCAAAGAAGAGTTGTATTAACAAATTCTAATAAATCCGAAATTTGACCATATTTTTCTGTTTTTATCAGCCAAAAGACAAAATTGATGTTTATTTCAAAATTAATTGTCTAAAAATTGATTTTGCTGACAATTTATGTTCAAAAATGTATGCTCCAGGCTCTTGAAAACAGTGACAGATTGATGACTGGGATTGTTTCAACCAGTTTCTACCCGCTCAGTCATCTATGAAATTATAAATATGAATATAATATTCAATAATATTATCATAATTAATAATATTATAATATTATCTCGAATTATAAATATATTTTCGCAAATTTGAGAGGTAATTACTTTAATAACAAGTTTTCTACATCAAATCTACAATAAAAATTAAATTAATTGTTCCACACTCAATTTTTTTTAGGAGTCCCTCCGACCTTACAATTTCGGTCCTATGCCGCAAACGATTCAGGTCACATGTAGTATAGATTGATAATGAATAAGTTGCGAAAGGGGTTTTGGGAATGACGAGGGAAGAGTAGGAAAAGAGAAGCACGAGGTTTAATGACACCCTCCAAGGCTATCCGGCTCCCCTAACCTGCTCCTGCGTTCCCCAAGGCTCCCGCTTCCCTATCATGTCTCGTGTAAAACGCTTCAATACAACTTAACACTCATTTATATCCCAGATTCGAGCTCATAGTTGAATGAACAAATTACAATCAATAATACTACTCTGGGTAAAAAATTATTCGGAAATTTCTGTTGAAAAGACAAAATTGGATAGGAGGTGAATCTTCAAAACCTATTTATACCCAATTTAATGACAATTTTGTGGAAAATGGGCTAATAAATGACTAGTAAATCAAAACAAAATCACTGCAATGGAAAAATCTGTAGAAAAAATCAACGTAAAATGTACATTTGAGCATCATGAGTGAGCTGACGACGTACATTCGTTTCAACGTTCTGAAACTATACGAAAAGAAAAACTAGATAAAATTCAATAATTTTGTTGCTGACTTAGGCGGTTAAATGAGTAGCAACGTGACCGTCAAATGGTCGACCACACAACAAAGGGGTTGAAATTTAATGCGTTAGACAATCGTGTTGCTATTCATCATCACACGAATAGTAAGTAACACGATTGTAAATATCACAAGATCAGATTCATATGATCTTTCGATTGTAGTCAACGTCAGGGCGAATAAAATAGGTATTACTTAGAAAAAAAATTGCATGTTGCCATTAAGTAATATTTTATTCCTCAATATATTACGTTTGACTATCAAGGATTTAAGTTAAAAAGGGTGCATTAGTAAAATTAAGTTTGCATCTACACAGAATACAAGAACAAAATTCCTCGATAACCAACGTTACCAAACGAATAGTTTATGGATAACGAAAATGAGAACCCCCAAACTCATGTGATGGTTAGATTGTAAGAAAAAGTTTGAATAAAAAATGAGGAAGTCCCAGGTGTTCCGCGACCTCAACAGGGAGGAGGTTAGTTCATGATGAGCTAGTCCCCCGAATTTTGATTGATTGCGGGTCATAAATCAAGTCAAATTGTTGAGACAATAATTAGCGAATGAAGAAATGTAGTTGAATTGAGAAATCATCAAGACGTCGTGTCTTTAATTTGGTACCTACTCGTCGATGCGACTATTTCGGTCGAATACGAAGAATGGATAGGTATCGGACAAATAGAGCATTTTCTTGGCAACAGCTACATCAGTAAACAACTTGTTGTGTACACTTACAGCTTCAGCTGGACCCAAACGAGATACCAGGAGCTAGATGTTGCACTTGAAAGATTCAATTTGATGATAAATCCGATTTCGACGAAATTCGGCGCCTTTCGAGTAAGTTCGATTCATAAACAAAACGGCGACAAACGACATTCGGACGAGCTCCGACGAAAAAACCGGAAATTAGGCGCGCAAAATGTTTCGAAAAGCGATTGATACGTACTGAAAATGTCCAAAAAGCGATAAAAACATCGCGGAACGATTCGCGATAGTAAATTTTTTTTTTCACGACGACCAACCCTCCCCCCGTGTATCTTCAAAGCATAATCTCAGGCCTGGAAGTTCCCCTCATCACCTTGAGTAACACAACCTCAAATCACAATAAAACCGAGCGAAAAAGAGTTCACACTATCGAAGAAAAAACACGCCAACATCGTCTCACGAGACGTATCTCCGGCGACACGAACGCACCGGAAAACGACGATTTCGAAACTGATTGAGAGAACGATAAATAAAAAATTAAATTCCGCGTAAAAACCATTTATAATGAAGAAAATGCGAGTGTTTTGTTCACGGGGTAAACGGCCATTTCCATTTACTAAATACAATGTTACCACCAGCCTTCAAGCTCAAGATAAACAGTCTGGCCAACTTTGGCGGCTCAATGCAACCCAGTCAAACCCATTTCACGGCGACGCGGGATCTGAAGAGAACGGCTTTGACGAGGGGGAGGGGGGTATCATTTTTAGTGGTTTCGGCCAATTTTGAGGCACTTCAACCATTAATTAACGACCCTGCGACTTGTAAGGGTCGTCTTAATTAATTTATCCGAATATAATTGACACCAGTGGGAACTGAGAGTTGGGAATGTCATAAATTATTTTTTTATTAATCGAGCGGATCATAGTAGGTTTTTCTAACCTCTGTCGACAAGAGGTTACCTGAGGAATGCCCCTTTACCCCCACTCTTGGTCGGGTGACCCCTCTATCTCCGGTTCCCAGGTTTCCGAGGCCTTTTTGGCTTGCGCTTCGGGATGCTTTCATGGGAGGAGATCATTAGAACATGTCAGGCACCTTGGAGTCAACTCGGGCGGTTAAACTGATCAATAGCAATACGACCCCCACTCCATTCGACCGCTCACGCTTCGCCCTAGGAAATTATTAATAGCGTTTAGCGCCCCCACTTGTGCACACTTTTTTTGCACAACAAAACCATCACTCCTTATTATCTCAAACACTTAAACCTATTTTCCCATTGAAACAAGCCTAAAATAAATATCAATACCCTATACCCCGACCCGCTTTCCCCATATCACTATCACTACTTCCTAAAAATACACACCAAATAAAACCAATCTATTAATAAAATGCAATAACGCCCCTTTCATCAATGCGTATTAATTAATTTTAAATCTGATCGAATATTGAATATGAAATCAAGTTATACGCAAATAGGAAGGTAGTTTAGCATTAGAGTGAACTGAATAATTAATGATCATGTAAATGTTAATAATTTATTCTGATACAAATGGCCAAGGTCAGAAGATCATACCACAACCAATAAAGCATGATTGATTTTTCAACTTTAATTTCAAACAAATCGATTAACTGATAAGAGACCAGATTTTTCTGTTTTCCGTTTCAATGAATAAAAGATAAGGTGGATTCCTCGCTTCATTCTGTAATTTATTGTTCTTGAAGAATTAACACATTGTGTACTGAGACGTCCAATTAAACTTATTTCTTCATAATTTTAAAAATAGGAGTACCTCGATTGACATCTTTTGGGGAAAAAGTTCGATGAACTGCCTCCAGTTTAAGGCCCTCTGAGATGATTTTGGTATTTACCTGAGGGACATGATATGAAATTATTATTGATGCGATAAAACGGAAGTCGGTTCTTTTGGCTGTAATCAGTAAAATTGATCCCTTCAAAGACCTTTCCTTAAAGGATGTTACGAGGATTTTATTTCTATTCATGCCGTTTTTGGTAGTAGAATTTTTATTTTAACTTGAAATTTTGGTCAGAAATATCTTTTTGGCTATAGTAAATCCGTAAAACTTGTCAGTCCGATCGGCCCAAATTAAGGGTAAAATTGTGTTTTTGGAAACTTGATTTTCGGAACTTGATAAAACTAGGCATATGAGGTGTCATTTTCCACTAACGTTAGGACGATCAATTCATTGATATGGGTTCCCGACCGATTGGCACCCACCTGAGGTAGGTATGGGTCAAAACGGGTACCTATCTACCTACATATTTCAAACGTGGGTTTTTATGATTTTCGGGTACCTAGGCGTGTGGACTATTATTTTCCACTATTCTTTGGCCGCTGAATCGATTGTAATCACATTTACTGTTTTCCCCTCACTTTTGGTACAAGGAATAATCAACCATTGTGGAATAATTTGCAGCTTTCTTTACATATTGATGAAATTGCTCTAGTGATTCATTGTCTTATGAACTCAAATAGTCGACAAAGCCAATAAATCTGCATCTCTCGGTTGGAAAAATGGGCCGTGAAAGCAGCAGTAATTGACTGTAGGATGATGGAGAGGGGGATATATAAATAGACATTCCTAATTGAGGCTGTTATAAGATGACACTAAAATCTTCCTAGTCCACAAATTGTTCATTACAAATCTTCAAACTACCTCATTTATTTTGTCCTTTTCCAACATGTACATACTCCACCCGTTACGCACTACAGGAAAATGATAATAACCCAAAAATGAGTAAATCAAAAACATCTTGCAATGCACTTTGTGTTCTATTCAATTTGTCAACCTCCCGAAATATAAAAAATCCGGCCGTTTTCCAAGATTTCACACAAACTTTGGTGTTTAGGGGGTTAATTAACGTTGATTAGCATGATTTAGATTCAATGCTGAAACGGATTGTATCTATAAGACGAGGTGTTAGTCGTTTTTCCTATCGAATCATGTTCTTTTAACATGCGATTTGCCTAATTCCAATTTCATCTTACATTTCATTATTGGTTGTACATTGCATCAAAATAACTTTCTCTCTGTCTCTCTTTCTCCTGTCTCTCTCTCTCTCCCTTAATGAAAATAGAACACCAGGAGAGGGGTGTGAAAACAATAATCTGAGGCCTATCACTAAAAGGCTGATGGGTGCGAAGCAGAGGGGGAATACCACAGGAGCATAGAGGGATGTGGTGGGGATTTTAGAGAAGAAAAAAGTACCCGGGAATTCCCATGGGGGTCCGCCGGGTCGAGAGGGGTTTCCGCGGTGGCGCTGGTGGGGGATGAAGAGGCGCGGGGCGGAGGAGGAGTCGCCCAGGGCGAGGGGCGCGGTAGGAAATAAGCGCCGGAGCTTGTGTAGAGGGGATAGTAGAATTCAGTATACGTCCGATGTTGGAGCCAAGTGAAACCTGCGTCGTTTTTCCCGCGTTGTATGTGCGTTAGACGATGAAAAACGACGGTGAAAATCCCAATCGACGGGACCCGCGTCCCGGCACGTTCGGGGGTCAAGCCTCGTCACCTCGTGAATCTATTAAAAAACCTCTAAATCCTCGACGCCGCGCTCCCATCTATTGTTTTTCGCCGTCACACCCCCACCCCCGTCGTTATGGGCCTGTTTTGGAACGACGATAACAGAATAGGAAGCCGTAAGTGGACTTACCCAGTGGCCCAATCTGCCAATCTTCTGCATCCGGGGATCACTTCATGTAAATACTTCTACAACACACGCCATTGGTTGTGACGTCATCGCATTCAATCCATAAAGCCAAAGGGTGGGGGAACAAGGTAAACACCATTGTAGCTTATCATTCATCTATAAAAAGTCAGATTTGGATCACATAAACCAAAAATCCAACTAAGATTCATTTTCAAAACCAACGATCCCCTTCTAGATGCCATATCAACCATATATTCTCTTCAACCCATTACAACCTTCAAGGTCACAATGACCCACATCCGTCTATTTTCATCTTCCTGGCAGCCTACTGTCATAGTTCGCAAATTCTTTCTCCTCTCTCGCGTTTTATCGCGTTTCTCCTTTTTGAGGGCTTTTTTGGGAGGGCTTTCTGACTATTATACGAAACATAAATAACAACGGGGTTCTGGTTGTCTGGAAATGGTCGGCCTGAGGGCGGTAGTGGGGATATAACGCAGCCAATGGGGTCTCTTCGAGGCGTGGTCTCCAGATAACACCGATATTTTCCCCCCTACGTCGACCAACAACAAAAATAATGTTACCTAAAACAGACTGGTGCGCAAGCGCTTTCCAAAAAATTTGTAAACCGCATTTTTTTCATCCTAACGAGATACCAGCTGAATTCCATTCAAACTCCCAAACTGAATCTTCCTACAGAAGTCTGGCTCTAGAGACCCCCCCCCAATGACGTCACATCAATAGTATTATGACCTCACCATTAACTCGTTATAAAACCACTTTAGTTCCAACATAACTATCAAGACTTAACTATTATCTTATTTTGGTCTTTCATAATGCAATTACCCCCACTCGGAATGAGCTCAGCTTCAATTCCAGCGTCCAAGTCCCGCCTTCGCTTCTGCGCAGGCCCCTACACGCCAGACTGGAGTATCGACCTGCCCAGCCAGCGTACTTTCATGCTCACTTATTTGTTATTAAGTCCCTCATTACCAAAGCCTACAAACTCGGGTCGTTTCGGACTCTCGAAGAGGCAATTCAGGCTCTTAGAGCTGTCGGGATTAAATGGTCATGAACCGTGCAAACAAGGGTTTGCTTTAGACACCCTCGTTGCTAAGTCATTTCGTCCTCCTTGGTCCGTTAGGAAGTAGTTAAGCTCACCTTTCGTGCGAATTGCAGATGATCATGTAGAAAACGTGTCTCTACTGCATTAGGTCACATCAGAATGTCATTTCGATGTGTCAACTTGTTGAGTGAGCTGTGTAGACGTCTATAAGTCGTTTTCATCTGAAAAATTCAACACCGTTCTCATGCCAATTCAATACAAGTCGATTATTAAAGAGGTTAAGAAAAGGACCCAACTGAAAATACAATAAAAATCCTAAAGTATCATTACTTGAAAAACCCTTGAATTCTCAAATGAAAAATTGACATACCTTACTATAAGTTTTGAAGACAACGGATTTACATCAATACAGTACAAAAACAACAGTAAAAATAACTACAAAAACGTTAATAGCATAATACCGAATGCCTTACCGCATTCAGACATGGAAGCCGACTTGTTAAATAAAATTCGGTGCTCCCTAACTATAATATGAATTTCCCAAACCTCTTGGGTAATAAGCTTTATAGAATCAGCGCTTGAAGGAAAGTGGTTCCAGTTAAGATTCATCATTTTTTCTGCAATACGCTAATATTTTTCTGAAGCTGAAACAGAAACCGTGATTCCTGATGTCATATTCATGTCCACACATTGATGCAATAAATCTCATGAGCAAATTGATCATGTTTTTGTCTCCTTATTTTTGGCTAATTATAAGAATGGAGAGGTTGCGTTGCAGAACGACGTCTCGACGTACCAGCTAAATGTTTAGAATCATATCTTATACGGAAGGCCCGCGCTCCGTTTTGGTATCATTGAAACGGAAATGAGAATGATATTCGTTGTAACTCCAACAGAACATAGTGAGGCAGCAGCTGCGATGAAGGGCGAGATGAAAAAAAAAAAAGGAAGCCAACGTGAATAAAGGGATGGGGAGACAGCTGCGCGCCGATGAAGGGGGTTAATCGCCGAACTCGTTGAAAAGAGTCTTTGGTGTTAGAGATAAATTTTCAGAAGATATTTATAACAACTACGAGCCGGCATGTTCAGATACCCACCGATTGGGTCTATACAGCAATACATATGGGGGTAAAAACACTTATTTTATTCCCCGATTGGTTCAATACTGGAGCAGTTATACCCAGCAGAATACTAACCAACATAACTATCTATCGATCAATATAAGTATCTTATTGATAGACGTCAAGTAGTTCGTCGTATTAGGTCAGTCACGGAAATGTTTTTTGTTATTGTTCAAAATGTTTTCTCCTGGGCAGGTAGTTAGGAAGAGAGTATAGCTTTTTCTTTGTTTGTGAAGATGTTGCAAGCAAAATCACGATGTCACACATAGTTTTCCAGCATACACTAAACTAGTTCTTTCCGCAACGGTCTGGATGGCTCTTTCAACAGTTAGAATCCTTGGTGAAAGTATTGGAATTTTTTGACTCTATATCTCAGTCGAATAAACGTGATACGAGCAACACAGAATAAAATAGAATTTATGAACACACCAGCATGAGTAGACGAGGAGAAAATGGATGAAATTGAAAAACATACAAAAGGGTACAACATTTATTTTTTATTTAAGGCACAAGAGGAGGAAGTTCTTAGCACTCAGGACACGGATGAAACACTATTAGACACCAGAAAGTCTGTTTGTTTATTATAACCCCGGCTTGAAGGACCTGTAACCATATCCATCATCACTCTAGCAGTAACACAGGAAGGCTCCATTCACCAATGGAAGTCGTTGAGGGCATCTAATACATCCATAAATTGATTGGGTAAGGGCGTCCTACTCTGCTTGAGCCAGCAAGCACTTACTGAATAAGGATAATATTAAAAAAGAGGTGTTTGAGATGAATACAAGTTTTCCCGATAAGCACTATGCAGGTAGTACACGAAAACATCAACGTTTAGCATTCAAATAAAAATATAAAGATAATAGAACATGTATCAGACAGAAGAGTAGGACTAAACACATTCAAGTTAACCACCTACAACGAAGAGAGGCGGCAGCACAACAAGAAAATTGCTTTTTAGATTTTTCTTTTACATTTGTCTCAGAGGTTTAAATTTACCAAATGGGGAGGGAGTACAGGGGTACAAAGTATTCCACCACCAAAGTTGTAAATATGAAATTACAAGAACAATTTCATTCAGGCCTATGGAAGAGCGCGGAGAGGAGCAACTTCAATAAACCACACTAAACATCAACATCTAAAACGCATGGAGTCTGAGGAGAACAATCGTCCAAAATGTTCACTAATTGTCATCCAATCTTTGGAATTGATCATGCTATTTTAAATTACTTTTTCAGTAAAAGAGACGTGTGACTTATTGCATTGACTTAGTGACATCATCGCAAGAATCGACATGATCAGAACTATGTTCATGGCTTTAGCACGACAGCAGCCTTTGATATACTTACGGTTTTGGTCGAATTATGAATGATATTTTGCAGGACTTTATTCAAAAAGGAATCCTTTCTAGCTTTGATTCAAGTGGGAATCATTGGTCATCAATCATAGGCCTTAAGGTCTTCAAGAAGCCACAGTACAGGTATACCACCAACCAACTTTCCTGCAACGGAATAAAATTGTAATTGTAAGATACCTTCAAGTTGAGATCTACAAAAATTTGCTCCGATGAATACCTCATACACATAAATTAGAGAATAAGTCTTGGTAAGTATATTTTATTAAAGCTACAGGGCTTTGAAACAGAGGAGCCTTTCTTCAAAGCCCTCAAAGTGGTATTTGAACGTAACTGAAGATGAGATAGTCCACCACTGGACGAGCAACACGGTACACTACAAACTAAATTGTTTCAATATCAATTCAACCTACCCTCATTGTTAGGGGGATCATCTGAAGGTCACAAAAATAACCAACTTGTGTCTTGATGCAGTGGGCGCTGACGCTCGCAGCTGGGTATTCAGTTTGCTTGTTGGATATAAATGCTATTCCCAGTTCTGGTTTGCCTTAGTTCTTCGTTCTTACTCCTTAAAAAGAAAAAATAAATAAATACTCATGGAAGAGAAAAATTGTTATTCATAAAATACTGGAGGAAACAATGACTTCAGTTGTTGAATTCACCCACCATAATCGATTATAGGATATGTAATAAACTACATTATATCAAGGCTACTAGATTTTATCAGATCAAAATACCTTCGTCCACGTAGTGAGACACAGACTTAGTAGGTATCCCAGTGGAATTGATGGCATCCAAAATAGTCTTGGGGTCCTGCCTTCCTGCTTTCAGGTTCCACATTTCTTGTTGTAATGAGCAGAAGGGATAGCTTCCTCAAAATCTAGAAATCAGATCATCAACCTAATAGAATACCTAGATAAAAGCATAGAGATCTTCTATCTAAACACAAAACTTCCCAAAAGTAATGCCACTTTCCATTTACTGGGTAGGCAATGTCTATACTTGATTGAAAAGGGATCAATCTCTAAGATGAAACTAGTCAATTGAGTCAAGAACATGAAATGTAGGAAGAGCTAATCGGTTGCTGAGAAGCTCTCGAGCCCCTCCCCCAAGGCATCATCCTTTCAGGGAGAGCTCATTTCCAGGCCTTTGTGAATCGTCTCATACCAGACCAACACGCATTGATTTGCATGGAGTCTTTAGTCTCGAGAGGTAGAAAATAGGGTGAATAAGAACCCCCAGCGAAGGAGCGTTGATTCTAAACTGATGGGCATCCGAGAAAAAGATCAAAATCTTACTTTGAGAACATTCCTCATACATTTGACTAAAGGAACACGACTGACAAGCAGTCACTTTGCATATTATACCCTTCCTATTTTGCTGAAGGATTTTTTTTCCATGGATTCCCAACCGTTGATGGTGTACAGGGAGAATAGGTTTAACAAACGACATTTACCCCTCTAGAACTCCTAAGTAAAGTACAATACCTTCAGGCTTACCCACAGAGTAGTATTTATTAAGTAGGGCCTGCTGATGAGAGGTCCCACTCCATAGTGCGTGCTTCAATCGCGCGTTTTGACCAAGCCTGTAAACCTTGTCACAAATCAGACTCCTTACTGATTCAATCATTCTGGTGGCAAAATCGAGTAAAACCGAAGTAAATGGTTTTTGTCTGATCGAAACTTGAGGAAGCGCCTGCCGTCAACCCGCTTGAAATTTGGTTCTTAAAGAACTGAGACGCCGCAAGATTCGTAAAACGATTTCCATGGAATAAACGTTATTTTCTCCCATGACGAATATGAGCGACGACGACGGCACAGACACACAACACAACTTTCACAACAGCTACAGCCACTACAGGGTGAACCATCAACATGAGGTGGCTCGTAGAGGTGGCTGTTACACCATTTTATCTAATCCGCGTTCTATGACGGACAAATAAATGCTTTTGCTGTTTCTCAAGCGCGGAGAAATTTGAGAATGCTCGGGAAGATTTATGCTTATTTGACAGATCATATAGTTATTTAAATCCAATTATTTGAGTATAGGCGAAAATCTGAGGACGTGCAGTCATTTGACGTTTGTCATGTTGGTAACAATGGTAATTGCGGTCAAAAGTCGAGATGAATGAAGTCCATGTACTCGTGCCCTGGGAAAGAAGTGGTAAGTATAGTAAGTATAATAAGTATAAGTAAGTAAGTAAAAAGTATTGTTCAGTGCACCCGACTGTTTAGCTTCTTTGGGCAAACGATTGTACAGCGTATTGCGGGCTCGCCATTCCATAGCTGCATTCCCGGTTCTTCTCGGTCCATGAGAGAAAAAATATATTATCATTATAACTATTACTTTTTATTTCATGTTCTCGGTCTAAAGACGTATCTAAACCACACCCGAACTCACCTTTTCATAGAACGCCCATCTAATTTCTCTTGGAATTCAGTCCCGAAGCTACCTAGGATGTCCGTTAACCATTCCCTCCATGCCAAATGATAATATCCTTACACACTTGAGGATTCGTGACGAATTTGAATTCGCGAATGCTAGTGAACAGCTCTGTCTACACCAAACGAGCGTTCGGAAAATCGTGGGGTTGTTCCCACTTTTGAATTGTATTGCTATCATGGCGTTCTAAAATATCGAACTAGTACCAGTTCATGCAAATATCTGTATATTTATTTGAAATACTTATAATTATAAATATTTTTTAAGCAGAATGAAATAGGAAAACGACTGAGGAGGCCATCCTAACATAGTTTATAATTCAACGCATATATTCACTAACCATTGCACCACAGTATACTTAGGTACCTACTACATTTATACGTAGGGTATAATACTCGGTTTTATAATTTGATCTTAAATAAAATTTCTCTTCACGTTACGCTTCGGTCGCTATCACCTTCGTGGAGGTAAAAATTGAAGTCTCTATTCTAATGCATATTGCGTACTTACTAAGTAGCTACCCTGATCTCTAAGGGATAATACCGGAAATATTGGAATACATTGAGGCTAATTTACCTACTCGGAGTGGGAGCTAAGGAGCACCACCGAACAGGATCATCATCAAATATTATTAGGCGTACTCATAATCTGTATGTGCATACTTTTAGACGCGAGGGGCCTGTTATGCCATAATGTGGGTGAGAAAAAATAGTAGAACATTTTTTCGAACGGCTTCTGGTTGGACTGTTCTAGTTTTGGCCAATTTTGTTACTCGTAGTCTGGTACATTTATAGGTTTGAAGGTTAGAGAGACAAATATAAATAAAAGTAGTTAGTTATACAGCTAGATGATCCTTCCAGTCGTGGAAAATTTAGGACTGAAGGGAGGAAGTTCTGCCTTCGACTCGTTTTTCAAACTCCCACACAACCCTCCTCATCTTCTCGATTGTCGGTGCAAGCTCGTCCGGAGTGTTGTTACAACAGACGACAAGCCGGGCAATATTCGTACTCCAAGGTAGAATTTTGACAGCAGTGGGATTAGAGCCCTTCAGTTCTTCGTCAGTTACCTAAAAAAAAAAAAAATAATAATAATAATAAAAAAAAAATACGTTCGTTGTAATGTACTCTGGTTGGGTACCACATTATGTTTAATGCAGGCGTTGCGCTGGGCAGGACGCACCTCTGCCAAACGACGGCAAAATTCAAACGATTTGACGTAGCTGGTGTTTAATTGGATGAGAAGAATGTTCGTCTCCAGAGCTTTTGTATCGACGGAAACCACTCTGCTTTCACACTCACTGATTGCTGAAATAAAACGAAAAGTATGGAGTGATGAGCCGGTCCGGAGTATTTCACCCTCACCTTGAGCAGGGGGGTTGCAGGACTTGAAGCGAGGAAACCATTTTTTCATAAGTTAAGAAGAAAGAAGCTACCTTCGCCAATGGCACGAGCGTGAGCATGGTCGTCTGCGAGCCGGTCAACCATGTGGTCCAAAGCATAAATACCAGCAGCAGCCATCAACCCGACTTGGCGCATACCACCCCCTATGACCTTTCTCAAATATCTCGCCCTGAAAACGTTCGAACATTGTAAAATCGAAGAAATGCGAAGAGGAAGAGCAGAATAATTAGCAAAACTAAACTGATGAAAATATCCTCACTTTGAAATAAATTCGTCTGAGCCAATGAGCAGGCTACCTAAAGGAGCTCCCAACCCTTTGCTAAGGCACAAATTGATAGTGTCGCAGTCTTTGACCACTTCTGCTGCTGGGATTCCATAGAAAACAACGCTGTTGAACAGGCGAGCTCCGTCCATGTGCAGTGGAACGTTGAAATTCTTAAGTACTTCTCCCACCTATAAACGGTTGAAAAGTTGAAGAATAACGTAGACCTTAGTTTAGAAAAAGCAGACATTGAGACAGTTATCCTTTTATAGCTTGGAACGCTAATAAAAACCGATTGATCTGAAGTGGAATGAAAAATGTACCTGACGGAGCCACGGTATTGGAAGTACACGGCCCCCGCAAGAATTGTGTGAATTTTCTACGCAGACGAGAGAAGTCCTGGGAAGGAACTTGACGTTATTGCTACGAATTTTCGACACCATCTCGTTGATATCAAATGAACCATCCGAATGATTAACAACAGATCGTAATTGAGCTCCTGCTATCTGTAAGTCAGTGTAACGAAAAACATGATCATTTCATTAGAGAATAAGAAAATTTACGATCTGTATAGATTAGGTAGCTGAAGTTGAATGAAGGAAGTGCAAAATTTTATTGAATCTATACTGACTTGGTAATTAGAACAAATATATTAAAATAAGTGGACCAACCTGGGCGGCCCCTGCTTGTTCCCATAGTAAAATGTGGCTCTCATCCCCCACAATGACTTCACATCCTCGTTGATCAGAATGAGCCATCACTGAAAATTGATCAAAATCAAAATAAATTGTGAAATTTGCATCTCAATCACTGCACAATGGCATTTAAACAAACGTGTACTTACCGGCTAAAAGGTTTGACATAGTACCACTGGCGCAAAAAAGGGCGGCTTCTTTACCGAAGAGTGTAGCGCCTTTGCCCTCCAGCTCTGTAAAACGCGAAAACGTCGCGATTAAGCCTAATATTTTGAGCTATTTGTTTAAAAAAAAGTAACTTAAACTTCTAAATTTAATGTTACCATTGACCGTCGGGTCTTCACCGTAAACATCATCGCCGACTTTCGCTTCGAACATGACTTGTCTCATTTGTTGGCTGGGCTTAGAGAACGTGTCACTCCTATAGTCCACTACCCGTACCTGCAATCCCGAAAGATAGCATGATTTTCATCGTAAAAAAACCCATCTCAGTTTGTTAGCCTTCTTGCCTCATACTTACATTCTCGGGGTATTTAATTTCTTTGATGTCATTGTAAATCGTGGCTTTCGCAGTTTTCTTGGGATTCGCAAGTTTTAACAGCCCGTCGAAGAGCTTTTTTGCTGGCCTTGAGTTCATGTTAGCTGGAAGGGGGATAAAGACGTAAGAACTTTTACGAGGTGTACGATAGCTGTACCTGGAAATCAACACAAGAAGCTAAATCCAATCTCACACACGAGCGTTGTTACTTAGGCACTGTATACGAACAAATAATTTTAAAGTTCTCTCTGAATTGCTCCCTAACTTGATGTAAGCACCATCAGAATCATGTTTTTAATTGATGCAGAATATCAATTTTGAAATCCAATATTAGAAAAATGTTCTGTAGCAAAAACTGTTTATTTTTAATTAATAAAGAAAAATGACCTAATAACGCAGAGCATCTTATGTTATCATTTATAGTGATATTTTTTTCTGCAATAGCGCTCAAGAGCGTTACGGTGATGAAATGTTGTTAAAGATAAGAGATAACCTTTCTCAGGGGGTGGTATAATAATAGAGTTTTGTTGTATCAAACATTTCCCGGGTGTTATGACCACCCTTCCCGTGGTTCTCCACCAAAGGTTGTTGAAAACTCGTAAAATTTGGGATACCTAATAATTTTCATTCATCTAATCGTACTTCGCATTGTATTCCAATATTTATGGTAGATCCTGCGTAGCTCCATCAGCGCGAATGCGGCACAATAGGTTCCTAACATCCTAGTTGTGATATTGATGGCTTTGGGTGCAGGTAAATCGTAAAAAATAACAATGCGATAAAATCGCCAAAACGTCTGAGTTTTGAAAGTGAGACGCCGATAAAGCCGCACGATTAAGAAAGGTAACTTCACTCCTACTTCATGTTGTCGGCAGAATGACTTGAATAGTCTCGTGATAAGTTTTATGATGGGAATCCATGGTTATTTGTATAACTATGATTAAAATGGATGTGAAATAAAACTAAGATTCCAACTCATTTTATTTTGGGAGACCCGTAATAATTTTACTCATTTATAGTGTCAAATGCAATTTAGCACTGATTTTATTTTAATATTTTCATTTTCTAATTGAATCGTTTATTTCAAAAACCCCCTAACTGACATTTTTTGTTAATTTCAGTTTTAACCACAAATGATATCTAAAAACTGAGATACACCGTTTAGTGCAAAAACCCCCTAAATCTAGCATCTCCAATGCTACTAAACCAAGCCAAGTATTATACATTTAGTGCAAAAACCCCTCAACTGCTAACAGTTGAGGGATTTTTGCACTAAACTGGGGGAAATTTTATTTTGTAAGAATTGTTATTTTGTGAAAAAATCCGGTAAAACCAATACTTGAACATAAAAAATTTATAATATATTTAAAGTGTCCTACATTCATTGTTTTGGAGAGCTAAAAAACAATAAAATATTCAATATAAGACACTAATAACACTTTTTTGTTGCAAAAACCCCCTAAGTCTTACATTTATTGCAAAAAGCCCTTAAGTATAAAATTTTTATAAATTTTTTTTTATTTGTGTTTAATCGTATTTACTTAAAAATTAAGTCAGCAATGTATCTACATAAAATACGTTAAAAAATAAAATATAATGCAATTACTATTTATTTTGTTTAAGTTACACGGTTTTTTGTTAATACTGTAAAATTAAAAAAATGACAGTTAGGGGGTTTTTGAAATAAACGATTCAATTTCATTTTTCATGAGGACTGAATTAAAAGTATCTTGAAAGGTATCAATATACTCTCAATGCCTTTAAAAAAAAAAAAAATTTATTTGAAAAAGTCCCCGGTAAGAATCCATTTTCTCGCTAACTAATGAGGGAAAAAGGGGTAACTACCGCGACTCCAATGTTTTTGTCATTCATATTTAAATTTTAATATCATCTTCTGCATCCAGTTTCATGAGCTTATGTGACAAGTTCTATACTGATGAATGCTGAGATCACTTGATCTGACGATTAAGCGATCGACACTCAATATTCATGAAAAACCACTCAATAATCAGGTTTCTTACTTCTGCGAATTTTTTTATCGCGAATGTTAGTTCAAAATATTCAACTAGGAAACTTACTCGAATAGGAAATCGTTGCTGACTGAATCCAATCACCAACCAATCCAATTACCACTGATTGCAACAGATTGTAGGTAGTCTTATTTCATTATTCTGAGGTCTAGAAAACTCTCACGACTAATCATTAAATAATAACGCCTACACTATTACAATTGATGAGTTTCCAATAAATCCTATCGTGAATTTAGAGTATACTTGGTTACAAATTTGATCGCACTTCCTAACCTCAAGTCCTGCAATACCGGTGAATTGAATCAGCACCTCACGCTACGAATACACAAACTGATTTGGAAAAAATGTCCTTAGCCAATAAAATTTTATACATGCGCATGATAAAACCAATGCAAAGGCAATGGAGATTAATTGTTACGTAAGCTGATTTTTTCCAGTGCGTTGAAGTGTCGTCACTAGTCATTACAGCATCATCTGACCACACCGATACGGTGATCGTCAGATGACCCGTAAACACATTTTTTTGTGATTTGGTGTGTTTGACGTTCGGGATCGTTCTCATTCGTCGAAGCTATATGGATACCTACTTCTTGAAAACAAACTAGGAATGCATTAGAGTTCAGTATCGCTCAGAACGTATCATTCCATGTGCACACTACCTTTTATCAGAAAATTTGGCTGTATTTTTCCAATAAAATGTTCCTCCTTGGACGAGTATTTCGAAAAGTATATTCAGATGCAAAAACAGTAATCCTTAAACAAAGGTTTGAATTTTTTTTAATATTATTAATTTAACTTTTAGTATATAACAATACTCTTTGCTGTGACAGTTAATAGTGAAATAAATGCAACTGAATGTTTTTCTAATTATTTTTAATTCTGCCACGGTACCTACTGACACGGTTTTCCCCTTGGGGATTGTATTCACTACCTGAAATTTCATAGAAAACATTAATTAAAATAGGAAGTTTTCGTGTTCTTTATTTCCTTCTTGCTATCGCACATGCTGCTAACTACGAATTTCCTTCCAAAACCCTAATTGGATAATGACTCTCTACTTCTCAAAAAAAGGTTCTGGAGGCCATCTAAGTCTTTAAACTAAATTGAAAATCGGGTAAACAAGTATAATAAGCACGCTTGATTACTCGTATCATTAACATTTCAATGTTGTTCTGAAACGCGATGTGGATTCATCTCAAAACGATATGAAATACCCGCAGTCCTGAAAGCATTTATTTCCCTTTTTAAGCCAATGTATAAATTGACGTTTGTGAAAAGTGATTGGACCTTTCTATTGATTCCAGGTGCTAACTGGAAACTTCGGATTCCTTATCGATAAATCAGGGTCGCAGCCAAATTGGATATCCATGGAAGTTGAAACTATGCATTTTTGTGTAGACTTGTATAGACTATGTTTCTTAATGACGCTTTACGCATGCCTACTCAGTTGATGAAATCAAAAGTGCATAAAATACTCCTTAGAAGGGACATACCTATGTATCTGGACGACTTCGTATTTTCTAAATTTCTTCGGCGTTCCTAAAATATTAACTCTCAACACTTTCGAAATTATTGACCAACTGACACGATATCGACACGAGCTTGTGTACAGGCTGAGAACCAGCTATGAACTGAGACGGGAAGTTTCGGCTTCACGTAACGAGGTTCGCGAGGTGAGCACCAATTAATGGGTTGGTTGGGTGACGACCTACGCTAACTAGAAGTGAATTAGTAGTGCGCCGTTTCATTATTATTTTTATCAACACCGAAGACTTCCGCAAACAGCCAAGTGGTTTATGTATAGGAGGGTATACTTTAAATATATTCTAAACCTTTTATTTTCCTGGTTTTATTTTCTAATATTTAACAACGCTTTGTGAAAATTGATAATTCGTAATGCAACAATAGAACAAAAATGTTCTATTTTTGAGAAGTTTTCCTGATTTTGAGTTTGATGCCGCACATCCCGCACCCCTTTTTGAGAAAGGTGTCTTGTCTTGATGGAAATCTATCTTCCACTTAAATTCTGGCGTAAATCTCGTTGTTTGCCATGCTCAGCCTACTTTTCTGTGTCAAGGTTTTCGGAAAAAATTTTTTTTCGTAGGATCAAATTACACAGTATACTGAGGTTTAGCCTCCTATCGATTGTATTCTTTCGTGACTGGTGCACTATTTACCGGGCTTCATGAATGCAACAAGATTTTTCAATCTTGGTTGACTAAATATAGTTTCCTACGGGGTACCTACCTCTACCCTGAAGTGATTGGTTGATGTTCGAACTTGATCTCTGCGAGTGTATTTATCTAACGGATATAAAACTCACTGACGCTCCTCTAATGGTTATGGTGAATCGCCACACAATACGTCCGTCGTCAATGGTAACACCAACACATACGTACGCCATCATTTCCAATTAGGTATGGTTTTCAAAGGCTGCACTTGTTTTTATTTGCAGGGGGCAATGTCCACTCAATGGAGACAACCTAACGTATTCTGGCCTAATTGCGACTTATTTTGGGGTGGGCATCGCGGACGATGGGAATCGCTGACGTTCGAGCGCCTGCCAGAGGCTGTCGCAACGTCGTCGATCTTGAATCTGAGTAAGTATTATGCATAATTATTTATCCTCAATTAGTAGGCTTTTGCTTCATCACATCCTCTTAATAAGGCGTTTGAAAACTAGCCCGACTTCCAACAATAAATTGGAAGTTAAGTTTGTGGAAGGGTTGATTCTGCGATTCATTCCTCGGAAAAAATTGCGATATTTTTTATCCGTTGGTGAGCTGAGTGGCACAACTACAAACTTCATTATTATTTGGACCCAGAGAGACCGATAGGGTCTGTACCAAGATGTGTCTTCTTTACTAATTAGAAAAGCCCCATCCCAGAGCTTCTCTTTACTTCCAACAATTATAAAATGACCGGCAATAACTTATAGTATTCCTAGTACACAACACGGATTATTACATTGCCACATAAGAAGAAAAAATGGAGCATTAGGGAGTTTCTATAAGGGAAATTGTTCTGTTATTTTCTAAGAAAAATTTCTTAGATGATTTCTTAGATGAAATTTCTTAGAGCTACTGTATGTATGAGAGTATGGTGTATGAATGCGATAGATTCAATAAAAATAGAGGTTCCTTACCTATGCCAAGAAGAGACGGCTGGTGGCCTCCAACTGCTGCAGTTGTCTTGAACGGGAAGTAATGGATATGAAAAGTGTGAGGCAACCTGCTCGTGATGCTTATGCATTCCTCCACCACTGCACACCGTCCCCATTCGCATATTAATAACTTGGGATATTATAGCTGGGGAGAATGAATATCTTGTATTGGCTGAGCTTTGAAAAACTGTTCAAGTTCCTTCCATTTGTACTAACGAGTAAGGAAAATCCTCTCTTTTTCTCACATTGAAAAGAACTTTATGGGTATGAACAGTAGAAAAACAACTTGATCTCCAGGTATTGCCCCAAACAATTTATTATATTTATATTAAAACTGTGTCTTCAAGCATGTGGCAATTAGCGCCTTGAATGAAAACCTCGACAAACCTGGCGATGCGTGAGTGTATTGCAAGACTAGTCCGGCAGACAGCACTTGGGTCGGGCGCTCACTTACCAGAACCAATGGCACGCTGCAATATAGGTGCTATATAGAATGGTATATAGAATAGTCTTTCAGAATAGTTTTCCTGCTCAAACTACCATTACTGATTTCATCTACTTTCAAATTTTAAGAATTATTTTATTAAAAAAGGGGTCTCTCATTTCAGATTGGATTTTGATCATGGAGAAGTTAAAACATGATTCAATCTTTTGGAAATTTCTTAGTTGGCGTCCCCACATTATTGATTATTCATTGATTCAGCCACATCAACATTTCTACAATCGATAATAATAGAAAAAGTTACTTAGTCAGGGGTTTTCTGACTTGGGACGTAGGTATCATCAATTTTATTCTTATTGGTATTTGACTAAAAAAATTTCCTCAGAGGAAAATTGACAGAAAGTTGTAGTTGATGTATGTAGTTAGATGCCATAGCTCATAATAAGTTAGTAGAATAGGTGGACGGGTACTCTATTTGTCGTGCCTCTTCCAAAAGCTGTCCTAGATCAGCATTGATCGGCATTTCAAACGTTTGTTTTACGACTCACCACGTCACGTATCGAAAATAGTTTGCATTAATTTAAATTAGATTAAGGTTTTTTGTAACAAAACATTCTCCGTCTCAAACTGGCCAGCCCAATTGCAGAAAGGCATCAGCATTGAAGGCTCTCTCTAAAATAATGATTTGAAAAATTAACGCCGGTTGAAAATTTCCTGAAACTTGAAATAGAAACTAGGGGTTTCAAGAAAGTGAAAAAACAGCTAGTGGACCTTCATTCAGACTTGCACCTCGTGCGCCCTGTAGCACAATGTGGTTCATCAGTCCGAACAAAGACAGAAAAATTTCTGATTTTTAGAAAAATTCCTTCTGTATAAAACAGCTGACGGTGGACGGACGTTTTGGGGTTTGAATCTAGGTATCCCGACTCACGAAATATCAATTTCGGATAAATCGAAAAGATAAAAGTCTACCTCAGGCATGAAAACATAGGGTTATCATTCAGAGAATAATAAACCTAGACTGCATTGAAATGCGTTGAGCCCTTCGGGTAGCAACCTCGGATTCCACATTTGATTTTATTGATATAGATGTGCCTCTATCTACTTATTCGCCCTGTGGAAATTAACATGTTTATTTTGGTTCATTTATGGAAACAAATATTGAGACCACCTGTGAGCGCTTGACCCTTTCAAGTTGGCATTGAGTTGTATCAGATGTACCTACATAAAAGGTGAATTGGTAGGTGTCTAATACTACTTGTATGTTCTGCTGTTCTACCTATACTTGAGTCAAAATGGTATCCGTACTTGGTGTCTGTTGTTTCAATCGTGTCATCTAGTACCACATCGACCTATATTTCTCACCTTATGAGACGTACCAAGGCGTTAATGAGGTAACAAAAGCCTATAAGAGTTGACAGGCGGCTCTGGAAACGACATCGTTTTCTTCGCCCGTTTCGTGTTCATTTACGGCATGAGGCAGATGTGAGTTTGCAGGAGGTGAAACTGAACCCACTTTGAGCCATATAGAGTTGTATAGTAGAAACTGGAACAAGAACTCGTTGGAAGATTCCATTGGAATTGAGTGACAGATGTCGAGAATCGGTTTTTCCCTGACTGGGCCAAGGGCCGTTGAACGCATGCTTCGAATAAACTATACAAACCGTGAGAGCACCATATGGAGGTAAATTAAACGCATAAAGATCTAGAAGATCACACAGATATCAGACATTATAGCTCGATTATAAAGCGATTGCGTCTGGAAGACCCAGTTTTGCAACCTACGAGGACTACTTACTATGGTCACAGTTTGTTCAATAATCGCAGCTGCACTCCAATGGTGGGTAGGTAGGTAGCTCACTCACCAACCAATTGTGGGAGGAAGTACTCGTACTTCAAGGTTTCATTAAAAATATTGGAGATCAAGGATAATGTGTAATGTCCTTGTTGGGGAAAAGCACATTTAATGGAAGTTATTGTTATGAAGTAGCCCTCACGCCTATTGGCTATCTCTGAATAAAATATATTTATGCCGAGATAGTTGTTTTTGAGTTAGGAATTTGTTAAAAAGTTCAGCGTTATTTGGATTTAAATTATTACTTGAAATGATTGATGAAGTCACTAGTTTTCGGACGTGACTCCTAATACCCTCAATCTCAATTATTTACTACGTCGGTAGGTATCTGCCAATCATATAAAATTCCTACATTTTGTCGAAGAGTGTGTTACTTCGTGAATCGTTACTTCAAAGATGCAAATGTTTTGTATAGTGTCTAACGATTCAAATCTGTGAAGATGAGGAGAGTGTGCCGTGCTGGTTGCGAGACGATCCTTTCTTCTCCTTATAAGGCTCTGAAATAGTCAGATTATATCCTGACGCAACCTCCTCGATCTGGAAGAAGCCTTTTTAGAAGGAACTTGATTAGGTTCAACTTCAACTCCGATCTCTTACGCGCCCTCCACCGCCTCGCCAGTGCCACAGCTCACCCACATCTGAACCTCTGACTCATTACAAAGCTTCCGAATATGGTCACAGAATTATAAACGATTACCAGGTGGTCTGAGCTCAGGGTCTTGGCCCCGCTCTCCGACAAATTGATACGACTGAGCGCTATCGCGGGCACCAAATCAGATTTTCGCCCCTCGTAAGTTCATGGGCTTCAAAAACGCGAAAAAATATTACTGCGGTACCTAACTCGTTGATTTGAAATATGCTCCTCTCGTTATTCGTACCGTGAAAAAACTCAAGCGGTGGCGCCTGCTTGATTTCTTAAAGGCTGAAAACCCGTGATTGAGGTGACGAATCAATTCTCTCGCCTGCCTTGATCACTGAAACCTGCTCCCATAACTCATTTGCATTTCCCTTCCTTAGAAGGAAACAGTGGCACACATATACTTGTTGATGACATTGCAGAGCTACTTATTCAAAAACTGTTTTCCTTCGATTCTTCTGGTTAAATTTGTATTTCAAGGATCAGTTCGGCTTCTGCGTGCGTGTTTCAACACATCAAATTTTGAACCATTGCACGTTTCCAACTTACACAAAAATAAGCGCTCAAAATCAATTTCGAGTAAAATGATGCCTCACATGACTCGGCCCTCAAAAATGTCAAAGTACCATTCTGACCCATACCCTGGTCCCGTTGGGGGAGATTGGGCTGAAAATGAAAATCGGGCAACCACGAGAGGAGACTCAAACGGCATCTGAGTGCAATATTTTTCCAGGACGGAACATCTGAATTTTGAATTTGAACATCTTGAACAGTAAATGGTGGATGTTTGCCGCGAAAAGAACAACTGTGTTTGTAGGACGATACAAGTACAAGGGGATTAGAATCCAACAATACAACTAGTAAGCTCTCTACGCTAGTTCATTCTCTACGCCTTGCTAAAACGACCCGTTGGAGGAGGTATAAATTAGTTCGCCACGTGAATGATCACGATACTGAACGGTGAAATTGAATAGATTGAACGATAGAACCATGGAAAATCACGCGGGCGAAAGAAATTGAACGGAATACGATATTCAATATTCCTTATTCACCGCACATTTAGCAGTAAAATTAGATTGGCTGATTGTACAAATAGGTTTGTCTTTGTTGAATTACCACCAAAAGCCCCTTCTGATTTACAATAAAATCCCTCTTCAAACATTCACCTTTTAAGTTTCAAAATCATTTCAGACTATTGCTCTGAATAATCTAAAACTTAGTGTGTATGTCCCAGTTGTGCCAAACACATTTCCGCGTCAAAGAAGTAGACTATGAGTGATAATATATATTTTTGAAAGGGTTTTCCGAGTTTTTGAAGGACCCAGATGGGTGGGTATTGAATTTTGGACGCTTCATATTGTTCCTGAAAGATTTCCAGACCGGAGGCACACTTGTAGGTCAAATCGGGTCTTTTGTAAATAATAATTTCCAAACAAGTTTGTTGCCTGCTTTTTTGATTTCTGTAGACCTTGAACCGCTCATCATTGAATAATATACATTTTTTCTTTATAATCGTCGATCTGAATTATTTTTTCCCGTTCGTGGCGATGTCTTTGGTAATGATAGTTGACTATCCAGATTGTGTAGCAGTCAGGAATCATGTCACTTTCATGTTGTGTAGGAAAATTTTGTTTAATAGAAACATGATTCGTTGTCCGGAAACCTTTATTTCATTAATGAACTCCCGTGTCTTTTAAATAAGTGAACCTTCTACCTAAGTAGGTTGGTATGTAGTTTTATCACTTATCATGATGTTGGATCAAGATATTGCACACCCGTTTAGTTTCTTCATTATTAATCATGTCATCCGTACTAGTGTGCGGAGTAAGTACATAGGATTCAACTCTTCGTTGAGCCATTCGCCTGTGGTGCTGCTTGGAACGACCCAACTCGGAACTAGGAAATATATCATGGGCTAGTGTAACTTGTTTCGTAAATCATAACTTCAAGTGAAGATGGACTCGTACTGCCGTTGTTATTAGGTATTAGTGTTAATTGGTTTTTAAATATACAGATGTAGATGTTTCTCAATTTGAGAAAATCAAAATGAAGTTGAAACTATAATTTTTGGAGAGTTTGGCTTTGAAACCAACACAGTCGTTGGGTATAAAATGTGCGGTATTCCGATTTACCGTTCAGAAACAATCCGGTCTATCGTTCAGAAACATGATGGAACGTTTTAAGAACGAGTTATCTCAAATTACAAGTATTGTGTCGGTCGTGGTTGACGTCGGCCTTCTTACCAACAAGCGAAAACCAGGAGAACACATGAGAATAGAATGGAATTGTAGTAGAACGGTTCAGCACTTCCCCAGTAGTGCCTCAATAATATTTATTCCTGCTCTGGAACTTATGTTCGGTTGATTGAACGTTCCCTTGGTGAGGAAAAAGCGAGATCAACTGTCTACAAATTCTGTTGAACTGGGTATGCCGGAGGTATATACTATTGGAATAGCAAACACCTCAAGATATTGACTCCTGTTGATTGATTGAGCTTCAAGTAACCTTTGCGCGCTTCAGCGATGTAAATTAAAATTCAAAATATCCAAACTGGAGACTCTTGAATTGAGCGCGCGCGGGAACGCAGTGTCGGTAGGGGGTTGAGCTGGAAGATGGAGGGGGCGAGTTCAACAATCGATAGCTCGCTTGAGAGCGCCACATTGAGGCAACGGCCTGCGACCCCCTCACAGGTCTTTGATACTCGTGCATCTGTTACCACGTAACTGCCTTCTGTACCCTCCCAATGTGTTTGTAATTCGTGATATGTGGCATTCTTGATCAGAAAATCCCTCATTACCGTGTCCTCCTTGCAGTGTGGATACAGTGCGTGTCGGTGTTGACGTTTCAAATTGGAAAATCGGGGCCTTCGGACGGTTAGAAAACTGGGATTCGTTTGTTGGGAAGTTGTGCCGGTATACGCGCTTTTAGAGCATCATGGCTGACGGCGATACGAAGGTTGACCGGAGCGACCCGGATTTTAAATATCTGTATGTCGACAGGAACAATTTTAACGATCCGGCGACTCAAGCTGAGTGGACCCAAAAACGGCTCGTGTGGGTCCCTCACGACGTCATGGGTTTCGTTCCTGCCGGTATCAAAGGCGATCTAGGAGACGAAGTTGAAGTCGAGCTCGTCGAAACCGGGAAAAAGATCGTCGTCGCCCGGGAAGATATACAGAAGATGAATCCACCAAAATATGATAAGGTTGAGGACATGGCAGATTTGACTTGCCTCAATGAAGCTTCGGTTCTGCACAATATCAAGGACAGATACTACTCCGGACTTATCTATGTAAGTATCCTACGAGCTAATCCATCAAACGTACTGTCACTCCGTTAACAGAAAGAAGCTGGTATCACGAAAATCACAACTTTCTCACATTACGATGATAGCAGCAACGAACTACTTGTTCGATTGTTTATGTTGGTGTTGCCAAGTAGATAATAGCTGAGGAGCGATATCCTGGCAACGGTTATGCATCGTGGGCAAACCGGTGACGCGTGTGCCCCTCCCTCTTGTCAGAAGGCGGCTGTTGAAAGTTTAGGCTACACGACTGGATGTGTCCCTTATTTTTCGTTTAGGTAAATTTGAATGAGATAGATGGCCTGGGTGACAAGCCATAGATGAACCAAGCGATATGTCCTGGGTGCTCATCTATGAGGAGCGATAAATTATATTTTCGTACCTTTTGAATAACATCGGGGTGGGTTCCTGCCTAATAATATTCAACGTAATAATTCATTTTCGCACAAAATTTAACATCGCAACAGTTCCTACACATCAACTATGATGTGTGCTAGCATGAGCTAGTTTTGTTTTGTCCCATAAAATTCCTATTAAATGAAAAATTCGATTTCTAATTGAAACGTGAGCCAATAAACTCTAAATAAATGAGGTGTACATAGTAAGCCATTCATGTTTATTCACGACATGAGTCAGTCAGCTCTTCATGATGCCTCACATACTTATTAGTTACCATTGTTTCTTAAAACTGATCTAGTACGGGAGATAAATTAATTGCATAGGTACTCTTATCTATTCGGCTCGAAAATGCAGCTATTGAGTTTTTTTTTCTGACTGGTGAAGCTTAAATTTCCTTATAGGCAAACTCGAATATCAATTGTTGCATGTGGGACAGCACAGGCGGGTTAGCCTGTTGCTTTCTGTTAAACAGCGCCTTTAATGGTGCCATGTAGTTGCCAGTTATGGGTTCAGCAGTGATTTTACTAATCCAATTCGTTTCATGAATAATAGTATCATTCTGTCAATAATACAGTAACACCTATAATAAGTACCTATGGAGTGCCCCGATTTACTCGTCCTGTATGAACGTTTTTGTGATTTAATTATATATTTTTTAGAATTTATTTTGTCATTTTACGAGTATTATTATTTATGTTGCGGATAGGATATATAAGATAGGAAATATAGTACTCACGTAAGAAATAATAATCCAAATTATTAGGTATCAATAATATATGAGTAATGTCAACAACAAGATTTTTCAAACCAAGAGTTTCAATCATCTAGTGGTGATAGGAATCAGCTTTTTGACTCCAGGATTGTTGACAAATCTAAGAATAAATCAACCTCTCGTCTTGCTGCCTAATAGGTTCTGAATATTACTAATTGGCTGATCGGGCCGGTTGATGACATTTCGTGGAATTCGTTTTCATGCCCTCGTTAGACCAATGATCTATTTTTCAGGTGACACGTACATACTTGATTTGTGCTATGGTTGGTGAAAAACAGGCCGTTTATTTCTTCGCGCTATCATTTAAGTCTTGTACCTAATTTCTGAACCGTCCTCCGGCTTATTCGACTCTAGGTAATTATCACTACATGTCAACGTAAAGTTGTGCGCTATAGTGGCTGTTGTTGAAAGTGAATTTTTAGATGAGTTGGAAGGATTTCGAAATAATTTGTCCAACTACCTATTCAACATCATATTCAATCCGCGTCCACCGTTCGTGTTTACATTACTACCAGCTTTATCTTATGTGTTATATGATGATAATTTCGCAACGTCTATAAAACTCGTGTCACCCTCAAGAGGCCTGATTTCAAGTACTCACACCTTTTTCCTGCATAAGTTATAAAACCAATATTGATGCGTCATTTAGGATGGATACGTAGATTAAAAGAGTAGTTAATTTCTAACGAAATGCACTTGTTAGATATTGGGCAATTCAGTATCGCAGGAGCCTTAGGAATGTCCAGATAATATCAGAATCCGAGGAGTCGTAGGTTGTTTATAGGATTTTTTTTTGCTGAGCTCAGCAATCTGATTCAGTTAACGAGGCCATGCTTCCACCACACTTGCTGATATGACTCTTTTGAGTCTCGTTATTCTTTCTGCCGAATGTTTCTTCCCTTTCCTCAAATTGTGTGAAACAAACCGAGGCCCATTCAATTAAAGTCTTTGCGCCATTTATTATATAGCATAAAATGTGATTTGAAATTCATTGGTCCACATACCATATATCTGCATGCTTGACTGAATGATAAATTTATGGAAACGAATCATCACCCGAACTCGTATCCACGTGACGGTCAACATCGTGCCACGATGAACACCCTGATCCGGGGTACTTTTTCCAGTTGTTTCTCCTGAAGCGAGGGTCTGATAATTCGCCAAAATTATGGTCTTGAGGAGTGTTGGGGCGCAGCTAGTTTCAAGGTGTACGGTATCTGCAGTTTGTGATCATCAAGTTGAATGTTTGCATGTTGGTTCCATTGAAATACTGCTGAATTGCTTGATGAACCATGTTGGTTTCAGGAGACTGCCGTCATGCTCTGAAGTATCACCCAAATCTCTCCCGGTTCCCACACGCGTACATAATACGTATCAAGTCGTCCATTTACGGATGCCCAGAAACGCCACAGTTCCAGTTGTGGTTTCCTTTTTTTGTCGTACTGAAAAGGGAAGTTTGAGAGGCACGATAGTGACCGAGTCCAGGCCGAAGACAACCGACAAAAAGGGAACGTCCTTGAAAAGCCGGGCGAGGCGTGGTTGTGTTCCGTATCTCCTGCTCAGAAGTTCTCGCTCGAGCCATCTTCTTAACAGTTTCACCTGCATGTGTCATTCCTGCTGATTCTGTCAAATTGTTGCTCCAATGATTACTGCGATCGGCAGCGAATCCACCTTCTAAATATGAATTGTTTCGTTTTCGAGAACAAAAAGTGTAATAGTGAAAAAATCAAGCAGCTGTTTCCCCGTTCCTTCTGATTGGGTATCCACGATCAACCAGTTACCCAGTGGTTCAAGTTGATGGGAAAGGGGGGGGGGGTTGCCAAACGGATTACATCACAACTATGCAATATGGATTTCGTTCCTGAAGAATTCCTTCAGATTAAACAGAGTAAATAGTCAGTCGAGATGAGATTCACAAATTTTATTTACAGGAAGCGTTTGACAGGTGTTTTAATCTTCTCTTGCTCGCTTTGTCGTCTTCGGAGGCTGAAGTTGCCCTGGTAACAACCCCGAATCGATGTTGATCCTACCTGTTCTTCAGCGTGAGGGGCTTTCCGTTCTAAGAGGATAAAGACCTCACAATTCTGCCTGATATTAGGTGGCAGTCGAGCATAGGTCGTTCGAATCAATTATTCAGGACGAATGTTTGGGGTAGCCCCCTTGCTTCATTCTCCCTATCTCGGCAACTTGCTTGCTATTATTTGATTTCTTCCTCCTTGCGTCTTGCACACGTAAAGTGGTTTTTGCTAATGAGATGGATAGTCCTATCCTGGCTCAATGTTCTTTGGATGATTGTAGGGTTTCCCTGGTCTTGAAGAAAAGGTTTAATCTCTCGTTTTTGAGTCAGGACGATTGAACGGCGTTTGCCTTCGCAGTCATTGTTCCGAGGAGACGTGTTCTTTGACGCCTCACCTGCGCTTTTTGTCAAGCGTTACCAACCATTGAGCCTACTCCATTTAGATCACCATTCCTCATTTTCTACTGCATTATCCGTCAAAGAGAGCACTTCTCCACAATTTTGGCATCGGTACTCACGTAGTATCCATAGAGTATTACACAATCGGCCGTGTCATGAATTGTTTGTAGAAATTCGTAAAACAGGGATGGATGCAAAGCCTTTATTATTAAGTGCTCTAACGGACCTAGACCCTATTATTTGGAGGCGAGCTCGTGGTTAGTTCGAGAAAACCAGTGTGTTGGGGACCTAAAAGGACTGAAAGACCTAGGTCCTGTGAGACAGATGATACTCTTCTCGCTCCCTCCAAAACCAGTCAGAATCAAGGGCCTTGGGGAGGTCCTTCACGTTCACCTAAAATGAAAAAGGAGGTATTACTCTACTTCAATAAAACAAGTAACCATCATTGAGTCTTTGGTGCCTCGTCTGAGAATAACCACATTGTGAGAGACGACAGCACAACATCAAATTAGTGATTTTCTGAATTCAATAACATTAAAAGTTTATAAGGACAAAATGAATTTCTGATTCTTTGGATTCATCACTCTGATGAATTCGTGTTGCGGAATTGAACTACAGCTTACGATTAATTGCAATAGAATGTCGTCCTCATGGTACATCCGAGAATTTCCCCCGAGCCTGTGGTGACATTTCTCATCCCTCTCCCCAGCTGTGCTCACCCCTGCTCTTGGAGCTGTCAGCCTTAATGAACCACTTCAGCTCATAAGGTCTTCATGTAAGCTCGTCATGCATATACATGACGTATATCTGATTGAGGTTCCACGCCTTTATTTCAGTTCTAAGCTCATTCATTCGTTTTTCCCGTCATTGCGAAACGAACTTCTTGTGTGCAAGTTGGGAAAAGATATTTTGGAGATGTCATCCTGCGGATTTAGGATAAACGGTGATGGATATCATTCATAACATTACAGCTCCTCATCACTTTTTGATACTATTTGTTGGCTAAGAGACGTCGGTCGACTGATTTTTTCCCCCACGTGGCCTTTTTTCCTGCCCCCCCCCCCCCCCTTTTTTTTTTTTTTTTGCCGATTTTCCAACTGTGACAAACTTGGTTAGCCTTTGAATTACCCTGATGAAGTTTCCTCCCCTTAACCCTCAACATGCTCGTAGCTCGTAGTTTTTAAACTTCAACGACCTTTTCACAACGACGGCTGTTTAATTCGCTTTTGGTTGGTTATTCCTTGAATAATCAACCTATGTTTTCATGATAATGGTCAACCTCTCCGATTCGGCTCAAAATTTTTTTCTGGACGTTTCATGATGTCCTGATCAAAAAAGGTCAATGTCCGTCCGCCGTACGCCGTACGCCGTCCATTGTCCACGCCACTTTTGGTAGTAGAAAATTTTCTAAAAATCTGAAATTTGGGTCAGGGGTCTGTTCCCAGCCGAGATGGGTCCTCGAAACTTTTCAGCCCGATCGGACCAAATTTGGAGGGGGTAGGGGTTTTTTGGAAAAATGGATTTTCGAGATTTTTGGTGATTTAGGCGAGTGGGGTGTCATTTTCCACTAAATTTTGGACGCTGAATCCATAAAAGGGTCCCAGAAAATGGCCGGAAAGTTAAGGGTCAAATGGATTTATTACCATTTGAATGTGTTCGACTGCTACTAGCGGATCACCATAATTTGAGCTGAATTCAATGATTGTGTCCAGAACGTGGCACCCCCGGAAAATACGACTGGTCAAATGGGAGTACCACCTTTTGATGTGTCAGATTCTTGCCTAGCGTGTGGGGATCAATTCCATTAATTTGGACCTGACCGATTGGGGTCTGGGACCGCCACACCCACGTTTCCCCATCAGAATAACCAACCCAAGATTGCAATTTTTTATAAGCTCCTACCGTACTTAGTTTTGTATACGACTCCATCCACCACCCCTTCCGTTATGTATTGGCTATTATACTAGATACATTTAAAATATATCACCACAATTTTATTAGCAAAGCAAGGTGAACAAACTCAATTTTCAAACATGTTTAATTCTACAATGAATTTATAGGGGCCTGAGCCTTCTCTCTATGCGAGTTTCTTCTTTTTAACATTACTTGATCTGCCGAGGCGTGGGTTTCCTTGCGATTCCTATTCTCTCCAGATGAACAAATTTGGAAACACTCCCGAGTTTCCAACCGTCTTGTTCACGACCGCCTGTTGGTCATGGACTTGACCGTACCTACTCAGTACTCGACGATCATAACTTTCTTGAGTCGACTGTCTGTGATGTTTTAGTTCACGCGTGGGACTTGGCTCTTTAAACGTGGGATGTGAACCACTTGGAGTTGGCTTTGAGCTTATCTGATGAATTTTTGGGTGACTAGTTATTCTTTAGGTCATCATAACTTGTTCCGCCTCCTCCTGAAATGTGAAAACATTTGGTTCAATCTAGGGAACGGAAGGGAAGTTATGATTAATCTTATTTACAACATATTTGATGGGTTAAAGCTGATGTAACCTCTCACCCAGTCCTCAAATTAGACTTCACTAAACTAGTACGAAGCTGAAAATATTAGTTTATCCCCTTGCAGGTTTGTTATGTATGAGAAAAAGATGAAATTTCTACTACCTACTGTATCTTTGCTTTCTTCCTAAAAAACTGCGAATATTCTCGGTTGTTTGCTTTGTAGGCTGCTTAGTTCTTTCACGGTCATTGAGAATCATCCTTGCCTCTCCAACAATGTACTTGAATTAGCATGGCACGGAAATAGAATTTGAATGGAAGCATTTCGGACCACTATTCCGAAAATATCGAGACGACTGCTCTATTTTGAGTAGAGGGATTCCTTAGGTAAATACTTCAACGAGGGGCGCTGAATAGGTCGTGGATTGAAATACGACTGGTCACCATAGTTCGCGGTGCTTTTGCGATCAGCCATAAATGCTGAACACCGCAAAACCTGCCAATAAGTTCGATAATAGTAAGAAATAGGACATCGTGTACGAACAAAGTACAACACTATTGAGTCTGAAATAGAAAAAAAAAAAATTTTTTTTTCTTGAGCTAGTGATTTGTCAGCATCATAACTGCGAATCGCATCACTAGTAGCCCATGACATAATTAAAAACAGATTTTATTTTAAAACCGCATAGATAATAATGAAATTAATAAGTTTAGATTGAGGTAACTATTATTGCTCAACCCCGTTCAATACTCAATGAGGTGTAGGTGATAATGTTGATCAATGTAATTCGTTTAATATCATAGAAGGGATATTAACATCATTGAACTTTCAGAAGTACCTAATTAAATTGGGTTAGGGTGCTTGTTTGCAAGAGCATCTCAGAATCAGTTGAATTTGTCTAATTGACGTCAATCAGAATTGATCAGAGAGCATTTGATCCGAACACACTCCGCACAGCGTCAGCCTATGCCTTCTTTGAAGCTCATCATTTAAGAGAGTTCCTCAATTGTGGCCGACATTTCGGTTTGGGGCTCATCTTGATGTAACAATCACGAAAGATCGTTGACTGTCTTCAACCATTTCTCACTCCTCATTCAAAACAGTCCAATCGTAACAATAATATATCAGTGTGAAACCGCTATACGAAGACTATTGATTCTGTCGATTAAAATGGTGATGAGAGCTTGATGTGGCGAAACTGGTGTCACTGAATCTGGTGGTCGTTTGAGATGGTTCGTCAACTTATGTTGCGAAATATCGAAAGATCGTCGTGACTTTGTTGGTTCGTACTCGTGAGTCACTGGTAGACTACATTATACAAACGATTTCGCAATTTTTTGCAGACCAGATTCGACTACATAAGTAGTCCCTACGAGTTGAAATTCGTCGGGGGCCCAGATTTGAGAGGAGTGAACCTTTACATGAATTCGATTAACATTTTTGATTTTCCCATAAATTCTCTTTGGTCGAGGCAGTTGACAGGAGTAATGGTGTGACAGGTGGTGTGATTGCGGCAATACTTCAGTGAATGTGGACGAGCTCATATATGGTCATCAACCACCCTTGTAAGGGCTCCCATATATGGGCACCACCTCTGGATGTTGATCTCTCGGTCTTCGGGCCGGGATGTAGGTCGAGGAAGGTGACTCACGGCCCATGGTCGTGGAGAATTTTCGTTCTGACCAAGGTTCAAGGATTGGCGCCTCGCAAATACGCTGTTCACGCACTGTGCGCATAATTCGAAAGAAAATATTGACTGATGATCTCAAGAGGTTTGTGCGAGCGAAATCGTGGTTGTCCTGCTCTACCCATACATGGCTTGCCCCATTGTTGAAGACAATTACTAGCTTTACCATGCCCCGCTCATCTTCAGGTACTATTCATTTTGAAGTTCCTAGATGAGCCCTGGTCTCCAGAGCCTCGATTGTTTCTAAGGGCTCCCTGCAGTTTGTCAGCATATCGCGTAGGAGGTCTACACTATGTATGAACGATAAATGTTGGATCTGAATATTGCGAGTCGCAGCAACACGAGCGCGGGAAATGTAATTAAAATGACGCGGAACTAACGGAACCTTCGACAAAAGAGAGTGACTCAACACTATCCTAGTGTTAAGAACTTTCACCCGGATTCGCTTTATACTCTATAAAGGACCTAATGAATCATCAGTCTTACCATTATTAAATTGAGATAATAGTTTTTAATTCTTATTTGTAGATTCATAGTTTCTATTGCTTTGGGAATTAGAGGACTTTGATAGTCCGATTTTACCTTTAATTCATGTTAGAGGAATCTCCAGTGACCAAACTCACTCGTTGGGAGCCGTCCCTCAAACCTCCGGTGCCATAATATTTGCACAATATCAGTCAATCGCTTCGTCAAGTCCATCAATGACACGATGAAATACGTCTAGCGGAGAAACCGCTGAGAACAAGGATTAATCATTTTATAGACTATTGACGTAATTGAATTCGTAACTATACCATTTTCCATTCCCCTTAATTTACTCCTCGGGGTAATTTTTCCATTTGATCCAAAACCATAGCCTGGTTTGGCCAGAACATGATGCGGCTTAGATACGTCCCCGACTATAGAATAGCCATGGAATGCGCAGCGATTCTGCCTATCTGGGCAGTCTGTGTTTGTAGTGTGCATTAAATTTGACGAAAAATCGTGTTCATGGACAGCAACCAAAGTTACAGAACAGTGAAGGGAGGCGAAAAAACAACACCAAAACCAAAACTTTGAACAATTCAGCCCCCAGACGACCCCAGAGCAAAGGGCGCTACAAGCGGCATACATGTGGTTCGCAAGGGGATGTCGCACGCAGTGCCAATTGTCCAATGGCATGATTTTGTAATATCGTTAGTAAAATGTGGTCAAGTTTAGTTCTTCAAATTCGTAGCCACAAGTGTTCAGCGAACTGTAGTACCATGTTACGTTACGATTGGTCAAACCCTATCGCTATCCGTATAAGGATGACAGCGTTATCCTCGCCCCTAAATGGAGTAACATTGTAGTCCTCCCGTATTTGGAAATTGCGTGTTCGTTCAAATATCAACCGCGTTGTATAGTAATTTTTGGAAGTTTATCTCGTCGAGAGATCACGACTACCCTTTTTGGAAGTTTATAATTATTAAAACCCAACATGAGCTGATAAATACCACATTTTGTTAGTCTTTACTCGGCCCGACTTTAGGAATATGTTACACGGAATCTCGGACCGTGAACATTTCGCTATTTCTACGTGGCGTAGGTAGATGCCGGCGAAAATATTATGGTCGTTGCCGTTACGGTTATGGTTAGGATCAAGAGGAACTTATCTCATGTTCAAGATGATTGGTGGTTAATATCTCCAATCCTAATATCGTGCGATTCGATTTGATGATAACTTGAACAAGCATAAAATTTGCTCCACTTGCGTATCTGAAGGACATCGGATGAAGTCTCATTAGAAACCCGTTTAGCTAGTGGGCGTCTAATGGCGTAATTTGGTGTAGACACGAGTACGCCGGGATTTTCTACGTCGTGCTCTTGATTATTTTGAAGATAACGTCTTGCATTGTTCTTTGCGAAACGCACCGAATGAATCATTGTCCTTCACAGTGCGTAATTCCTCATTGAGAAGACGTATCCGCGATGACTTCCCTCAGTGCTCTTTGTGGCTGGAGGTTTATGCCTAGCGTTGCCTTTCAATTGCCATGTGATGCATCGGAAAGTTCGAACAGTTACCTTGATCATGAATCTTGTAGGTAGGTGGTTTTTGAAAATGTGGGAAGAACCTTCAAATGTTTCTTTTGGTGAACGCTGATTCACATAATATTTAATCCTCCTGTCAGGTGAGCACGTTTATTTAGAGAAACATTTTCCTCAAAACAAGGCTCTTTATCCGATGAACTTCGAGTTCGACATTCTGTGTCCATCGTGATTGAGAAAACAACTAGAACTCACATCTCTACGGTAAAGATAATGGAGCCCATTGAAACCATTTGAATTGCATTGAGAAGTATATATCGATTTCACACTGTGATTAAAGTGCTCGTTTGGTGGGTAGCGTCATGTGATATTCATTAGATCCTCGATCCACCGATGTAACTGCGTTGTCGAGTGATTTCGCATTTGACCGCACGATAAGAACACAGGAAAAAACTGCAGTACTCGTCGAAATCCTATCCATCCCTTTTTAATCACACCCATCCATCCCTTATGTTTATTCAAATATGTTCTGGGAATATTGCCATATGTAGGATGCCGTCAGAATAATTAGCTCTTGTTTGCGATGGAAATTTGAAACGAGCGTGTACCTAGTCTGCGATCTAGGATTTCCGACTCTTCTCATTAATCTCGTGAGGTAAAAAGCATCCTTAAGTATTCTGTCTGCTTTTCATTTATTCAATGGACGATAATCTCGCTCTGAACACTGGCCGATTTTTTGCTTGGTGGTATTTGCTTCAGACCATCTTATGCCGTCCTGGTCTCAAGTGAAATCATAGTACAAAGTGACTCATCGAGAGAATGCCGATGTATACCTAAATCCCCCACATCTAGAATTTATAGCTTCATATAAAACACAATGTGCTAAGAATGTAATAACATATATTTATCATGTTTTAACGGTCATTATCGGTCGGAGGAATAATACTTCATGGCCGTGCTATGAAACTTCACTTTAAAAAAGTTACTCTGAGGGCATGAGTATTATTACGAACTAAATTGTGGAGAATATGCGGGTTTGATTGATTCGGTTAAAAGTTGAATGAACGGAGTCGAAGAAGGTGGCTATCAATTTGCAATGGAACTTGCGGTTACAAAGCGGGTTCCCGAACCTGTTGTGCGAGGGTGAGATCATTCTCTAAATTCGTCCGCGATTGGCCACGAACTTCATGTGGTCTCAACAAGCTCCTGACAGCGGCTGCAGAGAGGATTGTATAGCGCAACATTCCTTTCTTTCTTGAAGGATCCAATTTTGTTCTGTCTTTTTTTTCTCATTCGTAATCTTGGTAATGAATTTATTCCGAAACTACTGTTCTCTATTCTACTCGTGTAAGTATTCGTTCGACAATTCAATTCAATTCCAGAGTATTTGTTTATTATTTTTTTGAATTAATTAAAGAAAAAAATTTCAAACAACCTCCTCTCTCCCGTGCGCGGTCATAGAAAAGTGCAAAAAATGAAGGTTCCTTTTGGTTAAATCACTTACGGTGACGAATAGGTTCATGAGGAAAGACGGTATTGGCAGACGTGCGGAAAATTCCCTCTTTTTGGCATTTGCTGTTTGTCGTAAGTTCCAGTTATCGGCTCTTATCCTCTTCACCAAACCACTTCTACTGATCTCTTCTACGTTTCATCAGATAATGAAATTATCGCGAAATCTGAGAGCCAATTCAATCTTCACCCGTAATTATTTTTTCCTTGTTTTAGAGTTAAAAGCAAATTCAGTATTTCTACATAACTTTGCTGGGGGAAAGATGCTATTTTTGTATAGGTAAATAGTTTGCGAGAAATCATTTATGTGCTATGCCACCTGAACGATATGATCAGATAATTCTTATTGTACATCCTTCTCCCGATTAATTCTCTCTCAAAACCCTTGTCTTGTCTTAATTCAACATCGATTGCATTGCACCTGGCTGTGATATGCAGCGTTAAACTCACGTTAATGTACAGGCCAGGCTACCATCTATAGAACTGTAAACAGTCGGACTAAAAAGAGACTGTTGACTGTGCCTGTAGGAAGTGGGTGTGGAACATGAGACCACACTTCCCCGGGTCCGTCTTCCTTTGAAGTATTAAATGGTTCTAACCGGAAAAATACACCGAGCACTACAAATAATGCGGTGCCTTAAATGAAAGGTGTTCGTTAAATTTGGCAATCAAAATTCCGTACATGCTTACTGTTGATTCATTCCAGAACCTACTTCATGTACTTACGTGTTGAAAAGAAAAAATATTCTCATGTCAAATTATTAAAAAGAGTTCGTATCTTTCCGTATAGTTGCCCTGTTTTGTAACGAATTAATTTTCTCAAATCGAGTCCCACTCAGCGTGTGAAATCAGTGGTTTCGATGAACTTCTGGTTGATTAGTTTCGCCAGTGCTGGCGAAGAAAAATCTTATATCAGGTCTAACCTTTAATTTCGCAACTCGAGGATGGCATAGTTCATTTTTATGGCTTCATCTTCTTTCAGCTTGTTTCAATTTTTCAAAGGTGACTCTTGACGGTGTTTAGCTCTCGAAACCTCCTATTACTATCACGTAGGTAGGTATATTATGACACTACGATTTTTTTTCAATATGGTCCGCTGCAGAGCCCCAAAACTTGAGCAAAATGAGTTCACAATTTTATGAACTTTCATGTTTTAACAATGATCCTCCAATTGGAAAGAACCTCATTGTCTAAGTGAAAGTGTTGAATAACGAGCGAATAAAGATGTCCATCCGCAGGTATATATGGAAGATTTTCACTGTTTTAAATTTACCATTGACATCATAGTATTTTCAAGAAGTCGTTCGGTTACACTTGACTCCTGTTCGAGGATCCTCCGTTCTGAAGTGTACATTATGGCACCTGTAGATAACCACTGACGGATTCCAGAAACCTTAGTCATAGATTAACAATTACATTGTATCGACAGGAAGTTTCAATACTTAACAAGAAATACATACTTTATTTGGGGAGGTCAGCCGCTTTGCTACCAATTATTTAGGGAATATTGTTCTAAAAATGTGTACCCATTATACAGCAATTTCAAACTGGGGGATTCACTCATCGTGTATACATGACTGGTTTGTACCGTCTTTTCAAGGGGAAAGTTGAATTTTTCAGGTTTTGTATTTATTATATTGAAATCCTTCTCGTTCAAAAACCCCCAATTTCTATAGGACGAAATAAGGTTGCTTCCTTGAATACTTTAATGAGAAATGGGAAAAAAGCCTAAATGACCCCCTCTATCGTCCTTCTGGTTGTCGGACCTCGTCCGAGGCGAAAAGAAAAATCGAATAAGAGCAGTCGGTTTCGGGGTTTTGATGAACTTCGGATAATATTATGCCCAGTTCGAAGAGTCGAGCAATTACAAGCTTGCAGGCAATTAGGGGTCCGCATGTGATTTCTGAGAGGTTATTCATCATCGATGAGCGGAACGAATTCCAGAACCCTTTTATCAGAACCGTGGGAAAGACATGAATAGGATGAGTTCGTCGGTGTGACAGTGAAATGAAATGAAAACACGTCATTAAGAATATTGTATGTTGCTTTTTTTAAAATTTGAATAAAGGAATGAGTATTATGTTTTTCCAATAATACCGTGAACACCTTTTCACTTGATAATGTTTGACTGTTTCGACTTCCCAGACTTTAAATTGACCTAGAGTATGTTCCAACAACCGCATCACCTATTTATCGGTCCAATGTTGCTAGAAGTAAATGTTCAGCTCGAAACGCCACTTCCACGCCAGCTGGCCAAGTTCAACAGGTGGTACCACCAAGCACCTGCCTGGGGTTGACTCCAGTGATGCTTCAGAGCCCTATAGTTTCAATCATTTTGAAGTACCTGCGTACCGTTCTTTTGCAGAAAAGCGATAATAATTTCTACATAGAAACAATGTCCGTTGGTGATTAGATTTCCTCGATTACCAGACGAATTTGGGAATCATTCATTCGCTAACTTAAAATATTCGTTTGGAATTTGCACAATTTACCAATGATCTTATCATGAGTTTGCGAAAATTGATTATTGATCCCAAACGGTATACGGCAAACGGCATACATACAGACATGGGAAGCTTAATATGAAATTACACTTGAGAAAGCTCTTTGAAAAATGACTTATCAACTCTCTTTTGAAGCATAGAAATTGTTCACGACTCCCCGGTAGTGACATTATTTCGTGTATGCCACTCCGCTGATTGGTAGCTCGTAAAAGAGCTGATGTGCGTGCTTCAAGTGATTTTATTTGTTCTCATTGCCTCATCAATGATAATTGATTCAACAGAATCCTCGCTGCTTTCTAAGGCTTGTTTTATTCACGCTGTTTGATTGTGGTGTATAGCCTATATTAAATCAAATGAAAGTGGGACAAACTTTTGTCACTTCTTGATTGACCAAGACATTTGGCCTCGCTTTTACAAGAGAGGCCATTTGACTCGAGATAGAGTGGCTTTGTTTCAAGTCGATACATTAGCCCTGTGTTGGTCCTCGGCCATGAATGCCAATACAACTACTTTCAATTACGAGGAACAATTCCACGTTTGATGGGTTTGTTGTAGTTATAAGACATTACACTGTAGTTGCCTGCCTCTTGATGAATTATCGTAAAATATGATTAATCTGTCTGGGTGACTTATGCCCAGTACCTCAATGTTCTTTCTGGTTGGCGATACCGAGATTAAGGAGGATAAATTGACTATTATTGTCATACAGTTTATTAATTTTTCATCTAATATTCTTATTCAACTAATCCAGTAAGTTCTCTAAGATGTTCTCCGGTGTCGAAATTGGGGATGAGAACGGTTTTTCGAACTTGTTATGTTTACATATCAAAGTGATGATGAAAAGAGCGGTTAAAATGCTAACGAAACATACTCCAATTTAGACATGGGCCCCATTGAATTTGTCTGTCAGCCAGCTCGCATTGTTTAAATGCTTAAACAGGAGATTCTCAGCTTTCATTTATATGGAAATATAACATACCTATAATTATTCACCGTGTGAAAAGAGTAGTACTTACCTGTTTTTTCTTCACTCAACTCAACAATACCAGCTTCATTCTGTTTAATGTTACTAAGCACCGATGCCTAATTTTCATTTCTGTGTTTCAGGTGAGTACAAATACTGATGCGAATCGTCTGTCAAACTTTTCTCATCCGTGAGTTCGATAGCTGTAGACTGTATTGATAAAAAAGAAACTCTGTACCAGGTAATTCTACATTCATTGAATTATGCACTTGGTGGTTTTGATCACCGGCTACCCTAAATTATGCCATCAGAACTACCTCGCGAAACATCGAGGCTTGAATCATGATCAATATTAGTTCACACTATCTGCGTGTTTGTGTGTTTTCTCTTCATCATGTCGTTAGATCGATCATGGTCTTTTCCCTTGACACGTTCTGACAGTGTGACTCATGATTCGCGCCTTCTCTTAATCCCACTTTGAGCTAACTCATGCTGTCTGAAGCTGCCATCATAGTCACCTCATATCCTTCAGACACACACTATTCAGTGACCAGTTTGGAAGTTCATTAATCATAATAAATGCGCGTTTCACTTTGAGGATTTGAACCGTTGGCCCAAAGGTCAAGGTTTTCGTCCTTTCATGTCGCCCTCGCTTGCCAGCGAGTGATTCTCTCTCCTCGTCTCTGGCTTGCGACTCTTGCATGACGGCGTGGGGGCATAAAACCCGTTTTGAGTTACTTTGCATAGTTCAGTGAGACCTCTTTGAAATACTGAAAGTTATTCTACTCCTCTATAAAATTTATACGAACTCATGAATAATCAGCTTCAGGTACTCAAAAAGTACGAGCAATACCTGCCATGCATACGTAATTTGTGTATTATATTGTAGTGAAGTGTATGATGTTGGTATCGCATTATTAAACTTCCTCCAACAAACTTTCATTGTATCCACTCCCCTTGAGTTATTAGCATTGTAATCAACACCGTTGCTTTGTCTAGAGGTATTGATAACATCACCCCAATTAGTTGTTGAGTTATCTCCCTCACACATGTTGCTTCTACTGCGATCAATGGTCCGAGCATTCGTGGAGCATATGAGTTAAGAGCAAGTCAATGTTAAATAGCCTCTATATGAACTGGTAATTCGTGATGGGGATCTTTTAATCTGAAGTAATTGTGTTAGGCGAAGATCCTACTTGGCTGAGCAAAGGCAGTGTGGCAAGTACTGTCTGATGTTGGTACAACAGATATTTTCAGCAAGTGCTCACATTCCCCGTAGCCCCAACTTAGTCATTCGGTCTCCCGATCTTGTCGGGGAGGTTGTTGTACTCCGGTTTACCAATTCCTTCGTAGTGAGATCATCTACAGATGGGGTCGCTCACGATTTAAACCGTCTATCCGGTCAAGGACAGTACCCTAGCTTTAGTTCCTTGGCAGTAGTTTAATGACCTCTAATATTTGAATTTATGTTTACTACGGATTCAAGAAAAGGCAATCTGTGTTTTATACGTGACATGAGAGAATGGAACCCACCAAATTTTGAGACGTATTCACTGACTGAAGAGAATCCATCTGACCGAGCACCAACCTTCTTCGCTGAATTCTTCCCTTCTCCGCACTGTCTCAAGGCTTATCCACCTGCTCATCCAGGGGATAGCACTTTCAAAACAAGGGATCTCTTCCAAAGCCACCTATCTTGTAAGTGCGGCCTTTGTGGGCCATTGTGTTTTCTGACGCACGAGGATGACGCGCCGTGAAGATAAGGCACATTTTTCATTCTCGTTCCCCAAATCCTCCTAGCTGTTTTCTGATTATTTGTCTTTCCTTCCACATGGGTTCAAATGGTCACGACTTTCGTCGGTTTGAGTGTTGGGAGGTCGTCTATTGTGTTGATTCATCTTTCCTCGGTTTTTCTGTTTGCTTTTTTGCATTACGTTCCTTCCCTTTTCATCGATATCGTGCACCATTGCTATTTTAAAATTCGTTTTACCACCACAATTGTTTATATTTTCCATGTTAACGTTCTATTATATAGCTGATTACAGTTTACTGGTAAGCTCACTTCTGTAGAGAACACAGTATCTGACTTGATCTGCAACTGACCTCTATATTTACTATTGATAGGAGCATCTCTGAGAAGAGACGCGACGACTTAATTTTACTCAGGGACTCCCGCATTCCTTCGCTGTGGTAGGCGTGGCAATGGATCGCTGATCAGAGGTCGTATCCCTTCTCATTGTCTCCTTGAATCTTCGCCGGCGTGGAACCTTATTGTTTCGCGGGTTTTTTTAATGATCCACTGTCTTCGTTCCCCAGCCTCCGACTGGTAGGGTGGAATGAAATTTCTTTCTACAATTTTCTCTTTAGCAGGATTCCTGTTAGCAAACGCCTTTAGTTGAGGGTGGAACTGAAACGTTCCGGCCATGAATCATTCCTTCCGATCTAAAACCCTCTTTAAACTCCCCCGGAATACCATGAAAAAGTTACTCAACATTGAATTAAGGCCGAAAATGTTCAGCCAGAAGCAGCTGTCGCCCAGATTAATTTAAACGGACTTATTCGGATGTGATCAGTTCATGTGGGATGTATTTCAATCTTCCGCTGAGCGTTGGAACTCAATAATGATATGTATAAGTCCCGCTATCGTTCTTCGAAAACCAGAATGTCTGACGCTCAACCCGATTTCCTTGCTCTTATTTCTTTTTAATGATGATAATTAGAGGATAATGCGACTGGTTTTAAACCTGAAATCGAGACGAATCCAACGAATATAGCTCATTCCAGTTCAATACCTGGGGTAACCAAGGATAGGGACTAATTACGTGCTGTTGCCATAGAAGGGTATTCAGTGTCTACAATGAATTTCCTTATACTGTTGGGTATTGTTATTTGAGCCGTGGAAACACAAATTCGCATCTAGTAAATTTATGAGTTTATGTTTGAGGTGTCCAAACTAATTTTATCAACCAACGGCTGTCAAAATTTTTAGGATGTGCGTAGCTAAACAAACATTTCTATCGACCGAATCCTTCCATCAGGCATTGTATCTAGCTGATGTTCAAACAAGGAGAATATATACTACACTAACCACTAACTTATCGCAATTAGCAAATCTTGAGCGAATATTTAGTACCTAGAACAATCCAAGACGTCGTGCTGAGTTTTGGTTTCGAGGGAATGCCAATTAAAAGACCGTTTTCAAACGCTCGTCTCGCTCAGACGAGCAGTCTGGTCCACTGGTTCTTGACCAAGGTTGAAAAATACGAAAAGGAATTTGACTCGTCCGACCACCATGCACCCCCCCTCCAGAGCGTTGTGTGCTTCGGTAGTCACGAGAATGATCCTCGGCTCATCTTTATTTTAAGTATTGCAAATTTTTTCGTTCTCTACAGTTCATCTCTGATATCCATGAAACAGACGTTTTCCTTCTAGAATTCATTTTGTTGGTCTGTTAGCTGCTAGATAGAAGAGTGCTAAAAAATTGAAACCATTGGAATCGTTGGCCGTTGCATTATTATCATTTTTAACAGGTGACAATGCTCCCCATTATGATCTTATGAGAGGCTGGTCGGCCTTCACCGTAATCGGCAAAACTTTATTTTACATTAGACATTGATCGCGTCGATGATGCTGAGCTGACTAACAAGTTATGGCGTCGTAATAACCCACAAACCTGCACTGCGCTGGTAACGGTATGTTGCTTCGACCTTCACTCGCTGGAGAAGGCAGCGTAACATGGAAATACGGGACGCAAGGCTGCATACGAATGCGCCCGAGCAAATATGTAATTAACTTCTGACGTGATTGGAGACGCATCACATTCTGATATTGTGTATTAGCTTATCATGTTTCTACCTGAAAGTCAGAACAGTTTTTTAGTGTCGAGTTATTGCGATTAGTTTAAATTCTACTGGGCCCATTGTTTTGATTTTTAGTCAATCGAATAAAACGTGTGAGTCTTAGTTGTGAGTGCTCGGACGATGAGTTATGTTATTTGGGAGTAGTCGTATGGAATTTCTCGTTCTGGCCATTAAGAAGCCCATCAGATAAGAACGTGAGAAATTTCCTAAGCTAACAAAAGGCGGACTGGCACGCGAAGGAACCGTAAGCTCTAGTAGTTCAAAAAAACCAAATCTGAGGAAAACCATGATTCCGCTCAACTCATAGTTTTAATTGGATGGTACAAATCAATAACTTATATTGACCAATGAACGGGATTTAATTTGGTAGCAATTAAATAATGATCGTGGAAAGAGCTGGTTCAGAATCTTTATGGCGTTTTTTTGTTTATCATTCTAAGAAGATACTGCATGCAAGTTGATAGGTCAGTTTTACTGGGATATTAACATTGAAATTTTTGTTAGGCTGAGGAACGACTTCAACTCTTTATGGCTTGACTTGAATAGTTTTTCTTATGAATCTTTGATGAATAGCCGCCGTCTTTTTAATGTCACGCTTGGGAGACGTGCATTCAAACGTGTGTCAACATACAATTTGCATGATGTAATGTTTGTTCATGGTTCAAGGTTGTTGTGACAATGTGTTCTCTGCATTCATGACGAGTTGGAGCAATGGTGGCTATGCATTTTTTCTTGCAGTTATGAAGTTGTAATCGATTGTAATGAGAAACAATAAGTCATTGTGAGAGAAATTGCAGCATTTTACTGAAAAAGCTGTATCGAACATTGACTCCTACCAAGGTATTTCTACCAACTATCAAAAAATGACGGGTTGGCTGCAGATTGTTCGGTGTTGTTATATGTGCGACGTAGAGGAATGTCCCGTGGTCGGACGGATCTCCTCGTGAGACCCCACCTGGGCCCATCATCTTCCCTTGCTGGATGGGAGCCAGGCAACGTTCACCGAACCAAGACTCGTACCCGCATGCCTAAATAGTTCTGGCTCTTTGATGGGCTCCGGGACACTCAGTAGTGTCTGAGGGAGCCAGCTCACGCGGGGCTCAGGAGTCAAGGCTACTGCCAGTCCGCAAATGACGACCTCCGAATTCCCGCCCGTGAAACGCGATGGGATTCGCTGGCATCCAGACTCCCATTCATGGGATGAACCTAAACTCTCGATAGAATCATTCCACCCGTTATCAGTCTGTCTGCTCTTCTTTTAATTCCTTTCAAAATTCTTGTGTCACTATGTCAGTACCTTCTTCGGTTGTCAAATAATATTACCGTCCTCAACTCGGATCACTCGGTTCACGGTTTTTCAAGAAACAATGTTTCATTCAGTGATTAATTAGAAATAAACATAGTTGCAAATCAAGCCGAAGGTATCCTGAATCACCCACATTTAGAATATATGGGATGTGACTCCAAGTCAATAGCAGCGTTTCTTCTCGATATACAGTTTGAAAAAATGTGATGGAGACACTTCTTTGACGCTAAGTACTCTTTTAGTGATTTATTGTATTCGTAAAAAACCTCTGCTAACCCTCAAGTGTTGAAGTTTATTATACATCCAAAATGCTTTCAATTTCCGCCAACCGGGCCGAAAAAGACCTTGAAAACTACCAGAAAATTTCTGTTTGATCGCTGAATGGCGGTATTATAGGTCGAAATTGTTTTTGGGGAGCAAGATTAGAGAAAGGGGGCGGGGGGGGAGTTATGTGCATTTTCAAAATTACTACGCTTGACAGAGAAGAATCATGAGTTTCCTAAGGGGACTGTAAATTCGTATCATGACAAATTTTCAAACACATCAGTTGGCTACTGTCTCAATCATTTAGGAGCCTCGTGCATTAAGTAGGATATCCTAAGCTAAAAATGCTGAGCATTAAGCGACAGAATTTCGCAATCTCCATATGCATACTTTAATTTGATGTTTTGCTGAAAATAATCACGTATCGTTTATATATATATAAATAATAGGGATAAAGTACCTTACGCTCCGAGGCTCTCATTCCCATGTTCTAATTCCGTCCCAGGAAGAGGACTGTTTTAGGAAGGCACGTTTAATATTAAACACCCGCGATGGGTTTTCTCCCTCAAAAATAGCCACAGGGACAGATTTGGCGTCGAGTGAAGGCGTGAATGATCTCGTTTATACCTTGTTTAAGTGATCCGGTCCAATACAACCGAGTACAAATAGTCGAAAATTCAATGGATTGTCTAAAGTTTTATGTGTCTAACCTTGGCACTCATGATACGATGTATGGTGGGTAGTACTTGAAAAATAATTCCACCTAGAAAGATTGTGGAATAATTTCTTCCTGGTTCTGTAAATTCAGCATTTTAATTTCGTTTTAGTGTTACATAGAATGTATTCATGTAAACGTTGCTGGTGTTATTTTTTCTTCCTGTGTCGAAGGCCTTAGATTATTCACCGTTTGTGGCTGTGGCATTCGACCGAGCGTGCTCTTTTGCTCGCCCGCTTCCTTTTGAAGGCGGCCACACAGGCTTTAGAGCCGGTCTGACCTCCGTTTGAACTTCATGAATGGCGGGGGATCATGGAGTTAGGTTGACTTCCCCACCAACCGGCTCAAAAGTCTGGAATTTATCGAGCGCCAAGGGCTATTGAGTGAGGGTTCCAATATGAATACGCCTGTCCAACGCCCCTCACACCTCTATTGGTTTTCAGAGGGGGTGTGCTGGAAAGTGACGGTCAGAAATTTTTGTTCTACAGTTCCCAAATGAACGTATTCGTAGCCTTGCAGCAATTGGGCTTATCGGTGGGGTGGTTATGTCGCCTTAAGTTGAACGGTTGAAATATTGTGAACAAATTCAAGAAAATTGGATGAAACGAAAATATGGGCGTCGGAATTTTTCAAATCGTTGCCAGCCGACATTTCGCCATAGCTACTCCTCCACCCTCGAGGTCATTGTCACGAGACGCGACCCTAGCGAGAAAGAAGATATGGCATGCCTCTCCAACGGCTGGAGAGATCCTGAGATCATATTGAAAAGCTAAAAGGGACAGTGCTGGGGCTTCACCTTGAGATCCCCTTTGGGGCCTGACCTAATTCGCCGCAACACGACCTTTTCCGGTGTGAGATCCGAAGATTATGTATCCCACTACCTCGTTTAAAACAGCTGTTGATAGCGACTTCTGTGTATGATACATTGAGTGATTTATTTATCTTAATACCTGGATCTTCCATGTCCACGTGATTCAAACTTCGTGTGATGGATTCTACTATTATGATGAACGATGTACAGTATCGATGTCTTTTCCTATTGTTTCGACGTTGAGCCTTTGAGCCTATCTCAACCAACTTCCTATTTCGACACTCTCACACAAGCGGGATACTCGCCTACGCTCGAGTCCCCCCGTATAATTCCCCAGTTCTCTTCAGAAAACCGTTTGAAATTCGGGTGTAGGCACCTGATGAGACCCCTAGAAGGCTGAGATACGGATTGCGCGAATTTTTAGCGATGGCTTGTTTCGAGTTGGAAGCAAAATCAGAGATCTCACGATTTTACGGGTTTTGGAGACAGTAGAAACATTCATCGAATCATTAAAATCATGCTAGTACATGAAAAGAGTGCACGATGGTTGTTGTAGAATATTTTTACCGTAGTCTGTTCCTGGCATTATAGGTTTGAGGTGATTTTGGCTCTTTGCCCGACAGAACGAACAATAACGACCAAATAATTGTATTTCTACACCTCATTACTGGTTATAGCTGCTGGTTCTCTGGGGTTAGTGTAAAAATATCTCCATCGATCTCATTAAGAGCCTCAAGGAGTCAGATATGACCTATATGCTCTTTCAGCGCACAGCAAGAAAGTGGCTCTCGCCATTTTGGCAAGTGGAGGAATTTGACCCAGTGTAAAATCATGGCGTGTAAGTTCGGCTATCGTGAAAGGAGCTGGAGGATGCTCTGCCCTTAGAGAGCGTTGGATAATCTTCGCATTGTGTTAGCAACTTTTTTTCCCAGAATACTCATTCATCAATGGCCATTGTAGTGATCATCTAATTTGATTGAAACCTTAAAGTAGACGTTGAGATCTCATAATGTAGATAAAAATTTGCGAACATCTGAACTCCAGCTCCTCTATAATGCTGTCTGTTTAAGTGAGATGTTATTTACCTATCTTACTTAGAAAGAGCAATGCAGAGCGGCATTGCTTTACAATAACCCTACGGGGAAATACTATTTCAACGGCCTCTCACTAAGCTATGTATTCACCGAGGTTGGCCTCCTCAAGATCTTTGTTCAACGACACGGTGAAAAGAGGTCGCGGCAAACCGGCGCTCGCTGTTCAATGACGGTCTTTGTTTGAACTTGGCGCCACGAATCCGCAAGAACTTGTCATACTCTAGTCCAAAACGGTCGTTTTTCTTGTCAATCTGAATGAATATTTGGGGATGCCCAACAAAATCCACGAACTCAGAAGATTGCCATTATTATTTATGAGGAAGTTTTCTTATCGAAAAAATGGAGTTAGTTGAAAAGGGGGAGTTTGTTGATGGAGAAGAATAGAAATATGATTGCTTCAAAAGGTTGTTCATTTTCTAGAATGGCACGGACCAGATGGGCTCCGTGCTGGACTGTAGCGTCTCTATCTCACGACTCCCCACCTGGTTTGTTTCGTGGTCAAGGACGCATTCGGCCAACTGCCAAAACTCTCGCTTCGACGATTCATCCTGTTGGGCGAGCTCGATGTTCGATGACTAATCGTACCACAAGCAACGGCCGTATATTGCTAGGTACTGGTACCGTCTGTATAGCCGTCCTCTGGCATTCAATGTGTACAGCTCTACTATACAGGATGCCACAAAATGCCTCTTTAAGGAACCTGTCCAGAAAAGTCAACAATTGAAATTTCCGAGTATATGTTCCCGGATTTCGTTCATTCCGAAAGGACACAAGAAAAATGGGATTTCTCACACTCATTGAAGGTGGAAAATAGGTCATTCTACTTCAGATCTGAAATTGCCAGTTACAGGTCAAACTGAAATTGAAGAAATGTGTGTTGAATAGACGCAGAGGGGAATTCTGTATCCCAAACGAGCACTTGAAAAGCCTCGACGTGCTCCGCGTTCGTAGAGAGAACAAAGAGGACGACTGTCCTTATGTCAACCAAAACGAGCGCCTCACGGGAAATACCCACCAACTTCGATGACGCGTAGTTTGCCAAGAAACAATCCGAGTTGATTGACCGTCCAGCTCACGTTCACCTTGTCCGGCATTGGTCATCGATAGGATCTATCATCGGGTCTTCCTTCTGTTGATCGTGGTTCCCTATTTCGTTCAAACTCATGTAAGCACTGTCCCGCTTCTATATATAATTCACCGTTTTGTCTTGAGTACTTTTGCAGAATGTGATTACCATAGCTTGCGGGCGAACTCTTTGATCGAAAAGGGTTCGATGGTATAAACTCTTTTTCGTCTTAAAAGTCCTTATCAAACCCTTTGAAGAAGATATTTGCAGTTTTTAGAGGCCAATCGAGGAACAAAACGAAAGCATTTTGAGGTCGGCATCAGTATTAGCTGAAGATATCAATGCCTTAAATATAATTTAAAAAAAAAAATCAATTATACCGTAGTTGCCGGCTGTTTTGTTGAACGCCACGTCATTCCTCTTTCAATACCAAGTTGACACCAGTAGTGAGAATATCGTTCCTCACCTCAACTCGAGGAGGCCTTCAGGCAATCAAATCGCCGTGATGATTTATATTGGAAACTGGTTTTTGCACCGAGCATTTTAATGTGTTCTTTTTCTGGACGTCACATCTCAGGTATAGCTATGAATTCTAGCGAACCGGATTATCTCAATGCTGAATTCAATATCGTCTCAAGCACACTTTCATCGATGCATGTCCGTAAGAACGTGGGAGGTTCTAAGGCCGTCGTCTGTAGTCCGGAAAGCGTAGTCGTAATCTTGAAGAACTTCCGGACAGCTGTTTTTCTGTCTCATAAGCCCACCTGTCCACTAAGAACAAACGCGATCTTATAATTTTATCAAAAGTTACGGTTTTATAATAACGTTCGAGTTGGGTCGCGATATATGGCCCCTCAACCACGTCTCTGGGGAGGTCACAGCTCATCCAATTTTCCGTACGCCCTTGACCTAAAAGGGTAGCTACCGCTTGAAATCTGCATTCTTGGTTTTGTTAGGTTTTTAGCAAAAGCGGACTCCTTGCACCAACGGGACCTTCTTTGTCTTGACTGGACATCTAACTGGATATTTTGAACGGAATTGTCTATCATGCTGCTCGACTAAATCAGTAGTTTTGGACCATTTGTGAGCATTTCTGATGAGACCATCGCAATTAGATCAATCAGATATTCAAGCAAATTTTTGTAGAACAAACAAATTGTTAGTGCTGTTTCTGTGACTCAATCTTATTGTTCAGTTTGATTGTTACTAGAGTAATACTCCCGTGTACTAACCTTCAAAAGAGAAAAAAAAGGCCTTTAGAGTAGTAGAAATATTGGACGAATTTTGTCTCACTTGACAGAAATTATTGACTTACTAGTTTTTACTATTGCAAGTGAGGTTGATGTTTGCCCGTAATCTTAGAATCTGGCTGGATTGCGATGGGTGTTGGCCATAGAGCTCTACGAGTTTGTTTATAATTTCATTCGGCATAGGTTTCTCGAGAACACTGTACGTGCGAGTATTATATTGGCGTAGGTAGTTTTACATGCGGAACAGAGCCGGTTACTCCTTCGGAATGAGAAATGATTGGGCTATGCTTCAATTATATACTGCAGACACCCATGTAACTTTAGTACTCGACTCAAGAACCATTTCAGTTCGAGATTCCATTCGAAAATGATGACGCATTCAATAACCTTAACACCCCTTCACCAAATATTACTGACGTCTGCACCGAGCTTCGCATTCCGCATCAGTAGGTACGTGAATTATAAGTAAAGGCAACCAACGAGGACTTTCTCTGTTGTGCTATCCCGGTGGAGGCTGAGTCATACTGGAGGCTCCTCGGCACGCGTGAAGGATGTGAGTCATCAGGTTCGCAAGGGCCAGCAGGTGATGTCAGATGGTTTTTGCGGGTCGAAAAGAATCGTTCACTCGCTACATACCAACTCCAACTCCGTTACACCACGTTCAACCAATTTTTTTAGTGGATCCTAGTACGCCTCCACAAGATATTAGTGATGGGTTTTCATGGAGCTCAATGAAGAATAACAATCTTTACTTGTATAGGCTCCTGGCCAGTGAAGCATTGGATATGATCTTGGCAAATGGCATGTGTGTTCTCACCTTCAGAATTGCCGGGAATCCACAAATCGTACCAACATCGTTAGTGAGCCGCGAGGAAATCTTAAATAACAGTTTTGCCTGGTTTCCAATCCCCCTTATCATTCCCCTCAAATCATAACACATTCCAGAGCGAATGTGGAAACATTTCATCCTAAGCATTGATTATCGGTCATTAACCTTCATTTTATTATCCACCGGATTACGATCTCGCCAAAGAACGCAGAACTTTGAATCAATACCTACTTAGCGTATACCCAAGAGAATAACGTCAGTTAGGAAAGGGGCTCATTACGAAATCTTTTGAGACGGAATACGGTCCTCGACTCTCGAAGTTCTCACTTACCGTCACAGGAGTACAAAAGCTATGTCCACTATTGAATTGGATTTTAAACGAAATTGTGGAAATCGGGATTGCGTCGATTCTATCTCTGACTGTAAACTAGTAACACCTCAACCAATGACCGACAGTATTTTTCGTTTTATCGGCATCCGACAATAAATTTCCCGGTATTTGATACAGAACGTAACGGCTGAGATATCGTGGCATGACCTTAAGATAAAATCGTCTCTACTGTAAACATACCTATCTCCGTTGAGGTCAGCAGTGGTGTACGATTTCTTTCATTTTCATTCTAGGAATTATTTTCTCGAAAGAGGGAGAAGTAGGACCAATTAATGTATTATCGGTAATAATTCTATCACTTTCTTCGAAGGACGTGGAAATTTCGGGCCAAATTTTCGTTCTGGAAGAATGCTTCTAGCTTTGTCTGAATTGAAAATTAATGACTCAACGTGATTGTGTAGTATTTAAAAATAAACTTTATATTTCTGTTTAGTGGTTCTTCAAAGAAGAACTTTCGTGTTGGTTTTATTCTCTTTGCTTTCGAAGCACTGTGTAACCTAGTCTCCTTCGCGAACGTAATCAGTTATCACGAGCTCCTCGTCCCTTCCTCCACGTAACTTCTGTTTTGGCCTTATAAGAAGTTCAATGTGGAGTTGTCCTTAAACGTGATGAGCGCCATATGGCCACCCAGCTGAAGGCTTCCACATGATCTTGCGCCCTTCTCTCATCTCCTTTGTAAAACTGGAATCCCTTATTAGGTTACGTTCTTCGTCATCCTTGACACTCGAAGTGATCGTAATTAATGGCCTTTCCGGTTGATTCTCTATTTGGGCTTGATGGAGAATCCATGTTTTCAACGCTCTTATTGTGTTTCGACATGTTACATTCGTTCAATCTGAGTTCTTCTCTCCATTTTCAATAATTGCCTCATTCGTAGAAATATTTATTTGGAACACTGAGCAGGAAAAACTGAAGATTCGGGGCCAAATCCCAAATGTGGGGAAGATGAAGCTCTAAACTGTTCGGTAAAGTTGAGCGATGAGATTCCCTCAGGGCCAGGCACTGGGTTTTCACCCTTCATCGCATTCGGAACGAATAAATTTCAGATTTCCCGTGGGGGAAAAGACGACTTTTAGCGCCAAGGGTGTGTGCGTGAGCCCTTTGGCAAGCGCTGCTCGAAAGCTACCCCCTCGTTTATGCTACATTTACTTCCCAACAATTGATTTATCTTCGCCTGCTTAATAGCCCCTCTTGTCGTCACCACAATATCCGGAGCCTTGATTACATTGAATGACCAATCGTTTACGTTGACACAAATGAGAGCGACTTTGAAATACCTGCCTCGAAAGGTTTGCTCAAAATAATTATCACCAGGTAGACCTGCATTTCCATATTCCGGCTGACTTCTCATGAGTCAATCCTGAAACATTTTGTTTGCTTCCCCTCTGAACTGCCCATGCAGTCGAAATCGAAGACGCGAATTAATGTAATTCCGAAAGGGAAACTTTTTCTATTTACGGTTCGGCTGGTATGACAGTCATGAGAAGTGACCATGAAATTATTTACAGTGATGGATGTCCGTTCTTGAGGTATATGTTGCATAAGTCGCGAACCCTTTTATGGATTCCGCCGCACAGTTATGAATCTCACAGCAACAATTCATCTTATTTTTGACTATTGGACATAATGCAGCCCGTTCGCTGGATTGTACGTAAGAATTGTACGTACTGACTACCAACTGCTGAAAAGTGTAGAAGTATCGTTACTGGGTCCAAGAAAATATATCCATGTCGGCTTCAAAAGGAAAAGCAAATAATTCGCTCATGTATCCTGATTGCTGTATGCTGGCACATTGATAATGGATGTGTTATCACGTCTTCCTCTTTGAAGTCTAACTTCACGACCCCTTTTCTGGTTATGTACATATCTCTTCATACGAAATACTAACAAGTGTGTAATGACTGGCTAATATAATATAATGACTCATACCTGGTGTGGGCATACTGAATGATTTCCGGTGATTTTGAGCTGTCGAAATTTTTGGTTAATGTTGTGTGCCATTGTGCGAGCGGGTGGATATATGAGAAGACTAGAGAAAAGTAACGGTAAATTGGTCGGAAGATGTTGACTCAACCGACAAATATGCGAGGACACAAAATCGCGTTTACCTACCCACCGGTAAACATCTTACGTATTGCTCACGGAAATGGTGGTCACCTAGGGCAGAATATCTTTTTGATTCAAGTATTTCCCAATCGTTGGGGATTACTTCATTTTTGGATCTTCACTTATTTTCTTGAAGATCCATCGTTGTCGTCCAGGCGAATGAGATAAATTGATTGTTGATGTACGGAATTTTTTATAATTCGCATTATCTACTGTTTGCAAGGGAATAAGATCGTGAGATTGTATTGCTATAACAATATTAGTATACGTAGTTCGAATGCATAAACCTCTAATGGCTTTGAGCGATAGTCCATCTGTTTGTGCTGCCAGGCCTGTGTGGTCCTTGTCGAAATTTGATGCCCGTGGAATACGAATCTCTGATCTGGAGGAGGCTGTAGAGTGTTTCTGGTATCTTGTTAGGGTGAACACTGTTTCTCATCTGTTTTTGGAGCGCTTGACGTGGTTTCCGTCACACAATCACCATCTGTGATGATCGGTGTCGGTATTTGGCGGCCCGAAAGTGAATAGTTGCACTGAGGGAAAATTTCAATTGAAATTTAGTTTTTTAATCAATCTTTTCATTACTGTACAATCTATACGGAAACATATAAGTTGTTTTTTGTTTCTATTTTGATCTCGGCTGGTTTGTGTTGTGATAACATTTTTAACGAAGACATGAAAGAGGAGACCTTGCAGTTGCTTAGCAAAACTGCAGGGTAAGCGGTTCTAATAATATTACTTTTCTCATAAGGTTACATGATCGGATCGTTGCATGCGAGTATTGCATGCGGAATAGCTGCAAATGAGCTGGATGTAGGTACCTGTTCTCGCGGCCGCGAGAAACTTAAAATAGATCACCAGAAACGCTACAACAAGATGAGTTCAATTTCTCCTCTTTGCTGCCGAACATTATTTTTCAGAAGACGGAGTTTGTCTCTGATGAAAGGCCACGCTCGTTAGTTCGCAAGCCGCACAATTAGATCTTAATCATTTTAAAACAACGAATGAGTACTTGATGTTGGTTTTGCTCTCGATGTATGTGCAAAAAATCTCTCCAGTTCAGACGCTTGTTTGTTTTTTTTTTAGGGAGAAGAAATTCGGGTTGTAGGCTCATGTCGACCTGTCAAGACTGGAAGACTCTCCCTAAAATTTCTGGTTTACTGCACATTTAGATGACATGGCGTTCGGGTGAACCCTCTGATTCATTTGGTTACTTAGTGAGTCATCTGGTTGACTCATTTTTCAGCCCTTTTATCAGTTCACCACCTTAATTGAACCTACTTTGTGGTTCCGCCTATTGAAGTTCAAAAATCGCCGTCTTCACATGCGCTTCTGAATCTGTCCAAAAATCTGAATCTAAATACTCGAAACGCCTATAATTACAATTAACTTGGAATCGAACGTTTTGATCTTTTTCTGCAGGTACCACCAGGAGTGACTCATACATTCAGTCAGGACAGAATGAGATAACAGAAGCCCCATTCCTTTCAAATCACGTTTGCTCAACAGAACGAGGTCTTCCCGGGGAGCTAATAAAATGGCGGACTGAGTCATTAAAAAGTAGAACAAAGACCTGATAAAAGAAACTACGTGCCACGTTTTTAGCGTCATATCTTCGTCCCCGATTCACCATAGTTCCCGGAACTTTGATGCTGGTGTCGCTGAACCTGTACATGTCATTACTCCACGACAATAGTTGATTTACTTGCTGAGTAAATAGGGATTTTCTTGAACCTTAAGCCATTTGATGGTTCTATCTGCTTGCTGACTGTATTTTTTGTGGGCATTCTAGTTTCTTTCATTCCGTCCAGATAAATGCAGAAAAATACTTCTCTAAGTGAATGGAGGTCCTAGTCTCAAGCTATCCGTCTTTCAAATGATTTGAAACTTCGGCTGAAATTTCATGTTCAGGGTGCATACGAGTATAGAACACAATTATTCACTCGCTGTTTGTTTTGAATTTGAATGTATTGGACTTGAAGGGTATTCCCATTTGGTAGCTGATGTAGTAGGAGGCGCCTACAACACGATAGCTCAAAAAGGTTAGATTATGTCGCTGCGGGCCTCGTAGTCAGATATGAGACGGTTTGGTCCATTAGGCTGGAATGTCACGTCCCGCGGAAGAAAAAAAAATCTTGATAGCTCTTAAAACGAGTGTTAGTTTTTCTAACCAACCCACCCCTTACGGATCCTGTCCCGTTAGCCCTAGTTGTAGATGATTACGTAATTTTTTGTTGAGGTCCTGTGGAGGAACTATGAAAATAGCCGGTGAAAATTTGACGGTTTCCGAGCTCATGTTTCTGGGTAAGGGATGTGACTCCTTGGAGCTCTTTGTAGGGCAAGATTGCTCTAGAATTATAAATCCTGTAGCATTTTTTCGTGAATCCATGTTGTAGTGCGCTACTTTTTTTTTGTAGGACAATTTAGTCAGTTGTGGGACTTGCTGTTTAAAAATCGTTTTACAATATTCTTAAATTTACTTTGGTCTGACCTCTAAAATGTACCGACCACGAAGAACTAAGTTGCGTAACAGTCCCTTGCATCCTTGTTTTCGATAGCAGCCGCTCATAATAATTAGTCGTTCTATCAACGATAGCAAGAGGTCCTTTTACGTTTCAAAGAGTGGTAGGAAGCCGTGGTTGATCTCAGGAAGTTCGACGACCTTGAAAGAGAAGATATAAGCCATCCCGTCCTTGCCACCATTGTCATCCCCACCGCCCAGCGATCGGCTTCCAGGCATCCCGTGGCATCCAGTTGTTGCCGTCAGAGCTCGCCACAGAATTCCCGGTTTCTGTCCTACGCCTGGAGGATCCGTCAAGAGGATTGTTGGTGTAGTTAACAACCCTTCGACGGTTTAATAAAAAATCTTCTTTTTTTTGTAATCAAATCACCCGTGAGACATCGTTTATTTCTCCTCTTCTCCGGTACAAATCAGTCAATTCTGATTCCAATGCAGCCGGTCAGTGATAGGGTCCCTTGAGTCGACATCTACCTATTACTTGTGAACGTCAAACAGCGCCAAAACAGCCTTAATTATATTATAATTATTTTATTCGGTGTGAGGCTCTCTAGGAGACCTATGTTGGATAAATGTGGTGTCTACTGAGAACGTCGTGCTTTTATTGATTCCGCATCTGTCAGATCTAGCTGTCCGAATCCATTCTGTAAGGCGTTCCAATTCAGTTGGATAAAGTGAAGAGGATGGATGTAAAGAAATATTTTGAAAATATCATTCTTTGGAAGAAGATGAATTATTACAGTTGGTAATAAGCGAAACAAGTGCTTTTGTGAATGCTGAAGTGTTCCTCAAGCTATCGAGGAAACTAATTAAATGTTCCCCTTTCTCTTCTTTTCTTTTCTTCGCCCTTCATGAAACTGAATAAGCAACATCTACCTTCCTTATCGTTCTCTGCAATTGTCTATATCAAAAAAGTTGTTTTTCTCCTTCTTCTTTAAATAATTACCGATTTTTCTCTCTACCGAAATGTTCTGCCTCTCTCGGTAGAGTTAGTCTAGCTTGTTCTTCAGGACATTCCACCAATGTGACACAATATCATGTTATTGAAATTCACATCAGAGCGGAATCATGTAATATATTGTTGGCGTTTTATCTTGTGAAACACTTGCTGAACCCTCAAAAGACATAAGCGATCCTCAGATTGTGATTTTCCTCATAGACTATTTGACGAGTTGATTATTTTATCAGAGTTTTAAAGCCGCCCAAAATTGAATGAAAATATTTTTCGCCTCTGCTTCACTGTCTGTATCTGGAGACTCTCCTCCTAGCAAAATTCCACTTTGAGCGGAAGAGAGACGCTGTGACGAATTAAGATATCGCGAAGGTCTAAAAATAGTCAGGTAAAAACGAGGAGCAAGGGCACACGCCAAACGTGACGCGAGCCAATCAATTTTTCGGCGGCTAGACGGCCAGCGGCTGACGACCTTTGAAGGGTGGGGGCGGCTGGAAAAAATATGTGATGTCGGTATGCCCTGCGAAACACCTTTCGACCGGTTTTCCCTTTTTCGTTTGTACATTTTTTGTATTTATATAATATTGTTTTGTTTTCTTCTTGATGGATTAAGTACAATTTCAGTACGCCCCATTAATTTTCTGTTGTTTTCTTCCTGTTCGCAGACATACTCTGGCCTCTTCTGTGTGGTGGTCAATCCCTACAAGAAGCTTCCTATTTACACGGAGAGGATCATGGAAAAATACAAAGGCGTCAAAAGACACGATCTTCCACCTCACGTTTTCGCTATCACCGACACAGCTTACCGTTCTATGCTTCAAGGTATGCCTGCAAATATAAGATAAATCGGTTCATAAATCGAAGTTTAACCATTCTCGCTTGTAAAACGAGTTTAATGAGCCAATGTCGACTTGTAAAGCGTATTGAGTTGACATATTCTGAGCCCACCTTTGCGCACTGTTTAGTTGCTCTGATAATCTTATATGTTCGAAGAGGATACGCCCTTCATTGTGGCAAAGCGAATTCCAAATATCGTCTTCATACATATTAAATAGGCGCCTTTTGTAAGGAGAAGTTTGAATAATAATTAGCCACCGTGGGTCTGGTGAATGATACACATTCCCCAATTTGGGGTCATTGGTAAGATTTCTTTGTCGTACGAGCAGTGAACCAAGACGATTCACCTAAGAAATGAATTTCACACAGAAAAATAATTAGAACTTGACAATAATGTTAAAATTGGTAGCTCTATTTTTATGGTGCAGGCACCTATCCTAAGTCGTTGGGTCCTTTGCCGAAACACGCCTATCAGTGTAGTAACAACTTTTGTGGGAAGATTTTAACTGTGTCGTCATAGTTCCATGCACATATAATAATTACTCATTTATTTCCACTGACCTTCGTTTTCTTCTTACAGATCGCGAAGACCAGTCAATTCTTTGCACCGGCGAATCAGGTGCGGGAAAAACCGAAAACACCAAAAAAGTCATCCAATACCTCGCTTACGTCGCTGCCTCAAAACCCAAATCTTCCGCCTCCCCTCATACGGTACGTAACAATATTTACTGGAAGCTCACAGCTCCTTCACTGCACACTCAGTCTTTATAGGTAGATTGGAGTCGGGCCGGTTACAATTTAAAAGAAAAAATAAAACCATCTACACTCAAGAGAAATGCTGATTTTAGACTTGGTTCTCAGGTCCCTCGAGATTACTTTTACGAAGATACTGGTGCTGCGCTCAGTATTAATCCAAATGGGGCCCCTTATTATCTCGAAATGGCCGATATAGATTCGAAACGAGTGGCATCATCAAGTCCACTGTGATACTTTGATGAAGCCATGAAAATTCGATATGGTTATTCTGCTTAATGCTCATCTCACCCACTATATCCCCCTCTCCCATACTATAGGCACCGTGGTGACTTCATGGCATACCTAATATTCATCCAAAATCTACAAAATTTAATTTTTGAAGCTAAATAATATTGATGTGGGTACATCATAATCTGGGAGATGACTCAACCAAACAGATAGGCCACTTCCATATTTTTTGTAATGTCAATGTCAGATAACTGTTCGTTTTCAAATATTTACCTTGCTCTCAGAAGCCCCAAACGGTTTTAACAAGGCAGCTAATATGTCGTAGATTTAAGCTGCATTGCTCATAAAAAATTGATACCTACCAGGCTTGGCAATTTGTTCTATTAATACAGGGGAACTTGATGGTGAATTTTTGCCGTTCTCTTTCGTCCATCAGATGCCTCCTTTTTTTTAATCTAAATTGAAACAATTTTGCGTAATTTACTTTGCCCCTATTATATAATTTTCATGATTACAATATGAATCTTGGAGAAGAAAGTTATGAGATGGCAGGAAGTTCATTCTCTTACTGAATGACATCAGTGGAGTACGTCTATTTGTCAAAGTCAGATTTGGGTAGATTTTGGTCGTAATGTCGGTGACTTCAGAATCGGTAGTCCTCCGCTGTGGTAGTAATTCATAGGTTGTCGTTTAATGTTCGAGATCAGCTCCTCCGCTTATGGGCTAATGGCATGCTATTAGTGTTGTTATCAGCTTGAAAATTAGTGTGGTAAGTGCCATATTTGATAAGTTTTGTATTAGGGCCTGCGCAAACAGTTCAAGTGGGCACGAGATTCATCTAACGTTTCTCCTTATAATCGTATCTACTTTATACTCTTTAAAAAATTTCGTAGGTGGCGGCTAAGCTGAAGTTTCTCTTGGTGCTGAGAAATATTATCCGATCGTACTGTGATACGACTGGTCGTTGTCGCTTTTGGTCAAGCCGACCGTACAGTCGGGCCGTGCTTTTGTAGTGTTAATCCTACGCAGAGAGCAATCCAGTTCACGATGGTTCCATGAGATATGCCCCGAGATGGGCTGCTGAGCACGTATCAACACAAAAAGAGGCCGAGGAAACCGTATTAGTGTCCCAACTAGTGTTCGACAAACAAAACCTCTTTCGAATTTTCGTTTGGTTGTACTGCCGTGACTCATGTGAACGTAGGTCGTTCCTACAACATTCCTTCTTTTGCGGTGTTCTTCGCAATTAAATGCCAGCGAATTTCAGCGCGGTCGACCATCAACTTCTTTCCTGAAACTACGACGAACAAAGGCCGTTCTGCCTTGACGTTCCTTCACTGGGAGTTATTTGCTGTATTTCTTCGTTCTAAAGTTAGCCTTTTCAAATGATTTAATTTTCTCGATGCTGCGGCTCATTTCCTTTTGCGTTGGTTCTAGAGGCCGTTTCCAACTATTTCATCAATTTCATCGTAATCGTTTAATTTAACGATACCTCCGCAGTACCCTGCGTTTCCTTACAAGGTTTTCAGTTTCCCTGAACCATTAGTTGCCTATTGCATGCTATTCCATCAGGCGTAGCGTAGACACTTCATGTCTTTTTTTTTTCTTAATGCTGAACGAGTTGCCCATTTTGTTGATTTATAGGTTTGAACTTTATGGTGTATGACGCATTTAATGACGGGTTGTAGACGTATTGCCTAAAGAAGATTGCAACATTACAGTATTTTGCTGCTTTGGTTGCATATTTAAATTCATGTGTAAGAATTCGTACAATGCCCGTGAGTTATGTCCTAATATAACGTTTGTTCGGATTGCGGTTGCCAACAACGCCTTTCTAGTTCGCACCCCCCGTATTTGGCCTTATCAAATTTCCTCCTCCCGTTAACCTTCAATTATTCCGCTTTATGGTAAAGATTTACCCGAGCTGAACATGTGGTCGTATCCCATAATTACCTATGAAGGACCTCGCCTAGTCTACGAAAGGGTAAATCCGAGGACGCCCCTCACTTGAGCCTGTTAAGTTACTTAACTTTTGCATCAGGGCTGTTTGAATCGCCCGCTCCTATAAGGCAGGTTGATTTCAAGCTAAGATCCCTTATACGGTCACAAATCGTTAGTTCCAACTTTGACGCAGATTGGGTCCAATTACTCGACACACCTACTATCAACTATCGATCATTTAAACCATTGTGGATGATTGAATATAAATCTTGTTGAAAACTAACTGATTGATCTGATTCCAATGTGAATAATTTTTACTTTCCAAACTTCGAGATTTGTTGAAATTCCCGCGGTTTTGGTTGTTTTCCCGTTATGAAAAATCGAGTCAGGTTTAGTTCATCAAACTATACTCGCAGAGTAAAGAAAAAAAAAAATATTTTTTTTTTTTTTTAGAAATAGAGACGTGTCTCAAAGATCCTAAGATATACCTCCCTCCGTAGAATATAACGCCAGTCAATATGAGAGAGTTTGTTGAGACTTTGTTGCCCTTTTTCGACCTCTTCTTGAATGAAGAGACGCTTTGCCGAAGTTACCTTTTTGCATCTAAATTGTATCAGCTGGTATATTATGTGCAGACTTCGTTATGTGTATGACGATTGCCCTACTTAATTTATGATCCATCATTTCCTCCTCATCAACACTTCGCAATATCATAAACTATTCAAGTCAACTGCAGCCGCTCTCTATTACTACGTGATGAATTTTCAGTTTGCTATGAATTTTAATCTTCCTCTCTCAATCTGCAACGTAACCGATCAAAAGTATTGAATTGTGCCATCAATAATTTGGCGACAGGTAATGTAGATTGAGCGTTTGGGCTCTTTTAACGTGCTGTTGGAGTTTCATCGCTGGTTTGGTATTTATTTGAACGAGTTTTTTGTACATTTAAATTATTCTTGAATAGAAGATTCAACTCCTCGGCGACTCCCAGGAGGAATAGCTTCGTTCAAAGGTTGCCTTACGTAAATATGCAAAGGACCAGTATTCTTCTTTGCCAGTATTTTTATACCGAGTGTGACGATGATTCCTTGTTTATTTGTCTATATTCGTTCTTCTAGAGTCTAGTAGAATTTCCGGTGTGGATTCGTTCCTCTTGCATGTTAGTTCTGCATGAGCTACCGGTTTTTCTCGAATTGCTCATCTATGTTAGCTTTTTCCAATTGGATAGTTATTAGGAGGCAGTTGTTGATTTTATTTCTAGGCTTCAATGGATTTCATCCTTCAGCTCCATTGCCCTTCCACTTTTACGAGAAGGATTTCATGAGGAATATTTGCAAAAACAATATTTTTATATTGTATCTCTGTTTTTGTGAATCGAAATATCTCATCTTGCATTACCTTTGTATACTTAATTCGTTCGATAATCAAGATTTATTCCCCGATCCTTTGCTCAAATCAGAAAAGACATGGTGTTACGAGGAAACCCTAAATCAGATTTAAATAATAATTTCAAAACAAATACATTTTCTATAAGCCAGACGGTTTTGTAGGGTTTTGTACTTCTTGATCGTGTTCAGAAAGATCTCTCTCCTGAGCAATGCCGAATGGAAGTGATTGGTTGACCCAGTTATTCCTGGGCTGAGAATATCTCGAATTGCCGTCATCAGTACAGCGGTCAAATGTATCCTTGAATAATCCATCTCAATCAGCAGAAAATATGATTGGGTGGAAAATGACTGAGAGAAAACCCTGTTAGGCTCAAAGCTGGGTTGGACACTTCCCTTATTTAGCTCCTCTTAATTCGGTCAAGAAGTAAATATGAGCTAGACATCTTTCTTATTATTCCCAAAATTCCTCAGTAAATTAAGAACTTAATTTCAATTCCCACCCCTATGTACACTTCTTCCTAGTTTTATTTTAGTTGCATTCGTTTGTAGTTTATTTTGGATGTTCTGTTTCTTTTTTTTCTTGGCACCTCCTACCCCTGCACTCTGCATGCGTCTGCACCAATTGGTGGACATCAAACAGGCCCAGAGTCAAGCTCTGATCATTGTAAGTATTAAGCACAAACCTACGAAATGTAAGACCTATAAACGAAACTCTATAATCTGATCTGTTGTTCATATTTTCTGGTTGCGAAATTCTCTCCTATGCTTCGGTAATGGATTCAAAATTTTCCTTAAGGTCTTTTATCCGACGGTCTTTTGTGTGTGAACCAAATCCAATTTAATCAAAATAGGTGTTTTGTTAATTTAAGTTTCATTTATGTTCTCCGAAAAAATATGTGTCCTTATGTTGTTATTTTTCATTCTGTTACATGCTCCGAAATTCAGCCTACAAATTTTGCGGTATGTTTTCCTTTGCGGAAAAACTGTGTGGTGTGGCGTATTGAGTTTTGTTTTGTTTTTCGTTTCCTTCACTTCACGAAACCCCTGTGGAAATTTGAGTTGCGCTCAACATTTCATTCCCCATTTCAACCATTAGATTGATACTGTCTTCTAGAAAGTTATCATGTCTGTCACATTTTGTCCCACGTTCATAGAGATTTCCTTATGTGACCCTATGCCTTCCATTTAGCAGGTAAATCAGCCGTGTAGTTAGATGCTCGTGTGAAGTGCATGTTGCCTTTGAACCTATTGTTAGTTGAATTGATTTTCTCGATAATCAGTTTTCTCAATAGCAACAATTTCACTCTAGTTTTCGAAGCATCATTGTTGCGTCTATAATTCAATGAAGGTAGCTAGATTAAAAGTCAAATAGCTGAAGATCCTAATTTTAATCGAATTTATTCTTACAGGGGGAACTTGAACAGCAGTTGCTTCAAGCCAACCCTATTTTGGAAGCCTTCGGAAATGCCAAGACTGTTAAAAACGACAATTCTTCTCGTTTCGTAAGTTAAGAAGTTTTATTTTTTGTCCATTTGTACTATTCTGTTCTGTTACTACTTATGCTTTATTTATTAGTATATCATTTGTTTTAGCCACTAATTGGATCTAACGTATTTTCTCATTTTTCCCAGGGTAAATTCATTCGTATCAATTTCGACGCTTCGGGCTACATTGCTGGAGCCAACATAGAAACTTATCTTCTCGAAAAATCCAGAGCCATTAGACAAGCGAAAGATGAAAGGACGTTCCACATATTTTACCAACTGCTTACGGGCGCCTCCCCTGAACAAAGAAGTAAGTTTGAAATCGATTCATTCTAGCGTGAATACTCCTTCAATTTCTTTTTTACCATGCATTGATTTTTAACCACAGAATTGAAAGAGTAGAATCCTGAAATCGTTATTCCGTATTGTTTGTTGTACTCACAAAGTTCATCGTTTTCCAGAGGAATTCATTCTTGAAGACCCAAAAAACTACCCGTTTCTCAGCAGTGGGATGATGTCGGTACCTGGCGTTGACGATGGTGCTGATTTCCAAGCTACTATCGCTTCCATGTCCATAATGGGAATGACCAATGATGATCTTTCCGGTAAGCACACTCCTTTCAGATCTTCTGTAACATTCTAAAGTAGTTCAGCCAGCATTTTTATGCCCTAATGTTCTTATTGCTCCTTTTATAGCGCTGTTCCGAATCGTGAGTGCCGTCATGCTGTTTGGAAGCATGCAATTCAAACAAGAGCGAAACAGCGACCAGGCAACTCTCCCAGACAACACCGTCGCTCAAAAAATTGCTCATCTCCTCGGCTTGTCAATCACTGAAATGACTAAAGCCTTCCTGAGACCAAGGATCAAAGTCGGACGGGATTTTGTCACTAAAGCTCAAACAAAAGAACAGGTTAGGGGGGACCCGTAGTTCGATGACAGTCCTCTCATCTTGCGAGTGTGTTTATTATTCAAAACTCTTATTTATCTGTGCTTTCCAGGTGGAATTCGCAGTCGAAGCCATTTCCAAGGCCTGTTATGAGAGGATGTTCCGCTGGCTTGTGAATAGAATCAACAGATCGCTGGATCGCACGAAGAGGCAGGGAGCCTCTTTCATTGGTATCCTCGATATGGCTGGTTTCGAAATATTTGAGGTTCGTTACTCTATCTTCAACGTCGTATGTCGTGATGTGCTCATTGGAACAACATTTTACGTTTTATGTTGTCTCGTTTCCAGATCAACTCCTTCGAACAGCTTTGTATCAACTACACCAACGAAAAACTCCAACAGCTTTTCAATCACACCATGTTTATTTTGGAGCAAGAAGAATATCAGAGGGAAGGTATTGAATGGAAGTTCATCGATTTCGGTCTTGATCTCCAACCGACTATTGATCTTATCGATAAGGTAAGAGAAGCTGCATTTTTTTGTGATGAGCATCACTGCTTATGTGATTTCGTACAGAAAGACCCAGTATTTCTCATTAAACCCAATTCAATATCACATGATTGTCTAACACTCAATTTCTTTCATATTTTCCAGCCAATGGGAGTTATGGCGCTTTTGGATGAAGAGTGCTGGTTCCCCAAAGCGACCGACAAGACATTCGTTGAAAAATTGATTGGAGCCCACAGCGTCCATCCCAAATTTGTCAAAACCGATTTCCGAGGAGTTGCTGACTTTGCCATAGTCCACTACGCGGGAAAAGTGAGCCTGTGGTTTTAACCCAACTCAATTCCCATGTGATGTTTTCTTCGTTTTGTTTAACCTTTTAAGCTTATTCGCTTCAACTTTTTCCTTATAAAATAGGTTGACTACTCAGCTGCACAGTGGCTCATGAAGAATATGGATCCCCTTAACGAAAACGTCGTGTCCCTTCTTCAAAATTCCCAAGATGCTTTCGTCGTTCACATTTGGAAAGACGCTGAAATCGTCGGCATGGCTCATCAAGCGCTCAGTGACACACAATTCGGAGCTCGTACGAGGTGAGTTTACATCCACAACAAATTGAGATGGGATTGAGTAGTCATCACGAAATATTTTTTGGTAGTTGACGGGAACAACCACGGTGTTCAAACTGGCTTAGTTGTATCTTGAATTTGCTTTTCATAACATTAAAGCGTGTTGTTTTCCCTTGCATTAACCCCTACTAATAGTGCACCTGAACGGTAAGTTGTGCTACTTTCCTCCGACAAATGTATGCATGGAAATGTAGTTTGAATAAATATTGATGATTCCTGAGGTTTTCCGCTCTTATACAAAAGTGTTTCTGTTGAATCAACTACTTAGTTGATTCATTTAGTGGACCCAGTGTACGTACAGTATACCCCACAAAAGGTTGATTGTATTCTACTCTTATCAGAAACCGAGAATGACGCATGATTTCATAGAGCCTCAATGAAATGACTAATCTTTGTCAGATTCCAAACCTGAAACTTGTATTTTTGTAAAAAGACAGTCGAAGATCCCTAATTTTTGTGGGGTCTAACTACTTTTTAATAGAACACAGGTCGACGCATGGTTCGAGCTCTCCCCTAACGGTTACATTGAAGCTCAATGTGGGTATCGAGCCCGCTTCCACGAAAAGCTCTTACATCTCCCATGTATTCTTAATAATGAAAAAAGGGAATTAATCTCCAAACTATTACGAAAAGCCCTCCAAACTCATGAATCTCCCTTGTATTCGTAATAACAAGAAAAGGGAATTATTCCCCCAAACTTGGACTTTTTACATTTCAAAGTGTTCTCATGGAATTAATAATTCACAAAAATGTGAGCATTTTCAAACCTGTTGAGTTTTAAAATGTAGAAATCTCTGGTAAAGTTTTTATAAAGTTGGAAACATTTTCATTACTTTTTGAATAAAATTCGACACCAATTTTTTTAAATCTTGTTATTGAAATCAAGTTATTTTATTATATCGGACATTCATTGATGACCTGTCCCAAAACTGGCATGCATCGCCCGGTAGAATTCATGAAGTACCCTTAAGTCCATATTTCACATTATCTGATTGAAATATTTTCCGTCTTCCAGGAAAGGTATGTTCCGGACGGTCTCGCAGCTGTACAAAGATCAATTGTCCAAATTGATGATCACTCTGCGCAACACGAACCCGAATTTCGTCCGGTGTATACTCCCCAACCATGACAAGCGAGCTGGCAAAATCGACGCTCCTCTTGTTCTTGATCAACTGAGGTGCAACGGTGTCTTGGAGGGAATCAGGATCTGTAGGCAAGGTTTCCCCAACAGAATACCCTTCCAGGTAATTTTGTACTTGTACTTTATGTCTTCGATCTGATCGAAAAGTTAATCCAGTTTTCAAAAACTTCCATTCTCGCTTGTGTCTTATCCAGGAATTCAGGCAGCGATACGAGCTCCTAACTCCCAACGTCATCCCAAAAGGTTTTATGGACGGAAAGAAAGCCTGCGAGAAGATGATCAACTCCCTCGAACTAGATCCCAATCTTTACAGAGTCGGGCAGTCTAAGATTTTCTTCAGAGCCGGAGTGCTCGCTCATCTGGAAGAAGAGCGTGATTACAAAATCACGGATCTCATCGTCAATTTCCAGGTACAAATGGCGCCATTATTAAAATTATCGTACTCACATACGTTGTTTTGAGATTGCTTCAACAGTCTTGGGATTCTAGGCTTTTTGCAGAGGATACCTCGCCAGAAGAAACTACCAGAAGAGACTTCAGCAACTGAACGCAATCAGAATCATCCAACGAAATTGTTCGGCGTATTTGAAATTGAGAAACTGGCAGTGGTGGAGGTTGTATACCAAGGTGGGTCTCACCTTCGGAATATTATTTTCTCGATTTTTCTCGGCGGGTATCAAAACTATCTGTAATTATTACAGGTTAAACCCCTTCTGGAAGTAACAAAACAAGAAGAAAAACTCACTCAGAAGGAAGACGAGCTCAAGCAAATTCGCGATAAGTTAGAAACTCAGCTGAGGTCAAAAGATGAATCGGACAAGAGACTACGAGACGCTTTAGAAGAAAAGGCTGCCCTTGCTGAGCAACTTCAAGCTGAAGTTGAACTGTGTGCAGAGGCTGAAGAAATGAGAGCTAGGTGAGAATTCTGGAAATTTTAGATGAGTTAAGCAAACCTGCTACGAAGAAGTTGTGTTACAAGTCTTTACCCCACGCCTGTTGAAATCGTAAATTTTGGAGCTAAACAATAAGTTATGGTTTTTGTAAGACTCACTAAATTCATTTTTCATGTTAGAACTCCTACTCCTTTTGCTGATTGCTTGATAGTTGCGCCTTTTGGTTGGAAAATTCGCGTTTTCTCACTGATCTAAGCATAACCGTACCAAACACTCTATCTCATTTATATTGTTGACATGGCGCGCTAAAATTGCCAAATGAGTTTGTAATTTTGTTGATGAAGGACTGTTATCATTTAGGTTGGCCGTGAGGAAACAGGAACTTGAAGAAATCCTTCACGATCTCGAAGCGAGGATTGAAGAAGAAGAACAACGCAACGCCGAGCTCATGAAAGAAAAAAAATCTCTCACTCTCAACATCGCCGACCTCGAGGAACAACTAGAAGAAGAGGAAAGAACTCGTCAAAAACTTCAAGTTGACAAAGTGCAAATTGAAGCCCGTATGAAGAAAATGGAAGAGGACCTTGCTTTGGCCGAAGACTCCAACACGAAGCTGATTAAAGAGAAGAAAGTTTTGGAAGAGCGAGCAAGCGACTTAGCCCAGACCCTGGTTGAGGAAGAAGAGAAGGCAAAGCATTTGGCTAAATTGAAAGCAAAACACGAGAGCTCGATAGCCGAATTAGAAGAAAGGCTGCTGAAAGATAACCAACAGAGACAAGAAATGGACCGAAACAAGAGGAAAATTGAATCCGAGGTACGTGTACAGGGAAACATTTTTTAGTAAGGGAAGGTTTTCACTGTAGGGAGTAATTTTTACTTTAATTAAAGGTCATATTGATTTGATAGCTCCTAACGCTGATACTTGTCACTAGGTCAACGATTTGAAAGAACAGCTGAACGAAAAGAAGGCTCAAGTCGAAGAGCTACAACTCCAACTGGGCAAACGGGAAGAAGAGATAGCTCAAGCGATGATGAGGATAGACGAAGAAGGTGCTGGTAAGTAACCTGTAACGTTTCTTGAGATATCAAATTCCCAGTTATCGGAAATTCGAAACAATATTTCTACGACTAATTACTTTTACAGGTAAGGCGCAAACTCAGAAAGCGCTGAGGGAACTCGAGTCCCAGCTGGCCGAACTCCAAGAGGACCTTGAGGCGGAGAAAGCGGCTCGTGCCAAAGCCGAGAAGCAGAAACGAGAACTAAACGAAGAATTGGAAGGTCTTAAGAATGAGTTATTGGACTCATTGGACACCACAGCCGCCCAACAAGAATTGAGGACAAAGAGAGAACATGTAAGTTGTGCCTTCCCTGTTGATGGACTTGGAGCTGCCTCCTTAATTCCTCTTCAATACTCCTCAATTTGAGAGTGTGATTCAACCCTCGCGCATTGTTAAATTTTTAGTCCGCGGGTCTTGATGTTATCATATTCTGGCAGAGATAGTAAACTCTCGCGAATGGAATGTCCCGTACGTAACTTGAGGTTCCTCCTCAAAATAATGATTTTCAGTTTCTTAATTTATGTCCTGGAAATGGTCGGTTAAGCGCCACAGTTTACACACCACCCATCAAATTTTAAAGGCACGATAATTAAGAGACCAGGGGTAGAATGACATAGATCAAAAAAATAGTTGTAGAATGATCTTTGGTCAGATGAAGACTATTCAATGAAAATGAAATTACTCGCGACGAGGTTGGTAAACCCATTTCAATTTAAAAAAAGAAAAAAGTGTGTAGGTATAATGAGAGAGTCTATTTCCACTAAAACAATGAGAACAGTTGTTAAAATGGGCTAACCGTCGAAATTGATTTAACAATTGTTCTAATTGTTTTGTGGAGATAATCTCTCATTTTATACCTCCGTTTTGGTTGGTTATTCCTCGAATAATCAACCTATGTTTTCATGATAATGGTCAACCTCTCCGATTTGGCTCAAAATTTTTTTCTGGACGTTTCATGATGTCCTGATCAAAAAAGGTCAATGTCCGTCCGCCGTACGCCGTACGCCGTACGTTGTACGCCGTACGCCGTACGCCGTCCATGTTCCGCGCCGTTTTTGGTAGTAGAACATTTTCTAAAAATCTGAAATTTGGGTCAGGGGTCTGTTCCCAGCCGAGATGGGTCCTCGAAACTTTTCAGCCCGATCGGACCAAATTTGGGGGGGGGTAGGGGTCAAAATGTGTTTTTTGAAAAATGGATTTTCGAGATTTTGGGCGATCTAGGCGAGTAGGGTGTCATTTTCCACTAAATTTTGGACGCTGAATCCAATGAAACGGGTCCCAGAACGATTGGCACCCACTGGAGAAAGTTGATGGAATATCATATACATTCCATGTAACATACGAACTACATATTGCTCTCCTTAGACTGTTAGTGGTCATGAGGGTTTGCAGCTCTGTTCATTTAAGTCTCAAGTCACTCCTTCTTCTAGAGTTGTAAGAAAGTGAGTACAAAAATATATTGTTCAAATTGTGATCCGCGAGTTATAATTCCCATTTTCTCACCAAGAAAGTTGAAGAGAAGTAATGGGTCAAATTGGGTATTTGTTACCCATTTTGAATATGTTTTTTCGGGATTTCTGCTACCTAGGCGTGTGGGGTATAGTTTCCCACTAAATTTTGGACGCTGAATTCAATGATGTGTGTCCCAGAACGATTGGCAACCACCGGAAGAAGTTATGGGTCAAAATGGGTATGTATCCACCCATTTTGTATGTGTCAGGATTTCTGGTGCCTAGGCGAGTGGGGTATCATATTCCACTGAATTTTGGACCCTGAATTGATTGGAATGGGTCTGGGACCCGCCACACCCATTGTTTCCCCCATTCGAGGAATAACCAACCCGTGTGTAAGAATTTGCAGATTTTTTTACTATTCAATGGAATGGTCGTGCGTGTTGAGCGATCGATTTCCCACTTCCGAAATTATATTAGCTGTTTTGTAAGAAGGCGAAGACGCTAAGTTCATAAAAGACAAGCTCAGTTAATTCCACTACAACCAGTTCTCGCTCGCGAGTTTTGAGGGGCTTCTCCCAACGCAGGTTCTCCAAAATCAACATGTTCCACCAAGATCACCACCCGCTTGACCTCATTGTGCGTCCTATTCATGAGGTGGTGTCAATCGTTCTACAATTTTTGGTTTACAGTAAACAAAATATGATTTACGATTGTTAAAAACGTCCCTGCATCGACGAACCAAGTTGATTGTTATGTTTAATTCTATCATTCTTCACGCAGGAACTTGCAACACTCAAGAAAACACTGGAGGAGGAGACTCATATCCATGAAGTTTCGCTAACAGAGATGAGACACAAACACACTCAGGAAGTTGCTGCTTTAAATGAACAACTGGAGCAACTCAAAAAAGTGAGAGCTAGTCAGCCAAGAACCATTTATCTTCCTTATTTACGTTTGACTAACTCGATTTCTCAAACTTAATTTGTTCTTTTCAGTCGAAATCTGCCCTTGAGAAAACGAAAGCACAACTCGAAGGTGAAGCCGCCGAGCTCGCTAACGAACTAGAAACGGCTGGAACGAGCAAAGGAGAGAGCGAGAGGAAGCGGAAGCAGGCTGAAGCGTCTTTACAAGAACTTACTTCACGCCTCCAAGAAGCCGAGAGGACTAAAACCGAACTGCTTGAGCGTGTCGCAAAGTTGACAGCTGAAGCTGACTCGGTCAACCAGCAACTCGAACTTGCTGAGACGAAAGCATCGGCTGCTGTCAAATCTTCTGGTCGGTACTATTGAAAAATTCATTGAAAAATTCACTATTCCTTCTGCAAACCGTAACAGTAATACTCTGGTTCACAGTTTAAACCAGGAGCCCATTTTTTGATATTCATTAAAGACAAGGTTGTTTTTATTTTGTTGATTTTCGTAAAGCAGAAGAGTCATGAAAGAACATTCCATTTTCTCCTCCTTCCTTGAATTATATGGAAGTATAAATCATTTACATGAATCAAATGTGAGAATTGAGCATGTTCCCGTGTCATTTTTCTTGTCGTACCTACAATTGATGAATTTGTCTCACTTTCTCGGTGCAGGAACCTTGGAGACTCAGCTGCAAGAGGCACAAGTTCTCCTTGAAGAAGAAACTCGGCAAAAGTTTGCCCTCTCAACCAAACTGAAAGGCATCGAAAGTGAACGCGACGCTCTCAAAGAACAGCTGTACGAAGAGGACGACAAAAGACAGGACTTGGCGAAACAGGTGCGTGTATTTTCACGAATTCGCGTCTCCTAATTTGTGAAGTTGGTTCTTGGTTTTTGTAGTGCCATTTTTGTTGAGTTAAGAGTCAGGTGCATAATGAGAGTCGATTCGCGGTCAAAATGAAGGACGGTAGACGCTAGTTGAACTAGGGACAAGTGCCATTTGATTTAGAAGGACTCAACAATCCTCTGTAGGTATTTCATTAAAGTGTACCAACTGGTCAAAAGCTGACAGATTTTGACTTGGTTTCTTTAGGTTGGTTATTCCTCGAATATCAACCTATTTTATCAACGGTTAATGATAGGAATATCAACGTAGAGTCCCAGAAATATGGTTTGACATTATAGTTATGAAAAGTGCTTATCTATGGGGTCTACCTCACAAATGACGTCAAATTTTGTATAGGTACATAATCGTTCTTCCTTCCTCCGAAATATTTATCGCTGTCATTTTCTTCTCCTTAGTTGGCGTCAATCACGCAACAGTTCGCTGAAAGCAAAAAGAAGTCCGAAGAGGAAACTGAGAAGATCATTGAACTCGAAGAAAGTCGCAAGAAGTTGCTCAAGGTAAATAAAAAAATACTTCGAAAATAGTTTTTTTTCCCTAATATGTAATTATTGATTTAGTCTTGAAACTGCTTCATGTACGAGCTGCTTACAATTTTTAACGTCTAGGACATCGAAACTCTCGAAAGACAAGTTGAAGAACTTCAAGTGACCAACGACAAATTGGAAAAAGGCAAGAAAAAGTTGCAGTCCGAGCTGGAGGATCTTACCATTGATTTGGAGTCTCAGAGGACGAAAGTCATTGAACTCGAAAAGAAGCAGAGGAATTTCGATAAAGTGTTAGCTGAAGAGAAAGTGAGTAGACGCTGATGTTTCAGGAAACGTTGACCGCTGCTTGGAGTTGCCGTGTGTACATGTGCTGTTCATTTTTCGCAGGCGCTTTCTCAAGAAATCACTCAACAGAAAGATGCCGCTGAACGTGAGGCGCGAGAAAAGGAAACGCGAGTCCTCTCGTTGACGAGAGAATTGGACGACTTCATGGAAAAAATTGAAGAGCTCGAAAGAACGAAACGGCAGTTGCAGATCGAGCTTGACGAACTCGTCAACAATCAAGGCACCACCGATAAGAGCGTAAGTTTCTACTCCTTGTAGGTATTTCATTAAACTTCAGGAGTCCATACGCCTCAGCTGTCTCTCCGTATTTATGTTTTTGTAATTGAATTCTTTGTGTCTCCTTTTCAATGGAAAAGAAACAAGATGAGGTAAGGCCGTCAAATAATGAGTAGTCGCCTTGCGTAGGCGTCTTGCCTTCATCTTTTATGTCGAAAGTGGTGCTCCGAAAAGTTCGTATCGTGATTGAAGCCATCCGTAGCTTTTGGCACTTGCACAATGATGGGGAGTACTGAGTTTCCTGAAGCACATTCCTGACATAATTTCATTAGTACAGCTCATTGTACTTGATAGATACTTCACAATTTGAAGGATTTCTGAGGTCATCAAACACGGGATCAATAATTGATACAATTATTGTACTAACCACCCCAGCGATGGGTTAAGGTACAAAAATAAACGTGGTATGCGGTTTGTGATCGTATTGTGCTAATTCAAAGACACAATTACCAGTTTTATTGTCATAGCTTTGGAAAGTTTTTGGAATCATCAACGGATCCATTTATACCATAGTTGCTCTCTTCCTGCTTGCTTTCTTCCTCTTCCTGCGGTCTATCAATTTGTATAGTACCGATCTTTTCACCTCGCCAAGATATCACTCTCTTATTATTTCCCCTAAGAGAAGGTTTCTGTTCGGCTGTATCTCATTCCAAAGACTAGTAAATTAATGCTTAAACAGTTATAAACATGGTGGTAATGTCGTGTTAATCGATAGAACAACTATGAGGCAAGTTTGTTTTTCTCGCTTTACCCTACGGCTTATTGGTCTCAAAATCTGTTGGTACTGAGGTTCAATCTGAACCTTTGATTGCAGTAGCGCGAACGCGACAACGCATACCCCACGTACTCTGTAGTGTCCATAATCCCTTGTTCATTTGAACGATTTGTCATAGAAAAATAATTGAATTTGAGGTTTGAGCTTAGCTTGAATAGCATAGCCCTACGAGTCGTTGAAACCTTCTACAGCCATCAATTTTATTGTACCGTAATATGTATTCTTGGCTTCTAGAGCGGCTTTAGGGTATGAGGAGCATCAGCACCCCTGCAGTTCATTATTTCTAGTTCTTATAGACTCATGACTGCCAGTTTTGTGAAATGAAATTGCTATATTTTTCTGTTTCATTTAGCCTCTTCCAAAATTCATTCATCCGCTTGCGTCCTGATGCCCGTTTGAAACCTTTTTTGCCATTTTGCAGATATTCCTCATCGTCTTTTTAACGCCCCTTAATTCACGATGTTTTCTCGGCTGAGGAAAAAATCGCGAAAATAAAACCGCGCCTTAGTCACGATTTAACCTCTTTTTTCAAGCTAATTCAAAGAGTGACAAGTTTGAAAGTTTCTGGGATACACTGTGTTTCAAGTATTAAAATCACCAATATTCATTCGAACTTTTGTAAAGAAATGTGCTACTAATACTAGATTCGATTTCTTAAATTTCGCCTACCTCATTCTTTCATTTGAAGAAATACGCATTTGGGGTTGTACTTTATAACGTTTTGAGGAACACCCAAACATCTAGCTTCCTTTGTTGTTGCAAAGCATTTCTTTGGGGGAAAAATAAACCCAAAACATTATTACTTCCTGATTCTTCCTCATTAGTCTAAAAACTGTGTCAATTATTCTTCAGGTACACGAGTTGGAGAGGGCAAAACGAGTTTTGGAGTCTCAGCTGGCTGAACAGAAGTCGCAGAATGAAGAACTTGAAGATGAACTGCAGATGACTGAAGACGCCAAGCTTCGTTTGGAAGTCAACATGCAAGCTATGAGAGCACAGTTTGAACGGGATCTGCAAGTCAGTATTCGAATACATATAAAGGAAGTTTGTTTTTATTGAACAACTTTACTATACTCGTGTATTATATTTTCAGGCGAAGGAAGAGGCGGGTGAAGAGAAGAGGAGAGGCCTCCTGAAGCAGCTCAGAGACATTGAAGCTGAACTTGAGGATGAGAGGAAACAGAGAACCGCTGCAGTGGCCGCCAAGAAGAAGATCGAAGCTGATTATATGGATGTCGAACAACACCTTGAAATCCACACTAAGGTCTGCATTCATTCAAGTTCATTCGCATTTCAATAGATATAGTTGCAATCATGGATATTTATCCCTCGTTTTCAATCCGTAGGTCAAGGAAGATCTTCAAAGACAACTCAAGAAATCCCAAGCTAATCTGAAAGACGCCCTCAGGGATCTGGAAGAGGCGAAGATGAGCCGAGAAGATATTCAAGCTGCTGCGAAAGAGGCGGAAAAGAAATTGAATTCAAGCGAAAAGGAGCTTGAGATTGTACAAAATTCGCTTGAGATCAGTGAACGCCAGAGACGAGCCGCTGAAGCCGGACGGGATGAATTAATCGAAGAAGCCAACAAGAACGCCAAGATCTTGTACGTTGATAATTGTTTCAAAAAATACGTTGATAACTGTTTCAAAAATACGTTCAAAAAGTACGTTGATAATTGTTTCTTGTACGTTGATAATTGTTTCGCTTTCAAGTTTTCATTCTCAAAATTGTCGTTGAAGCTTTCCTCGGACTTTATGGCATCTACCTTGAATGTTTTCTGTCGTTTTAATCTGTGCCATCCCACTAAAACGGTTGGTTGTTTTTCTAGGTCGAACGTTCTGGACGAAAAGAAGAGGTTAGAAGCTCAAGTAGCGGGTCTCGAAGAGGAGCTTGAAGAAGAAGTTAGCAATAACGAAGCCCTTCAAGAGAAAGCGAGAAAAGCACAACTCAGCGTAGAACAAATGAACGCAGGTTAGTGATGATGAATGAGTAATGTCAATCAATAATGAACAAGTAATGATTATCTCCTATAGTCAACTATAATAATTGGGAAGAAATTCGCGGCAAAAAAGGGCCTTCTCGACTTTTGCGTAGGTAGAGAAAATGCTCCTGAGTCCAAGAAAACGTTGATTTGGGCATGAAAGCCCAACATGCCTGATGAATATATGTAACGATATACCTATTTTTTTGAAAGTAGTTCAAAGTAGCGTCGTACTGATAAAATTGTACTGGTAAAATTGTGAGTAAAGTGAAGTAAGTCGTAAGTAGTATGGAATAGAAAGTTTAAAGAATGCCCCTTTTGTTCTTGAGTGAATGCGCCCTTGACTTTTTTATGTAAAGGGGTTGTAGCTCTGTTGAATAGAGCACGCTATTGGTGATCTTGTCATTTTTTGCATTGACGGAAAAAATCACCTTTCAGTGTGTTTCTTGGATCTTGATTCATATCCTTAACCAGCCTGCCTGTCCCAATCGATATGAACACGATGACTCTTAACGGAGTCAAAATCCTCAGCGCTTACTCAAAATGGATATCTCTCAGCCATAACTTAACAATTTGCCTAATTTCTAGAACTCTCCGGGGAACGCAGCAATGTACAAAAACTCGAAGGTATCCGAATGTCGATGGAAAGACAGATTAAGGAGTTGAAGGCCAAATTGAACGAGCTCGAAACGAATCAACGCAACAAATTGAAAAACAACGCCACCCTCGAAGCGAAGATCTCCAACTTGGAAGAACTGCTTGAAAACGAAGCCAAGTAAATAGCTCAAATAATTTCTGAAATAATTGTAGAACAGGAAACATTACAACGAATTAAGATGTTCTAACGAATTCTTTGTTCAATTTTAAAGGGAAAAGCTGGCTCTGCAAAAGGGCAACAGGAAACTCGAAAAGAAGATCAAGGATCTTTTGATGCAGGTGGAGGATGAGAGGAGGCACGCGGACCAATACAAAGAGCAAGTTGAAAAGGTCAGCGAGAGTTTTATTATACTGGATATCGTTGATGTTATGACAGTTTTAACTGTCATTGTGTGTACAATTTGAGAAATACGAATAATATGATACCTATTTTATTATGAAAATAATAAATCAACAACTCTTGGGATATCCATTAGTTTCGCCCTTTTGAAAATAATGTTATTACTGGATGAAAATAAATGTCAACATAGGCTACGGTGATTCATACGGTTGCGACATCATACAGGACAATGAGGTTCCGAAGAAAAATCGATGAACGATGACTTTAAGCGCATCGGGGATAAACAAATCATAGGACGTCCAATAATTTCATCATTTTCAAATAGTAAAATATGCCCTGCTACAAAACCGCTCTTCTGCTGGGCGTGTCTGAAGTTTCTGTAGAAACTAATTAAGAGCTTTGTCTCTCCGCAGGTCAACACACGAGTCAAAACCCTCAAGAGGAGTCTAGATGAAGTCGAAGAGGAAATGGCTCGAGAAAAAACTCTAAAACGCAAACTGACAAGAGACCTCGAAGACCTTAAAGAAAGTTTCGACTCCCTCGGACGGGAAAATGACAATCTGAAAAACAAAATCAGGTAATTTTTCATTTTTATTTTCTCCACTCATGTAGTAAGGTGTTTTCTCAACACGTACTCGCTGTAGTTTTCATTATCAAACACTTTAATTCGTGTAGGTTTCGTACAAATCACCTTTTAAGATTTATCACGTGCACTTTTTTTTACTTTTCGAGTGTTAATAATTGATGTTTGTTGTGAATTCGGCTGACCCGATTACCATGATATAAGGAATGTTGATGTTTGTGACAATCAACAAATTTTCTCAATGTGCGTGCGCTTTGATTAATCATTTTCTTAGTCGTATCCTTCTCGTATTGCCATTGCCGAATTGAGCTCTAAGAGACTCCAAAGTTTAGAGCTCTAAAAGGTCCAACAAAAAATAGAATTTTCTGAATAGGTTTTCACAAGATTTGGAAGAAAGAAAGAAAAGAACTCCGGGAATCACAATAATGCTGGTTTTTCTTTCTAAAAGAGTCTGGTCAGGTTTTTTACCCTAATTGGTGAATATAAATTTACAAGCAATCATTGAAATTAATTTCCTGGAATGAAGAAAAAACTTACACTGGGGGATGGACATTTGGGGTTTCAGTTATCCATTCATTAAAATATGGGAAGAAAGTTAAGGCAAAAACTATTTCATTCGGCTTTGAGGGTAATGAATGGATTGTTTAATTTTAATAAAATAATTATAGATAGAAAACTATGATTTACGCGGGGGTGACGAACCCATTCCTTCCGTTGATTATTGAGAATTTAAAGCTACTTATTCCCTAGACGATTAAACAAACCTTTCGAGCTCAGCTTGGCATTAGGTAAGACGGAAGAAATGATCAGATTTCAAATCGCTGTGCAGACCACATTGTTTCAAACTCACAACATAATTAACCCAGCTTGAGTCCCTTCACGACCCTAACAAAATCTCGTATATTCTCATCCATACGAGATTCCCTCTTACGTATGTTTGTTCCTGTTAACGCAATAACTTAGAACTGTTTGGGTTTTTCGGGTGATTGAGCTCATATTGTTCGCCCAGTTGCCCATTTGATTATTAAAACCGACAAAATCAAAGTAGCGGTGACCTAAAATCTGACTTATATCTACCGAAATTACCAAATTGACTCATATACACGTAGGCACCCTTAACTTGAGCATATCAAACATTCGATAGTACCTTATCGTACATTTTTTCCACAATTTACCTCAGTTAAGTAGTAGCACGTGGTAATTTTGTTGTTGTTGCTTCAATGTGCACACGAAACACTTTTCTCGTCATTTTGTTGTCTTCATTTCGCTATTTTTGGCTGGTTGGCTGGACGACGCTTTGAGACGGCTGATTTCGTAACCTATATGATGGTTTGCAAACCACGTTCTTGTTATTCGCCTTTAGTTTTCTTTTAGACGGTGAATGGTAACTTAACTGTGGTCGACTGATGATAACTTGCTTTCTGTGGCTCCTCTGGGATCGAAATTCAATTTCCCAACTTGAGCTCTCCGCGGCAGCTTCTGTTGGCGATAATGAATTTCGATTTCTAGACGGTCCGGAATCCTGTTTCCAGTTGTCCTAATATCGAACGAGTATGAACGAGAGAAGATAGATGAACGAAAATCCAACTTGCTTGGAGATAATATGACTTAGGCATGTAGTTACGCTTCTTGAAGCATTTGAAGTAGAAGACTTCCAGGCAGATACTGGTGTATCAATCGTGCCCTTTCTTTGAAAACCTCGTCACTCTAGTTCGTCAACATCTTTATTCTGCTAAAAATTTTAAGAAAAATTAAAAAAAAAAAAAAAAAAACCGCGTTGTAGACTTTCTTTGGTGGTTTTCTGGTTCGTCGTTTTAAGAAAGGTATCCGGAGAAACCGTATTTTGGGCTTATCAGAGTTCACCATGTGAACTCATCTAGTAGTCCATGATGTCTCAGTCGATTCTGTTTCATATTATAGTAAGTGCGAGCGAAGTACCTTTACACTTTTGAGATTTTGACCCACAAATCCTCAAATTGAATAAATTGATAACGGAATTCAATGAAATAAAAATTGGGGTTTTCTTTTTAAAGAGATTTTCCTGTAAACAAATAAGTATTTTTTAAAAATTGATGAAGAAGAAGACGGCGATCGGCCGACGTCTTATCAGACATAACTGCCTGGATGAAGTCTATGCATGAAGTATTTGATTTGTCGAACCATTTTTATCAACTTTTTCATCCCAGATATAGCCAGCCAGTCATTCCGAATATGGAATATCCACAATATTGAAAACGTAACAGAAGTTTGAAGGTAGTTTTTGACGCTGCATAGCCAGTGATACGATCATGAAGATGATTTCCATTCCTTGTTATATTCTTTACATTCTCACGTTCATAGTCCGGGTAGTTCCAGTGTTCAGATTTGTTTTAAAACAACAATTAGGGGTAAGGGCACTCTCTTTTAATGATATATAGACACTCGAATATCAGACTACGATATCAGTCACTCAACCGTCGCCCAGTTACCATCTATCCTCTTTCACTCTCTTCAACATTTTTTCGGGCTTCTCTCACCGCCCTCAGTTTCTTTGAGTTTTGAATCTTGCACAAAACGGTCAACTGGTCTTGTAGGAGGGGAGGCGGTATCACCAGCCTGAGTTCGAGCAGGCTCGGCGGCTCGAAGAGAGGTTCCATCCCCGGAGATGACTCCCAAGGGCTCAACAACACCACGGATGAGTCCGTCGACGGTGACGATAACTCGAATTCATAGACACAGAGTGTGAGTACCTACTTAGACTTACCAGACCGTCGACTTTTGACTTCAAATCATCTCTAGATTTCTACATCGTGTCAACTATTGGACTTATCTAAAGATTTATCATGACAAAATCAGGTTGTTGCCAAGTAACTTCGAATTCTTTCTTGCGCCAAAATATTAAATTTATTAGACTGATTTATTAGATGTTCTCCAGAATCAAAATTTCTCAAAAAACACCTGATACGTAATATCGTGTAATTTGTTCGAGTTGGGTCCAAAAAAGGTTTTTAAGCAAACCCTTAGCAGTCTTTCTCACTCTTATCCTTTAGAATATTGATGTTTCTTTTTGGCTTGATATTTCCTTGCACTCGAACCGTAATGCTCCTATTTCTAAAACGTTCGTGTTGTGTGGCACAGTCTCAATAATCACTGTGTAGAGCTTGATGTTACTTTTTATGTAGTCATGACCAAATATTCCGTCTAAGTTTTTCACAAGTTTAGCACTGCCTGAGAGAAAGTTTGGCTCCTACGAGTGATATTCCCCGATCACTTCCCAGTTAGTAGCAGTATAAGAGCTCTTGAAATTGTTGCGAATTTCTTTCTTCGAGAAAATGCATTCCATTGGCGTTTTTTAATGAAGTTTAATCATAGTTTACTGAACCTAGTGTACTTCGGCGTGGTGATGACTTTTTGATGTGCTCTTAGGAGTTCGGTAATGCGTTATTCAAGTATTTTGTCCTAAAAAACCTCAGAAATTTTTCAGACTTTTTTTGCTACGGCTAGGAAAGAACCAATATGAAGATGATCTCTATCTAAATAGAATGAACTTTTTGCAAAAAAAGACCTAGCGAGACTCTAGCTCCAATACTAGGGAAGATACAGGCGGATTCCCAAAATGACGAATCCTGGCGTATTTTTAAAGTTTTCGTACAGTCGTAATATGCGTTTTTGAAGTATATAGCTACTTTGCAACATTACGTGAGTTTTAAAAAAGCGGTAAGGGGAGGAGAAATTTCCTTATAAATGGCATTACCTTTATGTTCACAGTGAACAATCCGCAAACAATTTCATGAGGTTAGACTACTCGGACACCCTATCGGTTGTTTATATTTTTAATTCCTCACAAAAATGGGCCAACATTGCAAATATTGTTTATCGCGCTGCTTTTATCTTGCTTTCAAAAAAGCCATTGTGGACAAAAAGTGGTTGTACGCGTTTTAAAAGTACATGCGTTCTTTGTCTTTGTACTGAAACGAAACCTAAACTGTGCCCTCAAGTGCGATACACGGTTTTCCAAAACGTACTGAATTGAAGCCATGAACGAGAAAGGTTAACTCAAAAAGTCATTAGTCAAATGGGTAAATATCGTGATTATTCTGATATTTGACGTACAACTATGGAGTTCCGCCAAGTCTCTTTTTGTAGAAAATGCATTCCATTTCAATAGGGTTTATCCTCATAAAATAGTTTCTTTTAGCCAAAAATGGCAAAACTGGGCAAAAATTTTTTTATTTATCTGAGTAATCAATGATGTTCTCGAGGTCTTGGATTTCAATTATCAGGTAGGTACGTAACCCCTAACATCAAACATCATTTCTACATCGAAGAATGCTAGCTCACCCACTTCTTCACGTGATTTTGCCGGAGCTATAAATGCGACCGCAATCCTCAATCGAGTTATATGAAAGTGAATGCTATCACGAAGGAGAAATTCTAGGTGTATGAAGGTCAAAAATGATATTATTATTTTTCGGAATTCATAGCATTGCTTAATCAGGGCTTATACAACAAAACTCTTTGTAGGATTAGGCAAACATCTGGGAAAGGGACCAACATAGCCTAATAACTTTTGAAAAATAGGTATCTGAAACAGAGGAACGAGAACGCTAATCGCCGTAAAATAGGACACTGACGGAATAATTTTGAAAGCAATGCGACTGAACCCAACACTGCGATTCCTAGTTAAAAACAATTTTTATTACCTAATTTGTACCTATTCGTCTACATTTAGATTAACTCAAACTAAAAAAGGTTTGCCACAACCGGCCGTGCATGAAATAATCTCCACGTCCAAATGTAGATTGCTCCTAACAGTCAGTAAATTCGACGTAACACTCCAAACGTGACTTCTTCTCGTTACTACATGATTTCCTCGTTGTTCCAGGGATCTGCCGGCGAGCATCCAACTCGCTGAGGACATGTCCCACAAGCGTTAATCCGCTCGTATGTATCGATTTTGATACATTCGCCCTCGTACCACTGAGAGCAACACCCCTAATTGTAAACCCTTTGTACTTAAAGTACTTTACAACAAACAAAATGCATGTAAATTTCTTCAAACTATGTACAAAACTTTTTATCATCGCCTGCGGTTTCCCTTGGTTCCAAACATCGTTTCTCGCTGAAACGCAAGAATAAATATTTAATTGTGTAAGCTCAAATTGTATTGAATGATTCATAGCTCTCGCGTTTTTAAATAAACGATCTTATTTTTTCATCGGGAATTCGATTTTTTTAAAATTAACTCGCTCTTCCAGCTTTGTTGAAATTGGAACTGTTAGTCAATTGTTTGAACTTTGTTTTTCTCTGTACACATTCCCTGCCGGGTGATTTATATGATTCCAGAAATTGACAAATATTACCATCGATGTTATTTATTTGTATCGATTTTTTTAAAAGATAGTTATTGTAAAACATTTCAACTTATTTTTTCTTTGATTGTTTATGTAATAAGCCAAGATGCCTTAGTATTTTGGGCTTTTCTTTGTTAGTTGTTGAGAGAAGCTCGATTTAAAAATTCAAATTGGTACTGCGGTGTACAGTTTTTATATAAGAAAAAAATTGTGAGAAAAACTCGTGTCATAAAGATATTTAATGTAATAATTTAATACCTTGATTATTATATGCTTAGTATTACAAGAAAAACTAACTGCATTAGCCTTTTATTCAGCATCCTTCTATTGCATTAAACGTCAAACTATCTTATTTAAGCTATCTTTAAACTAACTTCAAGCTATTTAAACTATCTTATGTAATCAATTATGTATGACCATTGGCGAAAATCAGTACGCTGGGTTGAATCAAGTGGTGGACATCTTCTCGCAACGAACGAATGAAGCAGGCGTGAAGGTACAGATTGATTATTCCGACGACTTATTAATTTAAAACCTATTAGGTTTCTTTATATATAATGGCAGAGTACGAGTTTATAACTTTTTATTTCTACTTCTATTATAATTTAGAATGAAAACCACCGTCGTGACTGCGCTCTCGCACTATCCAAGATACCAACGTTGGCCGACGTGGGGTTGAAATCATTGGATTGGATACCTGAGGCGGCTAACGCTCTCACCAAAACTCAGGCAAACTCGAGCAAAATTCATGTTGGTATGAGCCTGCCTAAATTTAAACTTGGAAAGAAAACAATCAATGAACTTGGAGGGCCCCTGAGCGGGCTTCCTTTTACCCTCGGATAATAAATTATCCGATAATTTTATAAATTATAATCCACGATTTTTCAATCTAATACAAATCACAGGGGTTGGTAATTCCTTAGAGCAGTAGCATGAGTAAAATGGGGAATATTACAAATGAGGACTCGTTTCTATCGATTCAGCGTGACAACATTAGTGGGAAATGATACCCCACTCCTAGGTACCAGTACAAACACTTTCGAATTAGGTACCAATTGACCTCGAGCGGTCTGAGACCCGGCTCAATGGATTCAGTGGCCAAAACTTAATGCAAAATGATTACCCACATGCCTAGTTTTGAAAACAGTGGAAAATAATACCCCATACGCCTCGGCATCTATTTTGACCCATACCCACCCTTAGTGGGGACCCGTGTCAATAGATTCAGCGTCCAAAATGTAGTGGAAAATGTTACTCCACATGCCTAGCCCCCCAAAAATCCCGAAAACCCACTTTCGAAATAGGTAGGTGGACACCCATTATGACCCATACACCCAGTGGGCACCAATCGGTCCGGAACCCGTCTCAATGGATTCAACGTCCAAAATGTAGTGGAAAATGATACCCTAGATCGCCTAAAATTCATTTTTCAAAAAACACATTTTGATCTCTGTTTTGTTTTGTTTGAAAAACAGCTCACGTATCAAATGCCGGAACTTTCGTCATTCAACGCAATTTTAGAATATGAAGAGATTGAGAGGATTATTCAAATCAGGAAGATATAGAAGGTAAACGTATATTTTCTCGTGCTCCATCAACACACATACACAAGCAACAAGTACAAAAAACAACCACTTGATTTTTGTTTAACTGAAATATATAATGAATAATTTAAATAACAATAATAAATATAACTTGAACATATTCCAATAGACTATCTCATCTACACTGAAGTAACTTTGATAAATAACACACGTTACACGAAAATAACATTATATAATAATTCTACATAATATTGCCACTCATTACGATATAACTTGATCGATTCTCATGTAAAACGGGTGTCCCCGGTTAGTACAAAAATTAGTAGCAAGGACTTTCTCAGGAACGTAAATCTTCAATGGAATGTATTGCGATAAATGCTCTTTAAACTTAGCTCTAATCATTTATTCGTAGTCGTTTAAGTATGTTGAATGCGAAACCGGATTCAATAATAGATTCACTTCTGTCGTCAAGCTTCGCATAATTGGGATCATTGGGCAAAAAAGGAAACCTTTTTTGAAATGAAATTTGAACTTGATGATGCCATTACGTGAATACTGATTAAATGGTGTTATTATACAACATTCATTTCGAAATTAGCGCACCGCGCACTTGGCTCAGTGTCTATCAATTTTTGAATAGAGTTGTTGACAACAGTGGAACCTATGTTGAAAGCCTGTTTTCCAATCAACTATTTACTTTCACCGCTACCTCTAGTTCCCTCAAATTTGCTTCGGAGTCAGATAGTCGAGGGTGGAACGTATTAATTGCTACCTTTGATTATCTCAGTCGATCGTTGCGGTCTTAAGGCACTTTATGTCATCATCACAGTTGTAAAGGAAGACTCTTAAAGGGCAGATCTTTTCAATTCTTTGGCAGGCAGTTGATAACAGTCGGTTGAATCACTTTCCAGACCTGAGCCAGCTGAGGGAAAAAATGTCAAAGTAATTTATTGTTCACTTTTGAAAAATTAATCTTCGGCCATTTTATTCACACCGTAAGGGGAAAAACCAAAAGAAGGTAAATACGCACGATAGCCCAATGGCGTGACGAAAACTGTAAACGTCCCATGGTTTTGCCGTTAGGGGGTTGTGCGTTTTGTGAGTTGCCGTTATCTTTATCTTATTAAGTTTGGCTCTTCTTGCAAAAAAACCCTTCTACGCGAAATTCTCATCTCGCTCTCTGAAGTTGGCCGGTTAGCAAGCTGGTCCTACTTCAAAAGGGCCCACGTTATAGACCTCTCACTTAGCGTCTTCCCCCGCTAATGAAGTTTGTACTAACCTCGGAGTGAGCGGTGATCTGAACGGATACCAAGCTGTTGAGTATTTCCGCAAGCGTCTCGAGGTATGAGTGAACGAGAGCGGTTTCCAAGCGGACGCAGTAAAGAGAAAATGCCGTGCGGAGTTCAACAGAAGCAATGGCAGTCTCTTGTTGGAGCATTTTGTTTTCCAGGGTGGCCACTGACTCAGCCTAAACGAAATAAAAATTAATCGCGCGACGATAACCAAACCTCAAGCTCACGAGATCTCGCAAAATACTTACGTCGCTTCCCTTAAGTACACCTTGGATTTGTCGTTTCTTCAGAGCCATCATCCTCGACAGCGCCACCTGGTGGTCGTGCGATACTCCTTTCTCTACCCTTTCGCACAGATCTTGGTGACCGCTGAGGACCTCCAACAAGACGTCGAGTCTGTCGCACACTTGTTTCTCCTCAGCCGCACCCTGTTCTTTGGCTTTTGACGAAAGGGAAACGAATTCTCTGCAAGATTACCAAAAAGACATTACTTATGTACTCGACCTAGATAAGTATCAACGTTTCTATTTGATTTGGATTTTAGAGTTGGTAAGAGGGAGTGGAGGGCTGAAAAAACAAGGTTCTAACAAAATCAATGCAGTTATTAGAAATACAACGCTGGCATACTTGGATATGATGCCAAAGCCATTTCTGATTTCCGACCAGCTATTGTTGCCCTCAGTTCCCCAACTCGTTCTCCCCACACTATCCAGGGCGAGGTCGGTTAAGGTGTTACCAAGATCTTCCATGTCCACCGCATACCTATAAGGAAAATCATACTATTTAGTCGTTCATGAATTGGTAATTTTGAGAAGATCCATTTTCCGTCCGCCAAGAAGGACTAACTACAACAGAAATGATTGTTGAGCCTGCGTACCTTTGAGAGCGAAGTGCAATCTGATCGGCGATCAACTTAATTTTCTGAACTCCGTGGTGAATTATGCGTATTTGTTCTCTTGTTACGGCGAAATCATTGCTGTTGTTAGGAGGTACGAGTTCCTAGAAATCATGAAAATTGATCACGTTAAGGGCGAGCCTCGAGTAATTTCCCTTAAATATAAATTGGATTGATCTAAATGTAGAGATGACAGTGTCTGGTTGTGCCATGTTGCCTTCAACAAGGTTCATTAGTCGTGCACCACGTTTTCTCTAGCGAAAATGATCTAGTGAAGGAACAGTTGGCGGCTCAGGCTCATCTGAAGGACATGGCAAGGGCTTCAAACGTCACCAATCTGTTCTCAGAAGAGAGCCAGAGATTCAGGAGATGACTTTTGTTGGTTTCTAACCACTGAAAAGGGGCTTCAACATGCTAACTTCAAAGTACCCTGGACTCCCATCAGTTCGGACCTCTTAGTAACCTAGCACGGTCTCTCTGGTATGCTAGGAACAGAACAAGTTTCATGAGCTCACCTTTGCCTTGGCCGCCAGATCCGACGTGGTGAACTCGTCTGGTATCGTTTTGAAGACATCTTTCATTTTTGACGACAGATCAGTAAGCGACTGAGTGAGAAAGAAGCTCACTAGAGCATCTTCCTTCATTACTGGGTGCCTCGCGACCAATGTCAACCACCGCTGAAGACCTTTTCGCCGGTTTTCCAAGAAATTCGAGTCTCCTGGAAACACTAAGTCCGAACAGAAGAAATAATGTTTGGTATTCGTAATGTGAATGGAATGACATTTATCTGAAAAGTGGGAGCCACGCACCTCCCACGATTTTCTTCGGAGGAAGTTTCGGAATCAGACGATATGGAAACCTTCCCAGTAACAACTCGTACAACGTGACAAAATCATTGTACCGCCGGTAGACTTGGGACGAAAATCTCTGTGAGAGTGAAATAACAATGGATTATGAATTTGTAGATTTTCTTACAAGTTAGCTATGCAAATCATCAAAACCATTAATATTCGCCCTCTTTTCCTTACTTGGCTTGTAACGACATATTCAACGTGTTTAATGAAGAGCCCTTTCTTCTCCGGAATACGATCAACTTCGATTTCATCAGTCTGCTCTATCCCATGGATTCGGAGACGCCCGAAGTCGCCATTCTCAGCCATCAACACTGAAAAAGGAAATTAATTTAATTTTCTAAACTTGAGTAAGAATGTTACAAAATGATTTTCCTACAATTTACACGATTCATATGAGGCCTTCTCTCTGTAAATTAATGTAGTTGAAAGGGGTTGACAGTATGTCAGGGTCTCCACAACGCACAGAATTCTGTCGTCCTCGTCTTTTGTCCTTTTGATGCCGAAAACATAAGAGGTCCTACTCCTACTCCATGACTGAGAGCGTCTTATCTTCTAGATTTCAACTAGGTCTAGGAGGGAAGTCAGATCGTGCATCAGATGAGGAAGGCTTCGAAAACTACTGGGCCAACAGCGGAAGGATAAAAGGTTCCGAAGTATGTACTTACAATACCAATATACCCGCGTTAAAGTGTGAAAAGACTTCAAGCACATCGGCCTTGGAGACCGCGCGAATTATAATTTCTAAAAGGAACATAAATAGGACAACTTGATCACTTACATCACTCATACCGGGTAGGGGTGTAGTTACATAAACATGATAAAAACCTACCTGTTGATTCTAGAAGCTAACGGCTGTCAAATGATTCGAACGACGTAATCCAAGTCCAGGCAAGTATAGGATGTCAGTTATTGTGCGGAGGCATCGAGGTCTATCGAGCCATGAACGGGAAGTTGTGACAAAATGTAAGCCTAGTCACAGTTGACGCAACGAATGAACGATTTGATTGTTGTTAGTGGACAAGATGACTGGATTGGGATTTCCGAGGGACACGAGTGATGTGGTTGTCATTTCCCTTCTTCCCTTGTTTAGCCCCTCACTTTTTGTGACGTCATAAAATGAACACTTCACTCTCTTGTATCTTGTGTCCAAGGAAAAAGGATCTAGAACTCCACAGTAACAGAAACACAGGTGAAAATCTATGTTATTATTCACGATATTTGTACGACACACATAAAAAATGAAAATATTAATAGAATAACATAAAGAGGGCACACACAAAAATACTAAAAGGCCACTTCCACACTGTACAAGCAATACTCCTACCATTATTGATGTGAAATGAAGTATATGATTGGCACCAGGTATTGTCGATTAGGTCAAAATGTCGACATTCAGCCTCCTGAAGAAGCCATTTCCGAGAAAAGCTTTCGAACGGCACGTTTTATTGTTCAAATTAATCGGTAAGGGAACATTTGTTAGTACATAAACGTTCAACTACCTCTGGGTAGTCAAGCATCAGCGCTTAGTGATGTGCGTATCGATACGTATCGATACGAATATCGATACAAGCAAGTGTATCGATACGGTCGTATCGATACATGGACCCCGTATCGATATACCGATTCCCTGAATCACTGATCAGTATCAATACTAATATCGTAGAGATAACTCTCTCTATATAGCTTGTTTCATGATTCAGTTAATTTGGATATTTAAAGATGTAAGAAAGTTTCACATTGAAAAAAGGTTAGTTATTGTTTAAAAAATTATATATTTATTTCGATTAATATAAAATTAAAGGTTAAGGTTAATTTGTTATTGTTTAGCTATTGGCTTTTGGTTTCGATGTATCGATATAATAGTATATCGATACAAATATGTAATCAATACTGATGAATATTGTAAATTGTATCGATACAAAGAAATATCGATACACCCATATCGATACATTGAATTTCGATACGTATCGATACACCGGCCTGTATCGCCCATCACTATCAGCGCTACCTAGCGAAGAATAAGTAGGTCTTCACTGCCTCTTGTAAATAATCGTGCTCCAGTATTTGTTGTAACAACAAGGAACTTGACAGGGGAAACAACCTTTAAACCTTTTTAAACAATCGGCTCTCTTTTACGATATCAAAACTGCTGATCATACTATCATCCAAATATTACTCGCAACATATTTTATTTAGTTCAGTAATATGTACGGTAGTTGTAATGTTATTAATGTATAATTACAATTGGAATGTTCTGACGCGAATGGGTTTTAAGCGGCAGGAAAAAGGGATTTCACATACATTTTTATACAACTTTGAAACAATTGAGTACCTTGAATAGTTAGAAAATGTTTAGTCTTCTTTGAGCTACGCCACTCTGCAAAAATCAAAAAAATTATTCCAATGACTGAAAAGTGAAAACAATAAAAACATGATTCAGGCCATCTGTGAAATCGCAGAATTGTTCAAAATCATAGTATATTCTTTGTTTCACCTTAGCATGAATACCATAACACTTATTTGCATAAAATTACAACAAAATATATATATATTTGAAGTCTAAGATTTCTGAAAAAGGTTGGAGAGATTTTCGTCATGAGCAAGATGGTTCTGTCATTGGCGATTCTTGAGAGCAAGTTCATGGGAAAGTGGCAAAGCTTTTTTGATCACTCTGAACAAAAATTAGTTTTTACTTTTGTTAAAACGACCTACTTTCCTAATATTGCTTTGAAAACCAAAACGTACTTAATACTCAGTAAAAAAAAAATCAATCTGTATTAGAATGGACAAAGCTTTTGAAAATTCATATACTCAACACCCCAAACATGATGAGAACGTCAGAGCGGTGTTACCAGTTGCATCTATTCGTCACTAGGTAGCGGTGGGGTCGCCAGAGGAGTGGTTCGGATGATAAGCACCACAAGAAGATGGCTGACTTGAGACCATGTGTTTTTCACCCCTTGCCGTCAGCTGATCGATCAAATGATTCCGATTCAATGGTCGGCCTTCCTCAGATGTATGAACGGCAACTTAGGATTGTGAAATAATTGTTACCCCTTCACATTCATTTGTGAATTAATTGACAACTCGTCGCAGATTGTTTCGATCGAGGCAGGCCCTTTTGAGTCAAATTCTTTCGGAGGACACTCCAAGACCTCCCAAGTGCGACGCCCATTGTCATCGACCATGTTCAGGCCATCTTCTAGTTTTGAGAAGCTTCTCGGTGAGTTTTTGTCATGTGAAACACATGAGTATTCTACCTGTGGAAATATTTCTGCGACACAAATAAAATTACTAGTGAAAGGTCGAATTGGAAATATATGTTGTCCAATGTTGCACGAAATTGTGGATGTCTTTGCCCACAATGAGTAATCTTATCAGCCTTAGCCTGTTTTCTTTTAGTTTGTAATCTTTTCGAATCTGATTGTCCCCTCTGAAAGAACGGGCGCTATTTGATGGTGTATCAGTGTCACAGTCATGTCGATAGTCGTAATGATGCAATAAACTCGTTCGTATCGGATCTAGCTCAAGGGAAAGTGGGATGCCTTCTCTGTTGAAGGAGGAATGCTGTTATGGGGTACCTAATGGAACTAAGACGATATTTACTTACCGATCACAAACTATATCTGAACGGCTGGCTGGTTCTTCCAGGGGGTCAACTTTGAATTTGAGATTTTACTCATTTTACAAATTTACTTTGGGGTGATATACTTTCAAATCTTGACCGTGTTGACTTTCTATGCTGCACCAGCCCATACAACTGTGCCTCTAAATTATATTGATGTCTCCAAGATCGGCTTTTCATGCGTAGGTAAAAGTTGTGGGTAAAATTGTGCATTTACAGGACGGAATTGGGAGGGAGTCAATACCTGTGGGCTTTTTGTGCTGCCTGTTCTTCGTGGAAAGAATCCTCCCTGGTGAGGAACAGTTGGGCCGGTACCATATTTGCCACCTGGGGCCCCGTAAACATTATTATAGATTGCAGTAATATGAACTTGATGTCAGGGATGATAGGCAAGAATCGGTGGGATGACTAGCTACGCGACAGACTGAGTCAACAACCTGAATTCGGCCCCTTTAGTAGCTTGGATTTCATTTTCTACGCCGACACAGACCGGACTCTGCCGGCAAATTGTCAAGAGGGGAGAGTGGGTATGCATAACCGTGCAATCTAGCAATGCTAGTCACCAGCCAAAGAGAAATCTGAGACACAAAGCCCCTCTGGTTGCCAGATAGGCCATCATGGCAGCCGTTATCTCATCCCATTTAATATTTTTCAGACAAAGCCACCACGAATTTGAAACTCGAGCCCGACTGGCCATTGATCATTCAAATATGCGACATGATCCGCCAAGGAGACGTGCAGTAAGTGAGATAGATCTTGTACTGATACCAATAGGTGTTTTATTTTGTAATTCGTTGACCTCGCTGACTTATAGCGTCGTTTCATTTTACGTTTTCCAGGCCCAAGATCGCTTTGCAATCGATCCGAAAGAAAATGACCCACACCAATCCTCATGTCGTGATGTTTGCTTTGAACGTAAGTATGATTTTGATCATTTGAAATATTTTATGCGTTCATTCAGTCGTACTAAGCGGAAAACAAAAGCATAACTGAAGTATTTAACCGAACGTTCTCCTCAGGTGCTGGAATCCTGCGTGAAAAATTGCGGAGCTCCAGTTCACGACGAAATGGGTACGAAAACCTACATGGAAGGATTGAAGGAGTTGATAAAAACCACCCCCCATGAAAACGTCAAGAACAAGCTACTCGAGTTGATTCAAGCTTGGGCTCACGCTTTTCGCAATAGCGCTAAATACCGGGCTGTGCAGGTAAATCGCTAATTGGATTTTGAATTTAGACAATTAATACGGTGGTTCTGAAGTAATCTTCGAAGTAGATCATCAAAAAAAGAACGTAACTGCGAATGTAACTCCCCAGAAGATTTACAATCGTTCTAAAAAAATTAGAATTAGGGAGGGAAGAGCAGCAGGCGATACGTGAAAGCCAGAAAGGGGGCTGATGAACTACTAGACTTGAAGAACGCAATAATCTCATTCCCCACCTTTGCACAAAATCTTGATATTTTCGCCTTAAAAAAAGGTCATTATATCTGTAACTTCACAGGAGTGAAGATGTACTCCTGACTTCTTGGACATTAATACTAAATTATGAAAATATTTGAGCCATAAGCGTCATGAGCTTCTAGCAGGTTCTAAACTCGGTATTATTGGCAGCTACTCACCGCAATTCCACTTGGAGCCACTGTTTTCTTTGATTTCCTGCAACTACCCCGCGGCTTTCACGAGTTGATGTTACAGCGTTCTTCTTTTCATAGTTTCCGTCATCAAAATCTCATGAAATAGTACTGATTGTCTTCTCTTCAGACCTATTTCCAAACTTATGATTTATTATTGGTCCATTTTCCCCTCGTATCGTTGAATACTATCTCATCATCTTTCAGTGCTTCCAAAATTTGTAGCGTTGGCAATACTGAACGAGGAATGTTCCAGTTGAGTTAATTTCAATAAAATTTCGAGTAAATTTAAAATAAAATCTGAGGTTATTTGTACTCGGCAAGTAAATTATAGCCCCAAACTAGTTTCTCATTCGTCTTCCCTTGAGAAGACTTGGAGTGAACTCAACGAGACTAGAAAGTTCTATGTTAATTGTTACACAAAATTAATGAAAATTGCAAAATAATCCAAATTTTACCAAGTCGGAGTAGCGTCGCCTACCATCCAATGACGTCAATTCGTTTCAAACACCCTCAGCTGGGCTGCGAATTCATGAAGTACGGTATTTTCTCGAGCTTAGAGTTGTTCAATGTAATCATAATTTAAGATCCTCTCTCACCGGCCGTTGTTCTGTTTTACTTCCTCTATTGAGATCTCTCATAATGTTGAATTCTGTCAATGTTCTAAAAAGAGCCATCGCTGCACTGATTTGAAAACATTATTTGTGTCCGACAACATCATCAATCGAACCTGGCTATCAGGATCCCATGCAGTCAACTCTCACTATATCGAATTCTCGGTATATCGAACCTCTTGATATTTCGAAATGAAAGCTCGGTCCCCTGAGAATCTCTCAGTATATTGAAATTTCTGACTCTCACCTAATTGCAGTTATAGATTGATGTCTTTAATATTTGTGCGGATTCGTGTCATGAATCATCTAATATTTCCTGTTGTTGAATTTCCACGTCCAGAAGAATGCTTGAGAAAGTGATAGACGCAGCCAGACTGGGAAGCAAGAAGCTGACAAAAATCACTGACTTTTTGCGATAATTTTATGTACATTATGTACTTACATACCCTTTAAACTATCGGTATTTCGAACTTGTTGCCGCTCCTATAATTATTTCCAACACTCGGTACTTCGAACCTCTCAGTATATTGAAGTTTATTCACTAGTCCCTTCAACTTCAATTTGTCGAAGTCTACTGAACGAACGGAATAAACCTGCTGCGAGAGGGGGAAAGAAACCCTTTGATCCTATTAAGAAGACCCTCCAAGACTCACAGACTACTTGCCCTACGAGTTATTCAATACATGGACAGTCTCAACCTCATTTTATCTTCTGAAAAACGTTGATTTATTACGTTGAACGTTGTTGTTTTGAACGTTGTTTTATTTGTTTAATTAGGACACCGTCAATATTCTGAAGAGCGAAGGATACAAATTTCCCACGTTGAAAGAAAGTGACGCCATGTTCTCCGCTGATACAGCCCCAGAATGGGCTGATGGTGAAGTCTGCCATCGTTGTCGCGTTCAATTTTCTGTTCTGCAAAGAAAAGTAAGTTAATTAGTCATTTGCAGTCGAGTTATCTTTTAACGTGCCAACTTTGTCGCCGTGAGCATACAATGAAAATCACTCTCTATTTCTCTTTGGTCACAGAAAACACCAGCAAAAGCACTAAGTTGAAATACGCTGCCAAAGTTGACTGTCGAACCAATTTTGTTCCTAATTCTAAAAATGCAATTTCCTCTCTTTTCAGTTGTTCAAGGTAATAGAAAAATGTTTCCCTTTGACTTTCACAAGTTCATTCATATGTTTTCGTAAGTGTTCTCATACTTATGAGCTTATAACAACAAAGTAAAAATCACAAATTACGTGTATGAGAACTTTACAAATATGTGTAAGATCCCACATTTATTCAAAAATATACAATTAATTACAAAATTAGCGGTACATTTTAAATATGTAGCTCAAATACTCCGGAAAAAAGTTCTCTTTGCTATACTTGAATTGAATTTTCCCTGCCAAAATTCCTCTCAATATTGTTGTGAATGTTTCGCGTAAAGATGCGGATTCCGCCAATGTTTTCAAATTCAATTTACAATCATGCGTGGAGTTGAATAGAATACTAACTTTGCTTGATAGCGTTCATTACACGTTCGGAATCCTTTCTGTGTACGCATCTCGTATTTATCTACCACACTTCACTGGACTTGTCGAACTATTTTCAGCATCATTGTCGAGCCTGTGGCCAAGTCTTCTGCGCTCAGTGCACTTCAAAAATGAGCACGATCCCTAAATTTGGGATTGAGAAAGAAGTCAGGGTCTGCGATAGCTGCTTCGACAAAGTTAACAAGTAAGTTCCTACGATGCAATGTTATCGTTAGTTGCTGTTCTTTTGCACATTATTTCCCAATTGTGAGTGAGTTTGCGTCGTTTTTAGTTAAACCACCAGAACCATACAGGGGTAGGGATAATATAATCAACAAGCGCTCTGTGAATGCGTTTTGTTTCTGCGCATGTGCCGCCATCTTTGTTTGCCAGTTAGAACACATGGCCCTCAATGGTTGGCTCTAATTTGCTCTAATGGAGGCTCTAATTTGCCATATTACACCTTCGCTCATATATTGTATCCGCCTTTTTAAATTAGAATGGCTGTATACGTTTTTGATATTATCATTGCCTTCCTCTCATATTGCAGGCCCACAGCGGCGACTGCTGCCAAGTCCGACGATCTACCGATTGAGTATCTCACGAGCTCCTTGGCCCAACAAAACCAAGTATGTGGGCGAATTAATTATTTTAAAGGTAGTCTGCAATTTTGAATGGTAGAAAACATCTACATTATGTACGTACATGTAGTCCAATTAAAAAATAAATAAAAATACAGTCCCTTGACTGAAGTAATTTTAGAAGAAGGACGAAGAAGATAAAGACTGAAGAAGCTTCATTTCTTCCTTAGAAAGTAGCGTCAAATCTATCCTATCTTTTGTTCTCCTTTTATAATGCAGCTTCATATATTACCTAACACTGCGCTGGTTTTGACGGAATCATTCGGATGACACTGATGAAAAGAAGCCCTCATTCGAAATTCCGTGCTTAAACCTGAAACTTTTTTCCAAACTTTACCTAATTAATTTAATTCATTTCAAAAACAAAATTGATACAATTTACGGGTGGTGATAAAGTAACGGTTAAACGAAAAAGTTACACGGATTTGCATTGCGGTAATAATATTCATACCTGCTACCCTAGAATTCATCAAAGTTCCTCGAAATCGGTGTAACAGAGGCTTGAAATGGAATTCACAGCAATAAATCGCTGCAACTTCGGAATGAGCGTGTTTTTTTTTTTTTCATTCTAGTTGGTAGATGGTTCTAATGATGAATAATAGTTTTGAATGTAATAATTATCGCGTTTCAATGAGCTCACTATACTGCATTCTCGTCTTAATGTTCTGAATGCGATTCTATTCCACCGATTCCGATGACTTCACTTTATATTGCTTGTTGAAGGTAACATTTCCATGATTTTATTATTTTTAGGCTCCTCCTCCGAGAAAAACCGAGGCTGAGCTCAAGGAAGAAGAGGATCTCCAGCTAGCTATTGCTTTGTCACAGTCCGAAGCGGAAGTGAAGAGTGTAAGCATCAACAATGTTTCGCATGTGAATACATTGTGTTGTGTTTAAAGATTAGGGCTTTTCTATGATTCTGAAATTTATTATTTCAGCATCAAAGGTCCAGGAGCGCTCCAATCACATCTAATGTGACACAGTCTTATTCACCGCCTCCTAAATTCAGCGTAAGTCTTATCCACTTTTATCTTTCAATATTTATTTTACGATCATTACGCCAAGACGGATGAAGTGGATCTTCTCCAGTCGAAGGTTTTGCTTAATGCGCATTGACAGTTTCATTATGTTGACGACACAATAGCGTTTGCGAGCTTATACATTTATTAACACATTTTTTGTTAACCAATATTCATCTGATTGTAAAACCGAAGGTCTCGCGTTTCAAACATTTGAATTTGAATGTATGTACATAAATGAGGATCATCTTACAGGGAAAACTGAGAAAATCTTTCAACTTTTTTTTTTTTTTAATTATAAATTTTAGTTGAGTACATCACCAGACCAAAGCAATCCAGAGCTTGAGAGATATCTCAACAGACATTTCTGGCAGCAGCAAAGTGATTTCAGCAACGCGTCTGCACCTGCCCCTCAACAACAGGCTTCTAAACAAGTAATTTGGAAATGGCTTGAATTTATTATGCACAACGATCGCAGTTCTGTGTAACGTTTCGGCTGTTTCATTTGAGTATGGCATTTGAGTTCGATTTGTCATTTTCTAGCAAACCCTACCATTGCAAGGTATGCTTGCTCAAAACGGATTTGAAGATGAAGAAATGGAAGGTTTTATAAACACTTTGCGCTCGAACGTTGAAATTTTCGTCAACCGGATGAAGAGCAACTCAAGCCGAGGGCGGCCCATCAGCAACGATACTTCGGTTCAGACGCTCTTCCTTAACATCACTGCTATGCATTCCAAACTCCTTCGCTACATCCAGCAGCAGGATGACATGAGAGGTGAGTTCACCGTTAGTAAATTAAAGTTGAGTATAATTTTCCACGTAGGATTAGGCCAAAATTGAATTGAATTGCTAACGGCAATCAACTCTAATGTTGCAGTTCATTACGAAGGTCTCCAAGACAAACTGACGCAAGTGAAAGACGCTCGGGCGGCGTTGGATGCCCTGCGCGAAGAACACAGGGAAAAGTTGCGACGTGAGGCAGAACTGGCCGAAAAACAACGACAAATGCAAATGGCGCAAAAATTGGATATCATGAGAAAGAAGAAACAGGAGTATTTGGCTGTGAGTTGTTTTGGATTGATAAATGAGCCTTTTTCCAAAAATCCCTACTTAATCAGGAATATTATTATACAGAATTGTAAAATTATTTGCTATCCGCCTACTTGATGAGAAATGCCCAAAAAAAGTTCTCATTAAACACTTCTAATTCCTATTATATTTCGTCCTTTATCCAGTATCAAAGACAGTTGGCCCTTCAGAGGATTCAGGATCAGGAACGGGAGATGCAATTGAGGCAGGAGCAACAGAAACAACAGTACATGATGGGCTCCTATGGTTCGATGCCATACATGCCTCAAGGTATAATTCGACATATATATGATTTATTTTGATCCATTCGATTCATTTTATTAAGTTTTGACTCATTTGCAGGAGGTTATGGGAATGATGGAATGGTGCCTGGTAGATTCCCTGGCTCTCCACAGCAGCACACCTTTCCGCCCTACAACCCGAGTAAGACTTGAGATACCGTTTTCATTCTGGAATCGTTATGAATTAACGATTAACTATTATTGATTATCTGCTTAATTGACGATCGATTCAACTGTTGCAGGTTCTGTGCCTGTCGACCAGTTGATGGTTCAGGCTCACATGATGAATATGTCCGGAGGACCGATGGTCGTCGGGGGTGAACAGGGGATGATGGTATCGGGTGGTCCTCGGCCGATGATGGGCGGCCCCAACATTGGGATTCCCATGGCACCCCCTCAAGGCCCTCATCATCCTCAAGGTGAGAGATTATGTGTTGCACATTTTAATGAATGAATGTGAATACATTAAAAGGTTAGCCACGTACTTGGTGCAGTGGGCGAGCGCTTTTGATGTGAATGTCATTTTCAAGCCAACTAATGAAGTTGAGGAGGGACTCTTAGCGGTTTATATATGCAAGGGATGAAGAAATGAGAAGTGAGGGCTGGAAATAATGTTTAGAGGGTGGCTCTTAAGGATGAAAGAGTTTGATTGTATTGAGGAAGATTGGGGTTAATAGTTTGGAAAGGATAGGAAGGATTTCATTGGTCGAGAGATAAGGGTGGATACTTGGGGGTGGTTAAATGTAGAATTTAGATATTGAATGAACAGCAAATAAGTTTACGAGTAGGCTTGCTCTAAGTATCCACATTAGGGAAGTAAAGGCGTATAATATAATTATCCACTTCATTAATGATTCCCTGTGGGAATATTGTTCAAAATGCTCATCTGTTAGAAGCAGTGATAGTGGTTGCACCTGTGGTCGCTAAACATGAATTTGATAGCCAACTTGTTTCTGTTTTCAGGTGGCCATCCCATGGGACAGAACCCTGGCATGCCTCCGCCCCATATGGGACCCGGCGTTCAACCTCCATCTCAGCCCGGCCCTCAGATGAATCAACAAGGCCGCCCCATCGCTCCTCCCATGGGTCCCAGCCCCCAACACTCGGCTCCCCACATGGGCCCCATGCCCTCTCAACCTGGCGCTCCTCCTATGGGCCCGCAACCCGGCGCTCCTCCCATGGGCGTGCAACCCGGTGCCCCTCCTATGGGGCCCCCCTCGCTCCAGGGGCTACCCACCAACATGGGGATGCCTCCTCAACAGATGGGCCCCCCATCGCACATGATGCCCCCTCAGGGTTTCCCACCTCACCAGCAAGAGCCGATTAAAAGAGAGGAAGACGAAAAAACGGCCGAGCTTATCAGTTTTGATTAAAATCGTTCAAACGTAGGCTTTTTGTGATTATGTTAATAATGTAATTTCTTTAGACCCATCCGCTTGTACTGTTATTCTATTGTCGTCTATTGTTTAGTTGTTCCCCGCCATGACCTTCAAAATCAAAACCAAATTCTCAATATTTGACACCAAATCAGAGTTTTCGGTCATCATTTCGAGTACTTATGTTTTTTCTCAACTCATGTGCAGAATGAACTTTTAATTCCTAGTAGAAAAATAGTGTCAAGGCATAGATGCCTCTACAGCAACTTCCCAAGGTCGTTGCGACTTCTTCAACTCATTGAATAAAATTCATTTTCCCACGAGTTGTGGAATATGCCCATCGGAGAGTTCTCCATTTGGCGATACTATTTGTGATTTATTCGGCGTTTAAGTAAATTTGACCCTCGTATAGTTTGCGAAAGCTCTTATTCCGTAATACCGCATTTTTTAGGGGCCTATTAATTTTTCGTATAAAATAAACGGTTTTTAATATTTACGTTCGATATTTCCGTCCAACAACAACCCTGTAAGAACAATCAAAATCGAAAAAATTCATTTTCATTTGTCAGAGGTGGTCTCTACGGCATGCCATCGGGTGAAGCCGCCATGTAACACATGATTCCGTGTCCTGGTACGTTCCTTATTGAAACGTAGGCTCGGCCGTCCAAGGATTTGTGACAAATGTAAGGTGCGATGGGCCCGACGGGTGGAAGATCGGGGATGTTCTTGATTATTTGAGCCCCCTATCGCGTTAAAACATAATTCATGGTTAAATCCAAGATTGAACATACTAAACTCATCTCTATAATCCACAATTTTTTGTGTTTTCTCACTGAGCAATCAAGTTCTCACCACAGCTTCACAGAGTGGCTTCAAATTTCCCTCTGGAGGCGGTTCTACAAACATTCCGTGAAGAACTCCGCTTCTCAATGTGATCCTTAACAGCTGAATGTAATCGTTGCGGATTTTAGCGTTCTCAAAGTCTGTCGTCGGGATTAAAGTCAATTTTCGCACCCACTCACAGCACCGGACTCTGTCTAAACGTAGGAATATGTATTATTTGGAGAATAGTTAACCGAATGACAGTATATTCCAACGTCGATGAGTTACGGGCAATGATGTGTAATCATCGGATTCATCAATTTTAAAGATAAAGATAAGCACACATGTACCCTTCGATCAGCCATAATTTCCCACAGTAAGGCCCCTATTACGTCCACTTACCTATATCAGACTCTAGACACACAGCTCTCTGAGAGATATCTCTCACTGCATTCTTAAATTCATTCAAATCTTCGTTAATTGACATCGCAGCTTAAAAAATGTGAATATTAATTTAGACTGTCGGCAAACTAGTTTTTTAACACTTGTAGTTCCAAACAAATTAATGGAAATATATTATGTTTAAATGTATCGAAGGGGAAATCCTTGGAACTTGGCGACGGCTAAAACTCTTCGACAAATGTTTGGGCTGGAATGCTTGGGCTTTACAGTTGGAGGAAATACAGACTAAAGTTAAGATAAGCAGACGATGCCAGATAATAGCTTATCTAATTCATCAAGCTTTCTTTGAACAGCATAACCCATTGGAGATCATATTTCAGGCCTCAAGTCTGAGAACCACGGCAGCATTTCAGCCAGTTACATTAAAAATGAAAAATGTTAGTGTGCCCATTAACGTGCTCCGAAAATTTTGCACACTCTTTTTGGGCTCAGTTGGTTTTGGCTGATTTTCAGTCAGATCGCTGTGAACTGTGGCAGAGGATAGTTCTAATGGGGTTTCATTTTACAATAAATTTTTGGACGCTTAATCGATTGAGATAGGTTTTTGACAATGCCCCGCGCTGGGTGGCGTTACTTATGGGTCAAGTAGGCATAGAAAAATAAGCTCTTGCCATTGTTTACTTTTTTCTACAATCAGGTGCCTATCTACTCACGAATCTTCGAGGAACGAGCGTGACAATGAACCATTATTGAATAATCTTCAGCAATCTTAGCCTAGGTAACTGATAACCCAAGTACGGATCAATCAAATGACATACGATACGATACTCGTACATTGTACGATTAGTAATCGTTGTACGATTATTAATAACCAATAATACTAATAGCGCAAATCGGAACTATCCTACTCCATAGCCATCTCCCATGCATGATAAGCGCACTTTTTTTTTAGGTAGGTATACTAACTACCAAATCCCATTACATTATAACGAGTGAACCTATTTTGCCGATCATTTTTAACATACTATTTTTTTTTTAATTTAACATAATATAAATATAGTTACATTATTAAATTACAACTTACGTAAGCAATTTTCAACAATATTTTAATGACATAATAACATGTATTTTCATTTACAATTTTATTAATGGTTATAAAACAGTATTATTTTGAGACCGATGTTACATTTGGCCCCGAACTCAAAATTATCCCGGAATTTGTCATGGGGAAATGACGTAGATAGGTCCCCTAGTTGAGAAGGTAAAAGCAACCGACTAAACGCCCTCTAAATCACAAAAATTAACGCAGAATTCATGCGCACCACCTACCAAATTGGAATAATTTCAAACAAACCCGTTTTGGTTGGCTATTCCTGGAATAATCAACCTATGTTTTCCTGCAGAAAGTCATACGGTCCATAATTTTTTTCTGGGCGTTTCAAGGTGTCTAGATAATAAGAAAATCTGTCCGCCGTTCACGTCGATTATAATAGTACATTTTTTTCTAAAAATCTGAAATTTTGACCCACTTCTGAATTAGTTGGTCCTCAAAACTTTTCAGCCCGATCGGACCAAATTTGGGGGAGTAGGGGTCAAACTGTGTATTTCGGAAAATGGATTTTCGGCGATCTAGGAGTGTGAAGTATTATTTTTGACTAAATTTAGGACGCTGAATCCCATGAGACGGGCCCCAGGATGGGTATCTATTTACTACCTATTTTGAATGTGGGTTTTTGAGATATCTGGTACCTAGGCGTGTGGTGTATTATTTTCCACTAAATTTTGGACGCTGAATCGATTTGAATGAGTCTCCATGCTGCTGGTCCGAGGAATAACCAATCCCTGTGAAGGAATTTGCAGCGTTTTTCGGAGACGATCGGAGGTTGGTCGTTGGTCTTGACAAGTCGTACGGTTCCTCCCACCAGACAGCTTATAGAGTCGAGAGGTGGAGCGACTGGCGATGGCCATTAACCGCGGTGACTTTGCACTTTTACACCCTCCTTGACGCGTAGAAAGTTGAGGGGTCGTGAGCTGAAGGTTCGAATCGAATCTGCGAAATTCTGTTCAGTTTGGTGAATATTCTCTAAAAGTATGCCTTCGGAAAATTTACGCCGTGGAGAGAGGCACCACAGAGGGAATATGGTGAGTGTGGTTTCCCGTTTGTCAGGTTACAATCACGAGAGATTTGTGTGTTTATCATCAAGAGCAATGAGAATGAGCATATTAGGATTAACTACATGGTGGGTTCGACATGCCCATCATCATTTTGTAGATGAGAACCAGTGTACTAAGCTCAGAACTACCATCGTACTAATATTACCTAGTATTAGTGCCGTACGTCACCACTTGGCCTCAATATTGTTTACCCTATTTCTAGTTTTGGTATACATTTCAGCGTTGCACGTTGTTCTAAAACTATCGTAGTAGTAGTTCTTGAAACTTCTAGTTTAGTTGATCAGATCGAGGCATATGACAACGGCGGTCGTCAAGCCGTATGTGTAGGAGTTCATGATTTGTCGTACCTTCCTCGAATGGTTCAAGCACAGGTTTAGCTGGAGCCAGAAAGCTAATATAAGAAATTTGGACGCAATCGTAGCAATACATTGGCTCAATGAGGACGTGGAAAGACGTGAGTGTGAATGAAGTGATGTAGGCACTACATACCGCCATGGAATAAGGAATTCCTGTTTCCTTGATCTACCAAAAAAATTGGATTTGTTGATCCCTTAGAAGCAAATAGAATAGAAGAGAATCAAAAGCCAGATGCGTTTTCTAGTATCGAGCTTCACGCATTGGCTAACTCAGATTCATGCTTTCAGATGCCCCTGTCCCCAGCTCCATTGCTGGACATCAGTGACGATGAGCTGGTTACTATTTCTGTCCGCGATTTAAATCGCCAACTCAAACTGCGCGGTCTCACGAGAGAGGATATTGTCAAAATGAAACAACGGCGAAGGACTTTAAAAAACCGTGGATACGCTGCAAGGTGTGTAAAACGCTCAAGATTATGAAGCCATATCACCAAATCAATATTTTTTTCATGTTACATGATAACTTTTTTCTGTTTGCAGTTGCCGAATCAAGAGAATTGAACAAAAAGATGAGCTGGAAACGGAAAAATCTCAAGAGTACAGAGACATGGAAGTGATGCACGACAACAACAACGTCATGCGCGAAGAGCTCGAAGCCTTCTACGCCAAATACGACGCTCTCAAAAAGTTCGCTATCATGAAGAAAATTCCCATTCCACACGACTTGGAATCCGCCAATTGAAATTGAGATAAATCTCATAGAATGAGAACGCCTTTAGCTTTCACTACATTGTGGTGGTGAGCAGTTTGAACGCATTAACGCTCGAACAACTATTCCTATGGGTTTTACATTTTGTTAGTTTTTGCAGGGAACTACCCCCATTTTAAATACCTCTTGGGTTTTCTTTCATGTTTTTAAACTTGGATTTATCAGCGCAAATTTCAATTCCGTTAACATTGTAGTCCTTCACATAGAAATACGCCTCCAAGCATTTCGAGTAATTCCAGCGCTAGAAGTCCTTTGTTCAAAAACGGTAACCTTTAATGGCATTAACATTTTGATCATCATGACAGTTTTGACGCTTCGGACAAAACGTAAATCTGTGGTGCTTTCCTGGGGCGTAGGCAATACTCATTTTAGACTTCTCGAAAATATGTACTTAGTTCCTATTTTATAATATCTGCATGAGACAGTAGGGTTGTCAATTTGGACTGCCCGAATTAAAAAGCAAATTATATTTTGTAACAGGAGTCTAATAAAATCAAGATTCTTTACAGTTCGTCATTACTTGTAGAAGCCTAGATACAACATCCACGTTAATACTGTTCCCCAACAAACGGTACTTCTGTCTTCTGGTTATTTCTTCAGGGTAGGAGAAATTATCAGGGAAGCACATAGTTTTTTGGACTTCAACGGGAGTGAAGAACCTCAACCGGAGGGTTTTGAGAATGTCTAGGTACTCCGCGGATTCAGGATCGAACGTTCGTGCTTTGTCGTACGTTTCGCGAACGCGTTCGTCGTCGAAGGGGCAGTACACGGAACCGGTGCCTTCGACGTAGTGGGTGTAGGATTTAGTGAAGCAACACGTTTTTGTAGAACGTTTAGTCGCAATGTCAAGGATCCACGCTCGTTTTCGGAGGATGTCGTCGGCGAGAAGGTAAGCGCTGTAGGCGTCGCAGTCGTCTGTCAACTCCAGGACGTCCGCGACACACTGTGGAACGGCGCGCGATGATACGCCTCCCAGGAGTTTTCGGATGAATTCGTCATCCTAGAACAATTTGTGCACTGTTCAGAGAATAGGTACACCTATTGGTTTATTATCCATGCCATAACCTCTCCAATTGGCCGCAAAATTTGACAGTTTACGTTTCATGATGTCTGTTATTGCTTGGAAAACCGTGAGGACCTGGACTCCAATTGATTCAGTGAGCCAGTGAGTAACATTTAGGGGAAAGTGATATCCTACACGCGTAGGTATCCTAAAACCCTCGACCACACCCTTGACTCCTTCGCGCGCTATTTGGCGTTCCGTACTGGATTTGCCCGTGACGACGTCGATAATATTGGAGCTCATTATCATCTCTCTCGACCAGTGGACCGTCGCCGTGGCGCTGATGTCATTTTTCTCCACGCTCTCTTTTCTGGCCGAGTCGATTGCCCCTCTCTGTTATCCCTCATTGGTCTGCGAGCCCCCCGCATTGGTGCACGTGCCAGTGGATTGTCTGCTGTGCCCTTCAGCTCGACGAATTACCTGCTCCACCGCCCCCTATGCCGCCTCCCCCGCCTTGGTAACCTCCTCATCTCATGTTGACTTCCTCACCGTCTCCAGACCCCAGCTTCATCGTCTCCTGTACCCTCGTCACTGACTTGTTTCGGTGCCCTGTCGTTTGTACTGCTATCTGCTTTCTGTTCTGTCTGCCTAATCTATTTCTCTGTAATTGGGTTCGCCCGTAGATGTGAAATAAATAAATAAATAAACCCTCCGAAATATGTAGGTAGGACCTCATTGTGACCCATACCCACCTCCAGTGGGCACCGATCGGTCCGAAACCCATCTTAATGGATTCAACGTCCAAATTGGTCCGATCGGGCTGACAAATTTTTTTCGGCCTAAATTTTAGAACACACTCTTCCACCAAAACGCGTGGATCCCCACATGGACACTCCATACTCACTATTTTCCGCATACTCTTGCTCTAAGGAATAATAAACCATTGTGGAAGAATTTACAGCGTTTTTGGTTGGTTATTCCTTGAATAATCAACCTATGTTTTCATGATAATGGTCAACCTCTCCGATTCGGCTCAAAATTTTTTTCTGGACGTTTCATGATGTCCTGATCAAAAAAGGTCAATGTCCGTCCGCCGTACGCCGTCCATTGTCCACGCCGTTTTTGGTAGTAGAAAATGTTCTAAAAATCTGAAATTTGGGTCAGGGGTCTGTTCCCAGCCGAGATGGGTCCTCGAAACATTTAAGCCCGATCGGACCAAATTTGGAGGGGGTAGGGGTTTTTTGAAAAATGGATTTTCGAGATTTTGGGTGATTTAGGCGAGTGGGGTGTCATTTTCCACTAAATTTTGGACGCTGAATCCAATAAAATGGGTCCCAGAACAATTGGCACCCACTGGAAGAAGTTATGGGTCAAAATGGGTATGTATCCACCCATTTTGTATGTGTCAGGATTTCTGGTGCCTAGGTGTGTGGGGTATCATATTCCACTAAATTTTGGACCCTGAATCGATTGGAATGGGTCTGGGACCCGCCACACCCACTGTTTCCCCCATTCGAGGAATAACCAACCCGTGTGTAAGAATTTGCAGATTTTTTGCCATTGAACCTTAGACTACTCAACTATTTAGTTTACGGTCTCATTTTTAGGGCTCCTGATGTTAGTTACTTTCAAATGGATGGCGACAACGTATTGGAAGGTGACATTTTTCACTCCTCATGACAGAATTACAAAGGTACCTACAACAAATGGCTGTCTAGCATATCGCGGTCGTATTCCCTCACCTGCTTTTCTCGACGAGGAATTTCAATGTTGAAATCCAAGGGTTTCTTCACAGCGATCATGTAGTATCGCTCTCGACTGTTAGGAACACCCAACTGTAAAGGGGTGACCATCATCTCTCTGAACTCAAATCCCGATGCTCGGACGGTCTCTCGAAGGTGTTCGCCCGCTTCTGAGCACTCGAATCCCGTGACATTTTCAACAAGGAGGAATCGCAGATGGACCAAGTCGGGAAGAATGCTCAAGATATGGGCGAGGGGGACGCTTCGTTGGTCAGCGAGGTCTTTCTTGTTGCCGACCCTGAAAACGATAGGCCCAGGCAGGAGAAACAAACATTTATTATGAATGAATTGAATCCACTATATTTATGCTCAACTAATCAGATCAGACACCCGAATCATAACAAAAATGAACTGCAGCGAGCAACTTTATTTCGGCCACGACATGTAAATATAATATACTTTTATCTCCAATATACTTCACCTGTAGATAAAATACTACATCTCCTAACTTAAAAAATGGTTTAAAAGTCATCGCCTTACACACAATTGTAAATAGCGAGATTCTATTATTGTACTAACGGATTTTTTTTGGTTCAAATAAATCACCTCGTAAACGGTTGACACGGAGGGCTCATCAGGATAGTGTTGACTCCAAGTTTGTTAACGAAAGCAGCAGTCACCTTTTGAATGTTCTTCCTCAAGACTTTCACTTCAGGAAAATTATGAGAATATACTTCATTCGCAACCGAATTTATGTCAATTGCAGCGCTGACTTCACTCGATAATCCACTCACTGTAACAGAATCTTGAGATAACAGAAGATCTTGTAACTTGTAAAAATAAGGTTCAGAATATGAAATGCACTCACTTTGTAGGGCTGTGTGCATTCCACCGATGCCGCTGAACAGTTCCAGAACCTTTAGATGGATTATTTCTGGCATGGTGGGAATATTGTCAAAGAGAATAAAGAATGGAAAAAAGGAAGCAATAATTTCTGCCTGTACTGTAGCTTCCAATGTCAGATCATTTCTGCACCGATCACTATTTGAGGTTCATTCAAGTGAGCTGGGCGAAGAACATGATTCTTGAAATGAATGTGTAGCCGATGTTACTAAATATTATCACACCTCAGTAGTATATCAGTACGATACGTAATGTAATGTAACACTAGCACACGTTTTTCCCTGCTTGTCACATCAAAAAAGCAGAAAACATAAACAAGAGGTTACATTACTGTTGCTTGAACACGTTAACAGTGTAGTCACTCACCCTAAATGAAGAACGTTCTGCGGAGGGTACTTCCAGAGCGCTCTACTGGTACCTTGGAGAAAACGATAGGTTCGAGTAAGGCGTGGAGGTGGGATGTATAGTACATAACCACTCTCTTTCAATACTATATATAATTAAAACCATCCTGTCACATTGGGGTTTATGTAAATTCCAATCAAACAAACACCCTACATTGAAAGCAGGAGGGTTATCCAGCAGAGAAAAAGATTCCTCTGAGGAATCGTTTTGCAGTTGTGCAGCTATTGACGGATTTATGCTGTTCCTAATTCGCTGATCCAGCTCATCTGTTTCTGTTTTTATTCATGTTGTTACAGATCTGGGCCTTGACGAAAAATAACAATCGCGCGATATGGGAATTAGCTGATCTGTAATGGGATAGTTTTGGTGGAAGACTGCTAGAGCGCGCACCTCCATACTTCGGTAATGAAGGTACGTGGAGTAAGTTAGTCTATGCTCTTGACAATAGTGCAACCTCTCCTTCTTGCTACCTTACTTTGTGGTGTCTTGTTGTGACAGTCTTCTCTACTCATCTATTCTGTGGATTCTCTTTTTACTATTTCTACAGTTTTCCTGAATTCATACATTTTTATTTCGACTAGTTGGACTCATGACCAAGAAGCTCTCCTCAATTTTTTGCATTTTGTTGTGTGTCTAGCCTGATTCATCTGAATTCCCCTCCTCTTGGAAGGGTCTGGAACCCTCGCCTTGTTTCTACTAAAGTAAAATGACTGACCAAAGCGACGACAAGCTCCGTTTTCAAATTGAGCTTGAGTTTGTTCAATGTCTTGGGAACCCAAACTATTTGAATTTCTTGGCCCAACGAGGATATTTCAAGGATCCAGCTTTCATCAACTATCTGAAATACTTAATGTATTGGAAGGAGCCTCAGTACGCCTTGTGCCTCAAGTACCCGATGTGCCTTTACTTCCTAGATCAACTTCAATATGAGCATTTCAGGTATACGACCTTACAAAACACAATTCTTCTAGCCCAAGTTCCATTCTAATGTTAATAAACCTATTCACATAACATATACGTTTCTAGAAACATTTCTAATGTTCCTTCATTTCTCCTTTAGGAAAGAGCTTGCTAATGCTCAGTGCACGAAATTCATCGATGACCAGCAAGTCCTGCTGTGGCAGCACTACACGCGAAGAAGAACGAAACTCCTCTCAGAGGCTGCCGAAGCCTGCGCCAACCGCCTACCTCAAACCAACGGTCAGCCCAACACGACTCAGCAATAAGTTGAGTCAACTACAAATTTACGTTTTCAAGATCGAACACATAAACCTTTTTCCCGCATCTTGCATGATGCAACAACCTTGCTCAGAGAGTAACAAAGGTTTTGACAGCTAATGAGTGACAAGAACCGTGAAACCTACCACTAATGGAACCCTGTTCAGACCATTTTGGTTTTTTCTTAGATTTTCATAATTATAAGCGATCCGACGTGTTTGGCCTCAATAATGGCGAGTTAGCAATATTTTCAATGATATCGACTTTTTACTCGACATCGTCTTGAATAATAGGATCAAATTGCATTTTATAACTGATCTATTTCAATGACCTATGATGACTCGCCCAACATGGGATTCAGCTTCTGATTAGTTCTTGAACGTTATCTTAATAAACATTTCTTATCTCAAGCATTTCTTCTGCCTGAACTGTCTTAATGATCTTTGCTGAAGAACATCGTTCAATCTTCATACATGGCGCGGTTTTGCATCAGTTTTCAAACTACTTAATGCTGGCTTCACGTGGACGCGGTTTTTCCGTTAGTGGCAACTGCGGTAGAATGGTGGGGGAAATACGTTTTGAGTTTGGGTGTTCACATGGATGCGGTGCGGCCCGTTCGTGGAGCTGATTGGTGGCAAATCGGGGATAACAAAAATGAGATAACATGAGACGACAAAAACAGCTGGGAGAGCTGCTCCAAGACCCACTGCGCATGCGTTACTGCGGCAAATATACAAATGATTTGATGTATACAGACCGCTTCAAAAGTTCACCTGCGGCAGCTGTGGTAGACCCGCGAAGCCAATCAGATGGCCAAACGCATTTGCCGCACAACGGAAAAAGGTACCCAGCACAATGAGGCTGAAGCGACATTTCCAGTTGCTGTAAAACAGCGAGCAAAGAGAGTGGTTATGCTATCTACATCTTTTACCTATGAAAGTGCAATTTTGCAGGTACTTTCTCGTCCCTGCCATCGCAATTCATCATTTCTAATAGCTCATTTCTCTCTCAATGTGAACATGCAGCTAATTTTCGATCAACTCCGTGGCAGTAAATACTCAAGTTAGTTAGTGGTGAGCATAGATTGTGTGACTTCCAAACAAGTAGGATGGTCTATTACGAGATAGTTGATATTAGACCACTGCAATATTTCTATGTAGTGCCACAGTGCATGCGACGAGAGAAAATAACATGAGGTAGCACAAGGATGTTGTAAAATTGAAATAATACTTGTCTGTTCTGTTCGAATTTCTGAGGAAGGAATTTACTAATCTCCAAATATTTCTTCTTATCATAAACAGTGGTATCTATATGGAAGGGGGGGGGGGTCCATTTGAAAAAATTAAATTCCAAAACCAGTAGAAAAGTGAGTTTCTTGCAGATTGCAATCTCCAGTTGAGAAGATGGAATTTTTGCCATCTCATGCATGGAAAAGAATGATTGGAAATCATTCGGGATTCTTCCCAGAGCTTCATGTCGTTGACCATAATCTCTGTTTAGTTATTTTTAATTTTTTTCCAAAGAGAAATACTGAAGGACTTTGTTTTGCCTGCTCATAAAGTTCATAGGTACTTGAATTTTGAGGCCTACTCTTAATTTGAAATTTGCCTCTATTTCACCCCAATGGTCCCGTACCTCCAAAATTAGTTTTTTCCAAAAAATTATTACGATGAGTTAAAACATTATTATTTGCAGTTGGCCTTTGATAGCTGTTTGAATAAATTTTTGTTGTTTTGCAAATTCGTTATTATTTTTGCCTGAACTTGTTTTCTGTGTCCACTTTGTCCAAAACCGATGTTCAAATGTTTTTTCATCGTTGCCTTCTGTTTTTCGTGTTCCGGAGAAATCCTCATTATTATTATGAATGCTCGACAACTTCCGACGGTAGATTTCTGCACTTCATTCGTACAAAACAAATAATTGAGTGCATATTCGTAGCTCGGCAGACCCTGTAAAATAAATACGGGACGATAAAAGGAGGACTAATGGGGCAATCGGGTCAGCAATTATTATTATATTGGGAAAAGGGAGAGAGAAAAACGGTTGGAAATGTAATCATTTTATCATGTTTCCTCAAAGTTTAGTGTGGTCAGGCCTGAGCAAACTGACATAAATCAACTCCCCTTCCACCCGGTAAACATTATGCGCATAAATTTCGAAGAGGAGAGGACACTCGACGTAGGGACCATGGAAACACAGGGACTGCTTCGTGTTCGTCTACTGTTCTGATTGAAGTGATGGCTGTGCATTTCGGCGGCAACCTTAGTAGCGGACTTACAATCCGTTAGATATGAAGACTGAAAGGGGAATGCAACTGGAAAAATTCTTCTTTCGTTATGGTTAGTATTTCCTTTGGATTTGGGAGGGGGGTAGAGGTCAAAATAAGTATTTCAAAAATGGGGTTTCGAGATTTTCGGCGACCTAGGCGTGTGGGGTATCATTTTCCACTAAATTTTGGACGCTGAATCGATTTGAATGAGTCTCCATGCTCATGGTCCGAGGAATAACCAACCTCTGTGGAAGAATTTGCAGCGTTTTTTCTTTTGCTTTTCCATCTATTTTCAAGTCACTTTTATTTTAATTGTATTCAATCCAAATTAGTCATTTCATAATACCTGCTCGAGCCCGAGTGGACATCTTCCCGGGGTGGATTCTGAAACCATCTTGTGACATGAAAGCCGCTCTTACTATTTCATTTGTTGAGGCCTCGTTTTCAAACTATTCAGGATTTAGGATTGATCTAATCTCTTCGACGTTATATGGCTAAAAAAAAAAAGGCTGTAAGTACCTATATTTTTAGAGTATTCTAAAATCTAAAAAAAAAAAAAATCTAAAAAAAAAAATTGGAAAAATCGACTTTTTGGTAAAATTGACCGCACAAAAGTTTCAGGTTTCCGGATGCACGGGCGACTGAAAAAACAAGAATTCCACAATTTAACGCACACTTCTTTAGGCTGATTAATTTATTTTGAAAATTGTCAGTTTTTATCGGCAATTATCTTCTTCCATCTTGGGTACTTTGGTAGTTTTTCATTTAGTACATTTTTAGTACATTAACTTCAATTGTTGATCCGACGGATTTGGACGGATCGAATAAAAACAGAAGTAGATTCGAAAATTCGAGGTGCAGAACTCCACGTGCTTTAGAATGTTATATCAAATACAATGAACAAAACAATGAAATCTTTTACACCCGCTTAAGCGAGGGTTTTAATTTCTTTTTGTAATTGCTGCTGCGCAATGAGAATATCTGATTACTTCACCAAGCTTTCGATGGATTAAATATCTTCACATGGGACCGTAATTTTGATAAATGGAAATGTGGTGACACCGTGCGGAGAATCCCTTTTCATGAAAAAAAAAAAAAAAACGATGACTCACTCGTCTTGGTTTGAAGTATACTTCATGTACGTACAAATAAGGCTCAAATGAAGTCTGCGACGGAGTTTCAGATTTCGTAGGCACTTTTAGACTTGGACGCCATCAGAATAAGATCGCCGGTCTCTATTCCGTGGATGTAAACATTTCCCACTGAAAATTGCCCCATTTTTTTTTTTTAAATTCCGAGAGGTATCAGTAAGCCCGCTCCGTACGTTCACCGGACTGTAGGTTCATTGTGAACAAGGATAAAATTATTTCAGTGGACAATAGCCCAACAGTCGTCGCTAGGCGTGAAGATTAAAACGTAAACATCCCTAAAACCCTGAATGAGCTTGAATAGCCGTGAAAAGGAGACGCACGTCAGTAACATCTGAAAAGAGCGAGTTCAAAACCCGAAGTATCTTATAGGTATTTGCGGGGGACCACCCATCTCTCGTCCAATTATGTTGCTGTCATTTCGAAAAAGGCCTGATGAAGGGAGACTCCTTGGTATGACGGGATATGTTAGTTTAGGGCCTGCGCTGGACTCCGGACGCCTCGAGGCTGGTCATATGAATGGAAAAGGTCGGAACGTCACTGTTTGCTCTCGGCGGTGTCAACCCCTCTCGCAAGCTGGAAAAACTCCCGAGGAAAAGAGCAAAAAAAAAAGTTGGTGAAGCGGGATAAAAAGAAAAGATGGACCTCATGGAATGGTGTTGATTTTAGAAGAAATCCGGACTTTGAGGTCGACATGGCTGCTGTCTCTTGGCTGCTATACGGAGAGGCCCAATTCAAAATAACAGACTCACCTTCGATTCAGTTTTCAGGGCTGACGAGTGAAAGAACATGGACGGACGTCGAAGATTGGGGAACCTGTTATTATCGTTTATGTTGGACGCAAAATGTGGAAGGTTTCCTTGCGGCTTTGTTAAATCTAGAGGTAGCATATTATCAAGCATGCTATCTTTTTGCCGACTAAAAATTAAGCTTCCCTTCTTTTTGATCACATTATAATTACGGTTACCGGTTTTTTCCAGAGAAGTAGTACATTTTTTCAACTTTTGTATTGAGAAGAAAAGCTAGGTATAAGCAAAAAAAAAAGAAAAAAAAAATGAATGAATAAAAGCGTTGTAACATACGCATTCATGTACGATTTACAGGTATAATATTTTGAAGCAATGAGATCCTGTCACCACATAATCTTCTGTAAAATCTAAAAAAAAAAAAAAATCCATGCACTCTGAACTTAATTATTAAAAATTACCCTGTTCGCCGTTTTTCCGAAGGCATGTGCAAACTTGCATGGGTACGTAAGCTTCGATTTCCCTGCTCCTCAACCTCTCTTGTAGATCAACGTACTGCGACTAAATTTCCCACGCCCGCACTACTTTTTACATCCTCAGGTAGTACACTTTTCAAAAAATAGTACATTTCAGTGTCCTATCTTTGAAAAAATAGTACACAGGACTATGGATCCACTGTAATATAAGGACATTGGAGTAAAAAGTAGCACGCCTGGTCACCGTAATTATAACACTTTTGTAAATCAATGAAATTCTGGTGATACATTTCAATATAAAAACTAGAAATAGCTCCAATGTAAATTTTTTTTAGCTCGCTTTTTTCCTTTCACAGACTTCTAAAGAAGATTGGTTTAGCATCCGCGGTCAATTTCAATCATTTATCTTTGGAAAAAGTGGCTGAACCTAGCGAGCTACGGTTAATCTTTATTTGCACGGCACGATTAGTTGAATTATCAATACAATGGAATTAAAAATAATTTCATAATTATTTTGACATTGTCAAGTTATTTCCGTTCCCACTCTTTATTGTTGGTAACGCCTGGTCGACTCATTATTCTTAATTAATATGGTGGGGATCGCCTGCTCAAGTATAAGTCAATAAAAAATGTATCTCATACAAAAATGTGTATTTTGGTAATGGGTTTTCAAGATCTTTGGAGATATTGGGATATCTGGATGATATTTGGAGGTATTTGGGGATTCATTTTCAATAATTGAATTTTGGCCGTCAAAACCGTCCGGTACCAATAGTGCAAAAAAAAGTGTTAATATGGCAGAATGGCATGAAATTTCTCTTGTCTCCTCGATAATGTTACAGGTAGAAAAAATAGTGTGGGCCGTCACCTCGAGAGATTTCAACCACGAACAGAAGCTCGCAGAGAAAGAGCAGCCAGATGAACAAATAATAACAGATATGGAGCAAGATTTTGTTGCTGATACATCTGCATTTGGATGTTTACTGCCGGTACTCAGTTGGCCTAACGACGTCAATTTTACGCCGGGTGTTGCTGCATTCAACCTGCAGCTTCGAAACTTCAACCGAAGTGTCTCTCGTCCTATGGACCGACGAAATCAAGCCATCAACTACATTGCGAGGCTTCAAGATCATGTCAACGAAGATGTTGGCATTCTTGACTTGGATGATCTACTTAGACGACTCAAGAGGAACCGCACTTGCTGATCCAGTTGGTGTGAGTGCATAAGAACAATATTGCAAAAACAATGTGAACTGAGTGGTGTCTATAAATTCATGTATAAATTGTCCGAATAATATCATTTGTAAATAATGTTTTTACCGATTTTACATACTTATTGTCACTTGGTGCAAACAAAAAATACATTTAAAAAAAAAAAAAAGGTTTTCCTAATTATTTTTTTGTGTCTACTACAGTTCCTAAATATGTGGAGGTTTTTACTCCTAAGACCACTCAGATATTCATCTTACTCCACACCAGCAAGACTACCATGAGTATATAATTAACCATCGTAGAATAATTCGGACAGTTGGCAGCGGTTTTTAGTCCGTTTGAGCATCTGATTACTTACTTGTAATTATGGGTCAGAGGGCATTGACAGGTATTAGAATAACCAACCAAGAGTAAAGAGGGACAGAGGTATTCCGTCGTCTAAATCGACCCGCTCCTCCCCGACTCTGAAGCATTCAAGGATCACTAAAGCAAGTTAATTTTACAGTGAATCGACGTACAGAAGGTAAAAGATTTACTTTGATTTTACTCTATCTCAAGTGATTGGACGCGTTGTCCTGATGATAAGGGGGAGGAAGGCGCTGGATACAAGGCTTATGAAGGCGAATCGTTAAAATCGTTGTTTTGTACTTTTCATTACTTTGTACATTGTACTTGTATCCAATATACAAATAAATTGATTTCAGAATATTTAACTCTTCGAGACCATAGATATTCAATCCCTTGAGGGGTTCACCGGTGATTATAAAGTCAATAGGTAGGTGAATAGTGTGAACCTATGAAGTTCTGGGTATTGTGCCAAAGTTGAGTTGAAGCGACGGGAGATCGATACAAAGTTTGAAGTTGAAAATTGAAGTTTTGGTTTGCAAATAGCTTAGCAAGAGCGAGGAAGATTAGGGAGGAAATGTGACGAAGGCAGTTTTTGCACCATGGAAAGTGGGTGCGATAGAATGGGGGTGGAAAACGAAAACTGCCAACCTTAGTGGGGCGATGAGACCGCGGAAGGGGGGCGGGGTAATCTTTGGAAAACGGTTTGAGGGTTTGAGCCGGTGTGAGGTCGGGCGGGGGTGGAATTGAGGAGTTTGGTGACGTTGTGATGGCGAGGGTGAGGAAGGGGAGTTTAATGGTGATGATCGGTAGGGGAAATGTAGTCGACGATGAGGGGAACTGAGGCCGGAGCTCCTCCTCTGACCGATGCCGGCTCCGCCCATCACGTCACGCCCCATTTCACCCCTTCGCTACCCCCATGCTGCCGCATTTCACCCCCTCATGCTCGCGCATTTCCTTTTACCTTTCGAACCGAATTAATTGCGAATTTTCTCCCCAGTCCTCTCAGAAGATAATTCTCGCTACTGGTGATTAGAGATTGGTAGATAGTGGGGTCCTTGACTATAAAATCCTCACTGAATCAATTAAATAGAATGTGGAACAATTGTGGAGTACAAATTGGTGAGAACTACTTTGAACTACACACCTGTTTCATGAAAAACATTTTTTTTTCTATTCCAGACCTAACATAAACATTCTTTTCCTGAAAAAATCAAATTAGGGCGATTTCTCAACGAGAATAATAATCACTATTTCTCATCAGACCTGACATCGGTATCCTTTCACCTGTGTCACCACTGCTGCTAACCGTTCTCATTTTCATTATTGGTAGTAGTTTTCATTATTCTTCCATAGTAGGCAAAAGAAGTGACTTTTATTCAATCCATAAATATGAGTCAGTTGTGTTTACTCCGTACTCAATCATGATTCGCCCCGTTTAAGACGAATAATAAAAATATTGTATAATTTTTCCAAGTCAAGCGTGGATCATCCGAATTTCTGACTAACCTGCTCATCCGGTTATTTTAATTTCATTCGACGCTCTAAAACAACTAAAATGTTGCGTTAATCTGGAATATGGAAGTGTGTCTATTTAATGAAGATTTTCCGACGCAACGTATAGCAACTATTTATTGTTTCAGAAAACAACCATAGCCTCTTCTCATCACACTTTCATCAATATCGATTTGATATTTCAACCATATCACCCTAACTTTACCATCAAATTCCTGTTTGTTTAGATCACTGCCCCTGTGGATCGGTTAAGCGGTTAGCCATGTTAGATAAGTATCATTGAAATTTCATTGATTCAATTTTCTAATGAGAATATATTTATATACTCGTATGTCTACATCTACGTAAATCACCAAAACGATTCATTTAATCGCCTAGATATTTCATGTGAGCCCACTAAGGTCACCCATGCTGTTCAGGTCAGTCTCGTTCGTTGATTTAGTCGATCATTATTCGTAAACAATTGGGGTGACAGTCATTTCAGTTGTGACAGCTCCTATTGATGATGAATTCTTTCGAGACGTGCTCCTCCGAAGACAGCTCTGCCTATTCACTCCGCTCAACGGAAGCCCAAATCAATAGGAGACAGTCAGGTCGTTAGGTTTGGTTCACAATTTTTGGTTCGTTGGCTGTGATCGTTCAAGACCTCTTGACACGTGAAGTCGAGCCGTCTGTGAGCAGAAGAACTTGTCGACGTCGGGCAGGCATTTCACGAGTCACCTACGAACCCAACAATGAAGCCTAATGGACTGATCATTCCATTCGAATTGGAGGAAAATAAATTTTATACGGAATTCAATGAAAGATGACCATTAAACAATAATACGTACATTGATATAATGTTGCTGTAGTTGCGGAATAGAGATCTCAGCCTCAGTTCTCGTTTGTTCGACGATTTAATCTCAAACTGCATAGATTCTTCTCTTCCTTGAGGGTAGTGCTTGGCCATGAGAATCGGTTACCTACCCCACAAAGTAGATCGAGTCTTGATTGGATAAGCTGTACCTAATCAGGAGGCATATAGTGTAGCTTATCAATCAGTCAGGCTTTAATGGTTCATAATTATAACTTTCTTGATGGTTCCCCCCTTATTTAATATTGATCACACATCCGCAGTAAAGATATGTTCATCAACTTCTATCATTTTGGCTATCAACCATGGTACGTACTCTGACTCCCTATTATTTCTTACCGATTTCTTCCGGATGATGATTCCATAAAAGATCTCGTTCGTTTTGAAGGTGATCGTGAATCAGACATATACATGCACACACACCCACACATCTTTTCTACCTACATATCTTTTCCCCGAGATACTTAGGGACATACGCGTATTCCGCACCAGGTTGTATTTCATATCAGATGCTATAAAACAAATTGTCGCTCAATCATGGATTGTTTAATTTCTCATTCTGTGTTACTTCAAACAGATAAGCGGCAAAATACTAGTTCACAATCCAGGGATGAATTAGAATCCTCTCGGCAGTGTTACTGCGAATTCTTACTGAAACACTCACATTACGATTCAATTATAGTACTTTTGATTCCTTGGAAATGTCTATGTATGCAGATAAGGAGGTACACTGATTGCAAACAGAAAAATCGTTACGCAAATATTGAGTAAAGGGTCGGGTAAAAGATAAAACTCGTGAGAAAAACGAATCGAAAGGAGTTTAAAGGTGTGTAACAGTGGTAGTAACACTAATTTGAGTTTTTCAATCATATATGGCATCCATCGACAAAAACCTACGAATTTTCTCCAAGTCCAAAATTTCCGTCCGTTTCCCGCCGAACCAAATGGCCGTTAAAATGTTCCAAAAACGTGGTTTAGCACATGGACTCCGTTTGGGGTTTTAGTTGAGTCGAACTTTTTTTTAGCCCAATAGATAGGGGCAATGCCTAGCCATATGCTAGTCAAGGGCATGGTAATGTGCTGACTATTGCCAACCATCATAGTGCTTATTACAAAGACAATAATTGAGTTTGGTTAAATCTTGTTTGCTTCTTGAGAAGGATTGTAGTTTAATCTGCCTCCCGTCTAACTTGAGAATAATTTTTTGGCGGTTTTTCTGAATTTTCAATGTCAATATTTTAAATGTTTTTCATTCGGTATCTTATAGAGTCAGAATGAGGAGAGTTGTTGAGTGAATGTCTTATGTCAGTCGCATACTGAAACATTCTGTTACTGATCTACTTTTGGGATAACAACGTGTGCATGAGGTCTTTAAAAACGTCCGTCAGTTCAGTAAAGACAGGTGGAATGCGAGGAATCGACTTCGTAGCGAGGACTCCCAAGTCACTTCTTCGAAAAGAGGCGAGGGAGGATTGAAATACTAAAATATGAGAAGAGAAGCGTGCCTGTCCCAAGATGACTTGCAGGGGCTCCAAGCCGAAGTTGACGGCATTAGCATACTAAATGAGGGGGTATTGTCAACATAACCGGCCCTCGAGTGGGCAATATCACCAGGATACGGTTCCTGGCTCTCCATCCCAAGGAGACCCTTTGCCAATAATGAGGCAGTCATAACGTTGAAAGGTAGATCTCTAACTGTGCCTCTGCTGACTCTTCGTCCGGGCGACTGTCGATGGTCAATTGACAAGAACGTGCTCAAAAGTTGAGATTCATAAACCTATTACGGTATTGCTAATGGATATTGAACCTATCTACTGACTTGGCTAAAAGGAAATTTTTATTTTTATTCGCCTCAACCATTTAGACTTATTGAATCCGCACTTCACAAGTTTGATAACGCTTTACATTTTTTTTCTTCGAAGATATTATTCACTATCTAAAATTGTTCTCTAAGTTGGATCGGAATCTGCAATACCTGATAGAAAAAACGTGCCCATGAGCCCCCTCTTCGCTAGTTACGTCTATTCGGCATTTATTATTTCTCCGCTCATTCCTTTCCTATTTTCAAATAGAACTAACTACCTTTCTAGATCACATGAGCCGCATTATTTACCTCGAGCCTATAACATCAATCTACCGACGAATCAGACTGACAAGGAACGCTCTCCTCCCCTCAAACGACTTCTGTTTGGAAGAAAATTAAAACCTTGAATTCCTTTGAAGGCGAAGGGAAGAAAGAACTTTTTCTTTCTTTGGAGCAATCAAAGTGATAGAGCAGAAGGCTCCCGATGGCCCGTTAAAGAAAATGCTTGTTTATGTACCTCATCAATAAACGGCCGTTTTATCAACAAACATACGAGGACATCCAAACATAGACGATATAAACAAAAATGGATACCCACTACACCTCACGTTCTTCGGCACTGACGGTTCGACGTTTTCGTCAAATTTAGACACGCGATATTCAGGTCCTGCGCTCGCAGAAATTGAAATTTCGTTTAGTCCTATATTTAATGGGTTGAAAACTGAAGTTTGCATACATATCTTAAGTTTGTAGATTTCAAAGTGGATAAAAAAAAAATAACGTATACTTCGATAAAGAAAGAACTGATTCTAGGCTGTTGATCGACGTAGATTATTCCTACGATTTTGGAAATTGAGGCTGACCTAGAAAACGTAAATGCCGGGAAAAATTCTATAGTATGAATCTGTAGAATGAAAAATTAATTCTGAAAAATCTACGACGGTTTTGGCACATTGGCTATACTGTTTCTTGTACGATTTATTATTATTTATGTTAAAAAAAGCCTGCAAACATACCACAACGCATCACCACTCTTTTAGCTTGCTTGTGGCGATATGGATGAAGATAAGTTAGGCACATGTAGTCTATTTGCTAAATTTTAGATTAATTGGTGTTTTCTTTGGGCCCAGATAGCGGAAATTATGGATTTTGAATTAGCATTAGTTTGGTCGAGCGATTATTATTCCAATACGAATAATAAACCAAAAGAGGAAGCATTGGCAAACGATTCTTGAAATATAAAATCCGTCGTTTCTTCAAAAGGGCTCACAAAACAAAATTTACGATTCTCTTTGCTTCCTCAGTTCAAAGCTCCGACGGATGTACTGGTACACGTTTCGGAAGGCGTGGATGAAAATACACCAGTCCGTTCATCATCGGAAAACTCGTGGTCGATCTTCCCGAGAAATTAACTTCGAAAGCGGATCCAACGAAAGGTACGGAAACATAAAGAATTTTTAAGCGGTTGACAAACGTGGAAATCTGGCCTGTGGCCAATCTGAATGATCAAAGACCTTTCAACGCCATTCAGGATTACTAAAAGTCGAGTCAACCTTCATCCATCCAACCTTGAGGTCTTCGCGTGTGGGGTATTTTTTTCGATTCCATTACTGACGCCTCGACCTGTCACCTTCCATCCTCTTTTGAAAGGCTGCCTATTAAATCGTGGAACGTTGGAGACCGTGATTCAATTGTTTCAAGTAAAACAAAAATCATGTCAACGGTATCAAGGACCTTGTGTATGTTGGGCCAGATAAACACACACGAACTGTTCAATAGAAGAAAATTACGACAATCAAGGTACTAGAATTTAATAATAGTTTACGGCTCTCGCAACCAACCGGATGTAGCGGTCATGACATTTTCCGTTCATTTTACCAACGGTTTGCTCCGTAAATGATCTTGCGGAATAGTTTTATCGTTATTGGTTGATTATTCCTGTTTTCATGCAAAACGTCCGTCTCTGATTTGACCCAAATTTTTTTTCTGAATTTGAAATTTTGGTCAGGGACCCGTTTTTGGCTCTAGCTGTCTTTAAAACTTGTCAACCAAATCCACCCAATTTTGATAGTTGAACATTTTCTGGAAATCTGAAATTTTGCTCAGGGACCCATTTTTGGGTCTAGTTGGTCCTCAAAACTTTTCAGCCCGATCGAACCAAATTTGGGGGAGGGGTCAAAATGTGTATTTTGAAGAATGTATTATCGAGATTTTTGGCGCGTTGGGTATCATTTTCGACTACATTTCGGACGCTGAAACGAATGAGATGGGTCCCGGAACGATTGGCACCCATTGGAAGAAGTTATAGATAATAATATGTATTTGTCTACCTATTTCGAAATTGGGGTTTCGAGGTTTCTGGTACCTAGGAGTGTGGGGTATCGTTTTTCACTGAATTTTGGACGCTGAATCGATTGGGATTTGAATCTCTATGCTCCTGGTCCAAGGAAGAACCAACCCTTTTGAAAGAATTTGCAATGTTTTATAATAGTTATCACTTTCCCCCATTTTTTACGGATCAGGGTTGTTGATCTGGTATATTTCTATAACAGAGGAAACTAATGACATCATTGGTGAAGGGTGACATAAGTTGTCTAAACATGAATGTGAATAATTATGGGATGACTAAAATAACACACCAGAAGAAACAATTTAGTGACTACCTTCTTTTTCCTACTTTTGCAAACCCCTATTACATTTTGTGTAATGTTTGTTCTCGTGGATTATTGATGATTCTAATTATTGTACTTACTCGTCGCTACACGTTTTTTCTTGTGAACTGTGTGACGATGCGAACCTACTTCGGAAGATTTAATTAATTCAATCGTGGTGATTCAAAATTATTCCCGACATTAGATTCAATTTTCTGACCAAATCTCTTTGTGAGGGAGTCGTCCCGAATGAGTGCCAGAGCAGAGAGTAAGGAAACTCGGAAATCAGGGGCGAGCCGTATGGAAATGCGGAATTTGCGATGCAGAATCATTTTGAGGGCAGAGGGACGAATAGCAGGGATGTGAATAGCAAACAGCGAAAACCTTTCAGAAATGACGGAAAATACAGTTTGTGGAGACAACAGATTGGCTCACTAAACCTTGCTGAACAAACAAAAATATTGATCATGCACGTAAAATTAGGTATGATGTTGATGAACTTGAATTGGTGAGTTCTTCATTCTGATTAGATTTAAGCTAGATATTATTTTTGGAATATGCTTCCTTGTTTCGGCAACAAAGATCTCCACAATGTTCTCTCCTCACAATTCAAAGAGAAAAAACGACTAACGGACCAAACAAGGCCGAATCATAACTGTGCTAAATTCTAATAACTTTTACTTGGAAAAGTCTCGAGTTGAAACAAAATTGTAGTTTTGTAATCGTTAATGGTATTATAGGTCCTTTACTGAGACCCATTAGGTTGTTTTATAGGAGTATGTTTCTGAGTACACATTGATAAAAGGGATACAATGAGTATATTTATGAACTACATAAGTTACCTTTTACATCCAAATACTGTCCTTTGGCTGAGTTTCTGAAAATATATTTCCTTTATCAGGGCGTGAAACCGTACTATAGAAATCAATTGATAAAAGAGCAGCTTACAAATATCAAGAGATAGAAACGTTTGGCAAACGTGGTTCTAAATTTGTTGATACAATTTTTAAAAAACTAAAGAATTTGGTAGTTTGCGATGTCTGTTACTCCAACTTTTCCAAGACATCGCGTTACGTTCGATAGAAATCCTTCCTTGAAGCCAGGACGTGGTAGCTGGCAGGGATGAGCTCAGGAGGGGCAAGACGAGGTCCAGATGCGATAGACCGCCCGGGTCCGAAAGTAAAGGAAATCGGTTTTTGGAAGTTACAGAACTGGAAGCCCCCACGGAGATGCCCTAAAGTAAACAGCTCGACGAGAGGGGCCTGCGATGTGTCAGCTCCCGGGGGCCCCTCGAGGCATCGCAGACCGCTTGGCGTCCATGGGGTCCCCACCGTGAGATAAAACAATCGTCGATCCGGCACACCGTCAGTTTCTTATCCTTTTCCTGGTGGATTTCTCGGGAAGAATCAATTTACACTTCGATGTAAACATACTTCCAAAGGTATGCGGCAATATATCCACATTCACTGCGGCCTAGATCATCTCAAGATGCTGGGTTAAGGAAGAATATATTGGGGAGTAAGATCCCTGAGGTATTCCACACTTGGGTCTCTTTCGTTCATTATTATACATTAACCCAGTTTCACCATGCCTGTTTCATTAGTGCTCCCGGTAAGCTCTGACTTATCTGAGTTATCAGGCACTTAGGGGTCTTGTAGCTTAGAACTTGTTCCTATGTGAAGCCATCCACTAGCACAACCAAGTAGATCTTGATCCAACGCCAAAATTATGAGAATCGAGAGCGGCTGCGTTACCTCTCAACCAGTTGCAATTTCGCAAGTTTGTATTGGAGACACAGGACCAGCAAAATCTAAAATTGGGGATCCCTTACCCTGTGGCTTCCCCTGTACAGCAGGCCACTCCTTTCCCTTCAGTAGTTCTGACTATGACAGTCCAAGATCCTCATGATCCTCATACTTACGCGTCTCTTCTTGATTCATGCGATTTTTTGTGATTGGCATGCTTTGAGCAGAATGGCAGGAGTGGGGTTGATAATTTTATTGGTTGGCGCATCAATTCTGCTGAACGCCAACCCGGCTCTTTTATGTACCTCTAAAGGCCTTGAAAAGATGTCTTCATCATACGTTCGCCTTACATCCCTCAGCGTCATCAGTATGGCGGAAATTTAATACAACTTAGGCTTGAATAAGAGTTTCCGTGAAGGATTTCAGAATATCCCGACAAAACACACGACACGCGTACGATGAGCACCAACAATATCAGAGTTACTCGTATCTGTGGAGTCGCGCATAAAATTATCCACTCACTTGATTGTACGAGAGTATACACACAATGCCTACATATTTCGCCCTTTTCATTTCTTCATACTAGTTTCTGAGTTTGAGGAAATCTTACCTACCACTCTCGCCCAAGTGACTGGCTTCGAGCCACCCGTGTAACATATCGAAGATGGTCGTGTCGAACCTTTGTGTTGTCAGCTCCTGTGGCATGTGGATTACACTCGTAGCGTACAAAAGGTCTTTTGCGCCCGGTTGGTGGATTTCGGGTGCAAAACTCGTTGGGTGGTCTCTATTCGGCTTCAATGCTTTACTTCGATTCTTTCTTTACGGTAGATTTACCTTTTTATGTTCTACAAACGGCCTTAAGATCACGCGTTTATTGTCGCTACTGTTGTGCGTTACGTTTTACATTAGGAAGGAATGTGATATCCTTTCCCTGTATAACTGTACAAATAATACTCTCAGTAATACTCATTTCCTACCTGAATCCTTATTATTAGCAGACATACTCATACTACGCCGTAATAAGTAGACTCTTTTCGTCAGTAATACATATATTATCCCGGAAAGTCCTATTATTTGATCCATAGGGTTTGTTGTATGGATACTGGAAGGTACACAATTTATAAGAAGGATGATTTTCTCCATTGGAACTCAATTAATTCATTTAAAAATTGAAGTTCATGGTGTGGTTTAGATTTATAAGAAATATAAATTTCAAACAAAGTTGAAGTGTAGAGGACTAATCAGCATGATTACCATTGTTCGATTGTACCCCGACTGCGGATCTGTGTCTTCAAAAATGCCTCTTTAGTCGTTTCATTCTAAATCAAGCGGTTATCGATGACTGGATGTATCAGCCTACAAGGAGCCGCCGCTCGAAACGTGCTGAGCCCTTCTGCAAATATTTGTCAAATTAAACGGAGGGCTAAAGCAAATACCAACAGAACGGCGGGAGCTTTCAACCCGTCGATCGAGTTAATCGTTTCTGCAAACTCCACCACCCTTACCGTTCTACCATTATACTGAAGATTTTGACTTCGGAGTTAGCTGAAGATCATAAGGAGAACATTTCATTCGACCGGGTGCCTGTGAATAGGAAAAGCCTATCCCTCGGAATTAGTGGTCAAATCTACGCCGGTATTTATAATTTGAATACCCCACTCAATCTTCCTCAGGAATTGCCTCGATTTCAGTTTTAAGTCGAAGAGTCTTTTCAATAACCGTCAGCAATACGAATAGTAGCATTTCACCCCCTCCCCGTGTGAACGTCAGTATTCAGTCTATAACTCGTGACAATGGGTTTAACGCATTTTATTCATGTTTAGGATTTAGGAACAAATATTTAAAGATGTATAGATAGTTTTTTACGTAGTACAGAAACGTTGCATATTATGGCGTTGCACTACTTCAAACTTCATCGAGGAAGTATTTTTGTAGACGCCCTCTGCTTGTGTTCACGAAATTTCCCATCTCCTCTCTTTTCAATATTCCTCCTTCCCGTTCTTTTTCGTTCTCGGTTTTTTTTTTTCGTTAGAAAAACAAAACTTCCACAACTTTTTCATTGCCAAAAGGGCGGACGGTGTTGGGCAGGAAAAAAATATTTGCGAACGCTCGAGGGTGTTGACGAAAGGTGCGGACGGACGCGTTCTTTTCCACTAGGAACGTTTGCTACGGGAACCTGTATTGGATTTGATACCTCCAATTTTTCACTTGACTACGCATTAATTGAGCTGGTAGATTGAGGGTCTGTTAAAAAAAAGTTGAATGGTTGATTGGTTCCAGAGAGGAAAGTTAGGTTTCATCGTATTTGAAAAGATGAAGTTAATGAAAACAAAGGATTCAATTTAGGTATGAACAAATTAGAAATGAAGTTGAAAACCACCGTATTCATTGAAATCCGTATGAACTGCAAAAATAGTTCACTTCCTGTCCCTGGATGTACTTCAAGAAGAGTGGATCTAATTCGGTCTATAACACAATTTAGAAAGATCTATTTTGATCCACGTTTCTGCTTTTTACTCAATTCTGATTCTGTGTTATGATTTTTTTTTTCAATTTAGATGAGGAAATTTTTTGAGGCCAGGTGGTTAGATAGTGGGGTTGGCCTCCTCCAGTCATGTGGAAGTGTAATGCACAAAAACCTCACCCTCCCAATGGCCCAACCAGGTACTATATATCACATTATGATAAAAATGATTGATGATTGTGTTATGATTTGATGACGGTTGAAGTGACAGTATGTGAAAACTGAATTTAAGGTGTTCAACTCTAAGGAGTAAAATTTCCAGGCGATATCTTCATTGTGGCAAAGGTTATCTTGTTCTCTAGGACGCCCCTCCCCTTCCCGTCACCAGGTTTCCTTTGATCAGTGAGTAGAGAAGCCACCAGTGTTTATCCAGCGGCATCAGTCACTGCATCAGCTCTATTCTCCAAAAGACAACCCAGCACTGGGGAGGAGGGTCGGAGGCTGATCGCATGTGTGGTCCCTAAACCCGTCTCATCTTTTTCCTTTCTCGTCCGTCATCGGTGCGCCCCCCTCTCCCCATCACCTCTTCATCCTTTCTGGCCCACAATTTCACTCGTCTCTTCCTTGTCCTTTCTTGAGTTCACTTCACGCTGTCATCTCGTGTTGACACCTCTTTTTCTGGCTCATGAGTTTTCTTCAATAGAATTGAGACTGGAACAGGCCCTCCCCGTTGCACCTACGACACGTCGATCCCTTTTATTCTTATTTTTGTGCAACCAAATGTCACCGCTCACTTTCAACTTTGATCTGTTCTTAACCTACACCCGAAAATTGATGAAGCGTAGAGTATAGTTGTACAACAAATCCCAAACTTTACTCAGCGTTCTGTTCTCCGTATATACTACCTGCTTTCTTTGATCATGTCTTATCTTACCTAGTGAACTGGTTGGTTCAAGGCATCGCGCCGTTTTGTCGTTCTTGATCCACTATCCTCCCCCCCCCCACTAGGTTTTCAGTAGGGAGAAAACATGGGTTACATATCAATAAGACAGTACCTGGAGGCAAAATTAAATTAAATTAAATGTATAAAACTTGCTGCAAACCCGCAGTACTACTGAAGCTTCCCACAGTAGCGATTCCTTCGATGAAAGCACGTTCACTACTACGAATGCGTAGTTCAGCCAAACCTATCAAGTTCACATAAACTAGGGTTGGGGAAATTAAGGTAGTTTCCAATTACCTCATCTGTATGTACATGCCTTCTAAAGTGCGGTCTAAATTGCTTACTTGTAATCTTGTAGTGTCATAAGTTGATCGTCACATTTATGCAGAATCCTGGAAAGTAGATGTACATTCGTCAAATCGAAAATTCAACATCACAAAAAACGAACCAAATGTACGAGTGTATCAGAAGCTATTACATCTCTTCTCCCACTGTATGACATAACTGTAATTATAATTTTGCCACGATTTTTTTTTTCATTGTAATTGAGCTAGTTGTAATAAATGAATATATATAACGAATAGGAAAATTAAAAGATATCTTCTTTGACAAGTGGAGTGGCATTTCGTTTTTAAAAGGCATTCAAGAAACAAAGTGTCAAAGTTTGGGGCATACGTTCGGATTAACCTCCGACGTGAAACGAAGGGTTTATTATTATAACCAATTCCCTTAAAGAATAAAAGTAAAATAAACGAAAAACGCCAGTAGTATTTCCTCAGTTTTTATCAATTGGCCCCCAAACTTAGTCTTTATTCCTGAGGAGGCGCCAAATTGAGGTTTGGTTGAAATTGCAACATCCAGAACATCCATCCTACATAAGAACAACAGAACAATAATTTAATGCAACTTTTGGAAGATCAAAATGTATTGTAACCATGTTGGAACATACGTTCTCTGTTAGTCAGCAACACAATGATTACTTCCCCATCAAAAATTCTACGTTTAAAGGAACTTACTGAAGTTCAATCGTGATTATGTGAAGCCTCCTGTCCGAGGATATTTAGTTGTGTTTTTTGTGGCGGAGTACTACCTAATAACACGTACTACTTGTATTCACTATATCGAGGACAGGATGGCTGAAACATTATCACCAATTTTGTTACACCGTATCGTAAACCGAGCTTATCGCAATCTATTGACTAGAAAATATTCGATAATTTCATGTACTGAAATGTCTGAAAAAATGTTCGTGATTTCGAGTGACACTTTGCGAGCTGACGTGCTACTCGACTGAATAGTTTTTGTACTTTCATGTGAGGAACTGGCTGTAGGCTTTAAGGGAGAACCAGGAAGATCGTTAGTACATCGTTGGTACTGGTTGTTAGGGGCAGAGCGTACCTTACCTTTCCTCATTAACACGCAGGTAGTGTCAACCGAATTCATCAAATTGTTCTGCTGTTGCCTTCCATTGACAATTTATTTTGGCAAACTATTTATATTTGAATTCAAGCTGCTACCATCAATTACACCTTTTTCAAACGATGAATTGTGTCTTCCAGGATGGAAACAGGATCGATGGTGAGCTCCAGCAAAGTCATTTCAGTAGGGGAAGTTGACCCCACTCCACTCTCGCAATCCTTAGGAAATTCCCCTCCAACACGCCGTTCCCTTAACCCCCACCCCATATAGCGTTAGGGGTCTTGAAATGTATCGATCCGCTCGGGTTCGCCATGACCCCGCCTTCTCCCGTTCGCGAACCGTCTCAGCCAATCAGGCGTCGGCCTCTAATATGTTTATATTGAAAATGTTTATTCCGTCCGTCGTCTGTTGTCTCTGATAACACTCCAAGATTACCGACACCGCGGGATTATCAAACCTAACAAACAACCTTTACGCTCACGTGAGAGTTCTTAGCGCTTTTGGTTGCGGTTAGCGCAGAAATTAATAAATAAAATATCCATGGTAGCGTTTTTGATTTATTACATCATTAAGGTTTTTACTCTTTAATCCAAAGACAACCACCTTAATAGTATTGAATCATTTTTGAAACTACTAAACACTAAAAGCATTCTTTTATCAGTACCTCCACGAGGTGCGATCGTTATTCTGAACGTATTTTTTATCATAATATTTCATAGTTTTTACAGGAATAACCTAAGCATAACTCTTGATCATATTTTATGTGTTCACAACTGCTCTACAGTATACTTGGATAAATCCAAAACAGGGTTTTTTAAAGATAGATTTTGGTGAAAAGTGCAGTTTACTGCCGGCTATTCAACTCTTTAGACAAACCAAGCATAGCAGGACCGGTGTATAGACATGGTAAAAACCATGAAATCGATGATTCGTAATAAACGCAATGTCTAGCGTATTCAAAGACAAAAAAGGGACGTTTGAATGTCATCTGGGCCTGAGTTAGACGAAACACAGGACCTTTTTAGTGGCACTTGAGGCCTCGTCATGCACTTGGGGGACTCAGCCTGGACGAGGCTCTTCAATTTGGCCGTCATCTCAAGTGATCTAATAATGAGAATGATGAGGAGGTTCTTTAGGGATGATAACCGAAAACACTACTCAGACGTGAGGTGGATTTCAAAAGCCCGCAATGGCTGAGGTAATCAGTTGTACATTCAAATGTAGCTCAATAAAATATAAGAAAAAAATTTACTAAAACACGTTTGTGACTGTATAGATATTTTTTTTTCTTTTCACTCATCTTGGTGCAGACAGGCTCGTCGGCCAAAATTCGAAAAATATAAAACGCACCAAGCTTGAATGTTGTCACAAAAATCATTCATGGTTTCTCCTTTTCAGCGATTGATTATGTTTTCGGTGATGCTGGCATTGCACCAGTGGGAACGCACGTGCTATCCAGTCAGTTTTTCATAAACGTCGAAAAAAGACCCGCTCCTTTGAGTTACCTCCCCGTAAATCAATATACGACTAATCCTTCCCGTCATTCAACTGAACTACTTTTTTACTTTTACGATGTTTACTCGCCTCTATTTTACCGCTTTTCACGTGAGCCTTCACGCCTAAAATTTTACTGCGCCGTTAAGGTATCCGTTCGATTTTTTCTCCGTAATAGGTCCAGTTTAAAATACGTTTGGAAATGGAAAGCTGACTCCTATTCACCCACATCGCACATCTGCAGCTGTAAGCGTACGTATTTCGATCGAGCCTAATATTTTCTTGTGATGAAACTTTATGCAAGCGACTACCGGATGTCTTATACACAGATCAGTGTTATTTTCATCAGATTTTAATTCTGAGAAAATATTCATTTTTAACTTTTTTCGTCATTATAACACTGGGTACTTGATGGTACTCTTAACAGTACGAAATACTACGGATCTTTATTATTATGGAAACTATTCTTCTGATAGTATCTAATCTTACTTGATCGCCAATATGTCATAGTCTCTCTACCTCCCATTATTACGTGGATGGTTCGCGTTCTGTGAGGTTGATCCAGCAGGACATTGGTTCATTGTTTTTTTTTTTTTTTTTTGCTTGCCTTAAAAACTATAACAAAATATTGCTTCAGTAATGGTTTTATTTATCCCCTGTTTTCGCGCGTTTCGTGTGTTACAATTTGTCTTATTTATTTGCAACTTACATTTTGGTAATATTAATTCCAAGTAAACATTTCCAAATGAAAATCTCAAAGAAATTTGAAGTTACGTGTAATGCGATACTGTAACTTGGAAATATCTGACGAACGACAGTAAAGATCAGGAAGTGAATTAAAATGAATTCAGCGATCGCTAGGACGTAGACTTGAAGACTTACTTAGCAAACACCCCAGCGATATTATAGTTGACTTAGAACAAATAGAGGGATGTGAACCGTTGAGAGAGATCTGTTTGTATTTGCGGTGTGTCGCTAATTTGGACCTGGGCCAAGGGAGAGTCGAGCAAAAGAAGATTTGGGAGTAGAAGTAGAAGCTTGTCTCCTGTCGCAAGGTGGGTCTCGTCATTCCGCCTGTTTGTACAAGACAGGTACACCCCTCTGGCTCGAGATGGGATCTTTGTCGACAGCTACACTATTAATAGTTGGAGCTCCTAGGATCTCACTGGGTTCCCTCATTGCGGTTTGAGCCTTGACGGATTTCGAAAAGACGGTTATTAATGAGTGATAGCAGTTGTTGATGAAGGATTCAAAACCTCACCATCATAAACTACCCTTGGTACTTTTACTGAAAAACCAAATGAACCATCCGATTCGAGGAGTGACCACCATCCAATAGGGTGATCTACGAATGTAATCCCCAGCAAAACTTCTGTTTGACATTATTAGCGCGGTCGATGGGCCTTGTGGCTGAGTTCTAAAACTTACTAGATAAGTCTCGTCGTCAGCTTCTTGAATGTACTGTGCATACAGAAAAGAGGATCAAAAGACGCAAACAGTGCCTATGAATAATGATAAAGTACTTAGTTAACGACTCGCCTTCAAATAATTGGCAATCTTTAGTGGGTAGGTGGCACCTTGGACTTCTCTTGCGATTGTTGAAAAAAAATTTTAAAAGCGATCGATGCCGGAGAATAAACCTAACATTTGCTTCATTTGAAAGTTTCTTGGTGGTCCAATTTCAAACTAACTAACTAATCATAACTACCTCTGCAGCCCCAACCTATTTTCGATGGCTTTGGATTGCCTGGGCTAATGTCATTAGACACTTTTTTTTTTCCCCGAGGTGATCTGAATCCTGTTAAAAGAAGACTAAAGAGCTATTATGTGTTACACGTATATTGAACGAGGGAAATCTGTGTAAACTTCCAAACTGCTCTACAGTAAGCTCTATCAAGTTTAGTACAACGTGTCTCCCGTCCAACATGGGGCCTAATGACGTTTGAAGACGGATTGAAGCTCGTACGAACTCGTTAGAAACCAATCTGTCATTCTTAACAGGATCTAGGACCTAAATTTGTGAGCGAAGAAAAACAATTAGTTCGGAAATGATGCAGGAGGTGAGTCAACACGTAGTAGTGAACAGGGCGCGATTGAGGAGCCCCTGTTGCTCGAAAAGCCAAGATAAATGATCCATCTATTTTTACACAAAGACCAAAATAGATCCGTCTCATTTATAATATTTATACTAAAATATACCATGAGCTTATTTCTTAGAGAGAAGTCCAACTTTCTTTGAAGTGCCTACAAACGTTTATGTATGCTGGAAAGTAGGGAGGGAATAGATTGGCAACAGTTTGGACCACGCCGTCTGTCGCAAACCAGTATCTCTTATTCCTTAAATGCCAATCATTCGTAGTCTTTGTTGGGATCAGAATTGGGCTTTCCAGGCCCACACATGAAGGCAGGACATTGAGCGAGACGAGCTAGGTAGATACTGTACATATAAAATCAAGAAAGTTGAAAAAAGTACCTACGTATGCCTGAAGGATCTGCGTCAGCCGGAAAGTCAATATGTTTCTCTCCAGTGTCTCATGACCCCCCTGTAAAAAACTAGCGCTGCCCTAACTAATCCATCAAGAGGATACAGAAAATTAAAGAGAGTCCAACAGCTCACGTAGATGAGCATGTAAATCCTACAAATGGGTGTCTTTGTGGGCGAATAATGATCCGAAGCGTACGTTCCCAAAGCAAGTATATCATGAGTTGTGATAAAAATGCTTAAGGGCGTCACGTTATAATGTACAAATACCAAGCAATGTTTCATCATGTTAATCAGAGTTTACATGGAAAAAGGGCAGAAAATCTAAGCCGGAAATGTTTTGCTCATTTCGTGGATTGTTTCAGGATAAGAGGATTGCAGAGCTGGAAGCAGCTGCGATGGATATTAGTTCTCCTTGCCTCATTTGCAACACTCACAACTGGAAGTTTTTAGAGCATATTGTTCGCTCTCATTAGTCTTTATCAGAGACCCCATATTTTACCTAGCGTAATTAAACATTCAATTTTTCTCTACTACAGCTTTACCATCCAAGCTTGTGCTTTTCATTCCCTTCCGACCATCTAACGATGTATAACGTGGACCCAATTTAGAAGACTCCAAATTTTGGGAGTCTCCGTATTTGTTTCCCGTTGGCAGAACCGGATATTTTACGTATCATTCGATTAATGAATTAGTTGTATCCCTCCAATTACTATAATGTGTTTCTCAGGACTTGTAGATAAGTTGCAATCCATTCAGAGACTCTCGCTGGCATTTTGGGTGCACTGCTGAATCTTCCCACATAATTTTGTCTAAAAGGCGCCTTTTTTTTGTCCTCCTCAGGAAGAACCTTTCAACGTCAACGAATAACCCCACCCCCACCAACCAACTCACTCGGAGGAGAAACCCTGCGTTGAACGTTCTTTTTTTCATCTCACAAATTATCGTCGCACGTCAAAACAGCATTCGTTCGTCCCCAGCCACTACCCGGACTCAACGACTCTCCTCTCACGAGCTCTTCATTAGTTCCATCACTTTTCTAACTTATTTCACCTTTTCGTTGGCCTTTTGTAAACAACCACCGGCTTGATTCCAAACACGAGACTTTTCACGGCATGTTAACGAGTTAGTACAGATGCCCCGACCTCCAAGGGCTCCGAAAGCCCTTTCAACGTCGGAGCCGTTGATATTAGCTGGCACATTAGCTATCCTTTCAAGATTTAACCACGGAACTAATCGACAGATTGACTTTTCAAACAATCTACCCTAATCAATAGCTACTGTCTCTCATTTTTTTCTAAGGAAAGTTGGTCTGCTTTCCTTCGCAAAACGGAAACAACTTTATTTTTTCTCTTAGTCAATTTCTTCAATGTTTTCACACCAAGAACCAGTCAGAATGACAGATACCGTCATTCTGGTATTGAGATTTCACATTCATGTACGACTGAAATTCCCTGATAGTTCAATCTTACTGAAGGATCTCTGGTATTTTCTTTCCGGTGCATTTCGGCCAGTTCTACCAGTTCGGCAGTACGACTAGTTGAATCTATATCGATTGCTAAGCCAGAAGAGTTTTGTTAAATTTGCGACATTGTGCAGACAGTAGGTACAATCCAAAAACGACCTTTTTACAATTACACAGAATATGGTTATGCATGAACAGTGGTTATACAGGGGCTCAAACAAATTATGACCGAATTCCAGGAACTTCGGTAATCAGTGTTGAAATGTGTTATAATCCAAAATTTTTCGGCTGTCTAGTGAGTTTCCAAGCGGCGAAGGAGCTTAGCAGGAAGGAAGCACAGCTTTTCGGAGTAGGAAGGAATTCTTCCAGCAGTTTTCAGCTAGTGAAGGCTCCCTCGGAGGAGAAATTTACATAATTTATGTTGGCTGCTACAGGTTAGCGAGTGACTGTTATTAATATGTATGACCTCGGGAAAGCTTTAGATTTGGTAGAGTTGGTCCATTTTTGAAGGAATAAATTTGTTATACGTGGTTCATTTACATTTTATTCTTCCTTAATTTATAGCGAAACCATTGAGCTCCTTTCCTGCAAACAATTGTTCGTGGTTTTTATGACAAAAATCATTATAGTTCAACTGCCATTTTTTGCCCGTCGGTTAAACTCTGCTTTTTCTTGAAAGCCGTTCGACGAAACTAGCAAAGTAATCAATCATGGGGACATTCTCTTCTCCGACGTAACTCGACATCATATTACTAGTAAAAACTACGTAATAGTAAATGGATAAAGATTGAAGGACGATTCAACCGAGTTGAGGTGAGAAGTGATTGACATCGATAGGACAACCAAGGTTTTGTGGCCAAAAATCTTTATAGTCAACGCAAGTCCCTCAAACCACTGAATCACTGGTTTTGTTGAATTTATTTCGTAATTTTTTAGATAATGAAATTGAGTAATGATCAGTTTATAACTAATATATGACACTCTAGAGGGGATCTCATGGGGAAAAGCCGACTTTTGACTACGGTTATACATGCCGATGCAGCTCACCCAGAAGTTATCATAAGTTCTGCCTTCGGTGAAGGGAAAGTGTCATCGAGTAGTCGCCCGTCATTGGAAATCCATCCTCATCCATACGCAAGGATTCAAATTAACATACGGATAGGGTTGGAGCTTTCGGGAGGTGGACACGCACAATTATCCAACAGATTGTCTTCTGCTTAGAATAAGCTGAATTATTCCTCAGCTCGCCCACACCTACCCTTATCTCGTGCAGACCACCAGTTCAGTCGAGCCACAGTTCACGACTAATCCTGACGTAACCCTACCGCAAAGCTATTGTCGAGTCGGCGGGGGAATTTGAAAGCAGTCGTAGAAAGAAAAAGGTTCGTTTCGGGATAAGCCGCCTTCTACGATGCTAATCCGCTACAGTTCGAGTGTGGGGAGGAAAACTACCCCCTTCCGCACCACTCCTCCCTCAGTCACTTCATTGAACCTCCAACATACGCGCACAATGGAGATGTTCGCTTATTGAAACGCGAAAGGTTTTTCAAGGATCGTAGTTTCTCTTCGCTCGATTGTGTTGATGCCTAACCCTCGAAGGATCGTCCGTGGCACCCGAGGGACCCAAAAACGCCCTTCGGTACGTCACCCCCCCCCTCTCCCCTCCGTTCACAACCCTCCTCAGTTCCTCGCCAGTTGAACAAACATCCACTCCCTCCCTTTTCAGCACCAAGTTTATTATTAGTCTGTTATCTTCCCATCCTTCTCATCGCTCCGGCTCAATTGATTTTACCGCACTTTAGAGACAAACGCCCTCCCGCTCCCCCGACGATCCCGCGGGATTAATACATTTGCATAGGTTACAGTTAATTCAGTAATATTGGCCGGGAACTAGGTCAATTATTCTAAACTTCAGTGAATTCATTTGCCCTTGGGCTACCTCCACTTATCATCAAAATTTCTCATGCAAATATACGGTGTAGGTACGTTTCCACAACGCCTTAACTTGGAGAAATACGTAAACGAAACGATTGGATGGTATACTGGACTCTTCATAAGTCGATAGTGCTAGAATTACGGCGTCTCAATCCTCGATGGAGGAAAACGTGCAAATACTTCGACAAAGACAAATCGATAAAAACAATTTTCAAGGTGTTATGGCCCATTCCCTCCTCCCGTACGAGGGATGTTGAATTCACCAATGCCAAATACGCAAACAAAACATCAAATTTTTCAAATAGTAATAAAATTCTTTTACACGTAATTTTTGCGTGATCAAGAAACTGAAGAAACTCCTGCCCTCTACTTCATTTACTTCAGAATTTTTCTGATATTCTTAATACGAAATTTGCACGTTTTGATGACCAATGAACGATAACGACAATTAGTATCCAATTTAGTTAACATTTTGGAGATGATGGGGGTTGCATATCATCAGGAGGGCTCATATTTCCGCAATGATTTAATTTTTGGCTGAATTGCTGACGCTTTATATTGCCGATGTTTCCTGGTCACAAAACACCTTAGGTCACACAACGGTCCTTAGAAATCTACTTGGTCCTCGAGGATGTGTGTCGGGGCCCTGTCTTTTCGATCCCAAACCTATCGTCCTCTAAAGACAGATGCAAAGGAGCCTTATGACAGTCCTTTTATTCCACAGAAAGTTCCATCTATGACATGTCCCTCCAGTCTTCGCCTCTTCTCAGGTAAAGTCCTCATATCTCAATAAGCTGCCCAGCAAGTGCTGCCATCCCTTCTGTTCGACTCAATTTTAGGTTGTTTGGAGTTGAATGGTCCACTTCTCTTCTGCTATGTGAATACATTCCTGACACTACCTTTTCCCGGTTCCTTACGATTGAACAGTGCCAAACACTTACTAAATCTATTTCTCCCCTCAAAATCAAACTGTTCAGGTCTGCCATGCGCAGTGTCCGAATGATGCCTAATGCCTCCTCCATCATGCCCTCAATATCCTCAAACCTTTATTACTTGATATATTTGTATGTTTATTGGGGTCTGATCCTGTCTATGCGCAAAAATACCAAAACGTCCAAAATTTTGTTTTGGAATATTCGAACAAGTAAAGAGAAAATGCATGCTCTGCGTGTGCATCGTTGGCTGAACCCCCTCCCCCCCTTCTCATGCACTACTTACGCCCGCTAACTCGTTAAGCACTGTGTTCCTTATCACTATTACAACAAGGAAAAATGCTCGAAATTAACAAAAAAGGTAGTCATCGTAGTCGTCCCCATCATGTAAAAGTTCTTAATTATTCGTTACCCCCTGCGCATGTGTGAGAATAATTCGCGAGACTAATTGCATAAAGGTGACAAATATACTTCTCTATATGTATATCCTCGATTTATATAGCTTTAAGCTTCCTTTATAAAGTATATTCATTTGCCAATACGATGCCAACGTCGACTGCACTACCTAAGAGAGACTTGAAAATCGATTATACATTGAAAACCTTGGTATATCATTTGTAACTATCGAGCTGCTCTTATCGTCACCCTTTATGAGACATGTTAGTCCTCCTCTGCATAATTTCCTTACTCGCTTGCTGGGTTACGGGGAAGGAGCAAAATTCAAGTTACTATTGCAACAATACTCGTTATATTCACGAATTCAGACTGTATCATTAAATAGGAAGAAATACAGGGAATTGCGGATAAATAATTATTGTTCCTTTTATCTACCATCATCGAATACACTCGTGTCATGTTGTAGATAGATACTATAAATAAATTTCTTCTAAATCAGTATGGCTTTGATTTCACTTGGACAAAAAGCTTAGTGCGAAATGATAATCTATAACAAAGACTCGAGAAACATATTTACAACTCACAACCTAGAAATCGAAGCACTGTGGTTTTACATAATCGCCAAAAGGATCGTGTCATACTCGTACTCACAAGATCGATTAGTACGTTTTTCATTCGTAAGTGAGCAACCAAATCCGATCAAAGTTAAAAACTGACTGATCTATCAGTACATTTGTACATTTTTAGTCCTGATGAGGCTCACTCTTACAAATTTACAGAAACCTCGGACCATTTATTTTGTCATGCTAAACTAAATGTGTGTTGTACTGAAATATTCAGTCTTGTCTTGAATTTTGATAAAAATTATACGTTTTTGAGTTTTTTAACACAATTTTGTACAATAATTGTGATTCTTTACCTAATAACGGATAAAATGGTGACAAAAATTGTTTAAAACATGCCATACAAGAAACAATTACAGATAACTAGCTTCATTGCTCACTCACGAATGTGAAACGATGTACTAATCTGATTCTTGATATCAGATTTATAATGAACCCGCGGTACTCCACCAATACGTAATTTGCATTTGTATTTTACAATTTTTTCAATACGCAACTATATTTCACAACGCATAATTTTTTTGTACACATTTTTTTACAAAACGCTTATTTACAATATCACACTAACACCGCCAAACTGGGTAAAAGACAGGACTAAACTAGACATCGTACAAGCTATCGGGTTTTAATTTTCAATCTGCCATTTTCTATTAAAGTAAATACGGAAACATACGAGTATGTTGGGAAGTGAAACTAAATAAATTATAGACTGTATTAATGTTTCAGCGCAGGTTGTGATAGTTCAGCAATCCTTCAGCCAATTCATAAAAACATCTTTTTAACAAACAAGTAGTTGTGATGAAATACATGCAGGCAATTATGCAATTACACGGAATAACCCTTTTAATGAGATTAACTCTCTCATCTTCCTTAACAATATTGTCATCGGGTCTCATCAATAAAATGTGACGGTTTTGTATAAATTCAATCTAGTTCATGCTGAAATGCACGCGTATTTTCGCTACCTATCGTATTAGGAAACTCTCTTACAAATTCTCATCGGCAGAAACGTAAGGATCACACAAATTAGGGCAGTTGGCACGAAAAAATTGCACATTCAATTCCAAAGTGTTTTGGTTGTCTCGTCATAAGTGAGGTGAACACACACGTTGGAAAAACAAACAATTCAAAGTATAAATATGATTCATAACTCAGCCAAATCAACGGCTAAAAGTTTGAATTTGGCTGCTGTTTTGATTATATCCGTAGTAATTAGCGGTATATATAAAACAGATCTACATGGACAAATATTGAGAATAACGGAACTCCTAGTCGATCAAATTAATTATTGATGATTTATTCAACGTTTGAGGTTATTCTTTAGAATTCCCATGTGGCGCTTAAAATATTATAAGTGCGTTTACATTTCATCGTTGACCTTATTTATTCACTTACCGTAGTAATAAGACTATTGCGTTAACTCAAAAGTTTGGTTGGACTGATATCACAAACTGGGAGTATTCGGCTGTCGGTATAGTTCACGGGTGCACCTAAACTTCACCGGGCAGTTCCTGCGAACAGAGGAAGTATGGAAAATATTAAGTGAATGAGCACGCTTTTGGAGTACATAAATTAATTCTGTTGTGTGTCATGTGTCCACATGTTTGAAGGTTATCACATTTTCTTCTCATTGTTGCTGCATGTAATTCTTAATGCTATTTCAACATTTGGTGCAAAATCTTTTGCTGGTGTGTGTTCTAATATGTCCATCGGCGTGGAATTTTCTTCAAAAATATGACACATACACTCTTTTCATCTACTATATTTTGTAGACGTATGCGCAATAACAAACATAACACCTATTAATTAAAATACAAAAAATTTTGCGTCACGCGCATGCGCGTAAGATACGAGGCAATTTCTGTCCCATGGTACGAGGAACATATTTAAAACTTGCTGTTACTTCTGAGGCTACAACCTTTCGTTTTCACACTCAAACGAAATTAAATTTTCTGCTTCAAAATTAAAATTTTCGCCGCATTTTTTCTTCCTTGACTCAGCCATAATGTTAACGATATTGAGCAGATTTCAATATATTTTTTATGAATTGGGTGGTTGAAGTCTAGATGGTATCCCATTTACTTACTACTTACGATTAGATACATTTCTCTGCGCTTGCTTGCCCGTAACTTTTCTATGACAGTTGTAACTCCGCCTATAGAAAACGAATTCAGAGATAATTCATTGAGATATTCAGGGTTGATACAAGACCGAATTTCATCCCCGAATCTCCGAGTCAATCATCTGTAGAGCTGTACACGTTTGCGAGCATATTTCACTTTGATACTCCGTGTTCGTGACTTCACTTCGTGAATTCATCAATTGATCATTGATTCATCAATCAACTGCGATTTCTGTATCGTACGTTCTTCACCTTGCCATTTTTATGTGCACATTTGGGGTTTACGAACGATAGTACACATAATTTAATTATATCATGCAAATTATACCCCTAGACAGATGTCTTCCAAGCGGCGCATAGTTAACTTTATCCACTGATTTTTCTAAACCTACCACATTGAAAAATTGTGCTATGTGGAATCTCATAGTGTGCTAAATCGTATCTTCAAGGTCTCTAGAACCCACCTCGATCGAATAACGCCCGAAATTTAATGAAAACGACTACCTCGTAGGCCAAGGTCTCCAAATAATCCTGAGATAACCCATTTTTTTATTGAAAATGGGCTGATGAGTTTCGAGGACCAACTAGAACTAGAGCCTAAAAAGAGTCACAGCGACAAAAATTCCAGATTTCTAGGGAAACATTTACCTCCAAAGTCAAAGTTGACAGCTGACGGACTTTTTGATATCAAAAAAGAGACAAGGTTTTTGGCAAATCGAAGAGATCGACCTAGGCTAGGAGAATAGTGACAAAAAGTTGTCTACTGCTCATTTCCTGGGAGTTTCATTCGTGCTCCTTGGAAGGCCTCCGAATAATATCCGTATAAATACATGCCTGAGGACAATTGTCCCATTTGAAGTCCTAGAAATTTGAGGTTTTTGGTGGTAGTAACCGTAGAAGCTGAAATTTGGTCAGCAGGTCCTCGTTCCATCACGGGTTTTGGCGTTCGAACCTTCCTGAACCACTTTTCAGAGTTTGGTGGTTTATTCTTCCTAATTTCCCTCATTACCTGATCACTACGTTGAGTTCTACAGTTTTCAATACATTTTGACTTTTGAAGGTTGAGCTGGCGAGACATGTTGATGTTTGCATGAATGCATTCGGGATGTTATGCGTATGAGTACTACTGTGAAATAAATTACCTACTACTCGTCTTACACGCTGTTATAATTATAATCCAGCTCATTTATTGAATAACCAACCAATGTTTTCATGCAAAAAGTCAATCTCTCCGATTCACCCCAAATTTTTTTTCTGGACGTTCTGGACGTCTAGATCAAAATTAGCGAATTTCCGTCCACCGTACACGCCGACTTTGGTAGTAAACAATTTTTTTGAAATCTGAAAATTGGGTCAGGGACCCGTTTCCGGCTCTAGTTGGACCAAATTTGGGTGGAGTAGGGGTCAAAATGTGTATTTCATAAAATGGATTTTTGAGATTTTTTGCAATCTAGGTGTGTGGGATATCATTTTCCACTAAATTCTGGACTCTGAATCCAATGAAAAAAATCTCAGAGCGATTGGCACCCACTGGAAGAGGTTATGGGTCAGAATGGGTATCTACTACCCATTTTGAATATGTGTTTTCGAGATTTCTAGTACCTAGGCGTGTGGGGTATCATTTTTCACTAAATTTTGGACGCTGAATCCAATTAGATGAATCCTGGAACAATTGGCACCTATTGGATGAGGTTATGGGTCAAAATGGGTACCTATCTACCCATTTCGAATGTCTGTCTTCGAGATCTCTGGTACCTAGGCGTGTGGGGTATCATTTCCACTAATTTTGGACCCTGAATCGATTGAGAATGGGTCCGGGACCCGCCACACCCACTGTTTCCCCCATTTTCCCCATGTTGAAGAAATGATTCTCCATGCGCCTGGTCCGAGGAATAACCAACCCGTGTGTAAGAATTTGCAACGTTTTCAGTCATGCTCCAATCAGCAGTACGGCGCATGCTCGATAAATTTGCCTTCCCTCTAACAGTAGCATTCTATGAGATATTTTCTCTCAGCGGTGTGTTCTCTCATGGACGTGTCCAGGAAATATGCAATTATGACACGGTACGGACACTGCGGTCGCTTGCTCATTGAAAATCGCCTCTCGTCGGACGTCCCACGGAGTGAATCCAGTCAGACTGGGAGCAATAGATAATGGGAGCGTGGGTACACAATGGAGGGTTATGACAAGAACAGTAAGCAAAGACGAGGCCACCCACCTCCATAAATGACCTGAGAGCCACCGCAGGCTCAAAATCTGGCCGACGGACCTCTTCGACACGTACGCGCCTCGTCATTTGGCCGCCTGTCACAGGACACACGCAGAAAAGGGCGATTTTCCCAACGTCAGTCCGTCAGGCACGGAAAGTCGGTCGGACGGAAATTGGAGTCGGAGCGGAAGTCGATGTCCTCCTATTCAGGCGAGCGCGCACAATGGAAATGTTGAGGAACATCCTAGTCATCGCAATGGCGTGCTATCGTGACACTATATAATTCTATCCAAATGAGACATTAGTGATCCAAAAACATCAATTCGATTCCCAAGAAAAAGTCGCTCTTAAAGCTTTGGCTTATTACTCGTATTGAAACAACGCACCCTCTCATTTGTATTGGAAAATAATGTCCTTCCAATTTCCCTTTTCGCGTATCCAAGTGAGTAGATACGAAATCTGAAGCACCCATCTGTCGTCTGGGCTGAAGTAGCCCTTTAAAATGCTAGGAAAAACATGAAAAAATGTACATAGTACAATAGTAGTAGTAATTTAAGTAATACATTAAATACATAAATCATACAACGAACGTTGGCCACTTTGCGATTTTGTTCAGGTTTTTGGAAAACCTGGAATTTATGTGAGGTATAAATATTGACAGAAGAACAGCAAAGTTGAAGAACCAACCTAAGAGACCGATTTCAGACCGATTGAACATAATAGTTCTCGACTATCAATATTCTCGACTATGAAACATGTTTGGAATCTCTCCGATTCTGCCCAAAATTGTATCTGGGCGTTTCAAGATGTCCAGATCAAAATAAGCAAATGTCCATCCGCCGTCAGCCGTCCACGCCGATTTTGGTAGTAGAAAATCTTCTAAAAAAAGTTTGGGTCAAGGACCTGTTTCCGGCTTTACAACTTTTCAGCCCGATTGGACCAAATTTGGGGTGGTTAGGGGTCAAAATGTGCATTTTGAAAAATGAACTTTCGAGATTTTTCACAATTTAGGCGGGTGGGGTATCATTTTCGACTGAATTTAGAACGCTGAATCCAATGAGACGGGTTTAGGAACGATTGGCGCTCAACTGAGGTGATTATGGGTCAAAATGATTATCTATCTACCAATTTCGAAAATAGGTTTTCGTGATTTCACGTACCTAGGCGTGTGGGTGTATCATTTTCCATTAAATTGTGGACGCTGAATCGATTGGAATGGGTCCGGAACACGCCACACTCACTGTTCTCTCCCATTTTCCCAATGTTCGATATTTTCGACGACTTAGGCGTGCGGGGTATCAATCGATTGGAATGAGTCCCCATACTGCTGGTTCGAGGAATAACCAATCCCTGTGAAGGAATTTGCAGGGTTTTTACTTTTACTTTTACCTACTCTAACCGCTTATACTTATATCATGTTTGAGGTGATCATTAGATCCGTTGAGAACCTTTTGCCACTCATAAACGTACAGTGGTATATGATAGTGGCCATAGTTATAAAATGACAGGTAGTCGGACGAAAATCCAAGGTGAAGGTCCTTGCTTAATTTACTTTACGTTTAGTTAAGATAGTAGTTATAGCGACGACAGGACAGAAATCAGTCCGTTTAGGTTATTCATGTATGAAGCGTTTTGTTGTATTTATTAATTTAAGTTAATATTCAAAATTTTCAATAGGAATACCCGTGTTCTTAGAAAAATGTAATAACAAGTTCTTTTTCTACAAAACGTTTTCGAGCCGGTCTTTCCGAAATCTCTCCAATTCGCCACAAAATTTGATAGTTTGACGTTGATTCCATTGAGATGGGCGGGATTGGTGCCTACTGCCGATTTAGGCAGGTAAGGGTCAAAGTGGGTACCAACCTACCAATTTTGAAAGCGGGTTTTTGAGATTGTTGGTGTTTGGAAATTATGGTGAAAATGTGGGTTTGAACAGTTTTGAGTTTTCCACTAACTTCTGAACACTGAATCGATTGAGATGATTCCCGGCCGAAAGCTACACGTATGGTCAAAATAAGCATTTCGGAAATGGGGTTTTCGATTTTTTGGGGACGGCGTGTGGGGTATAATTGTCCACTAAATTTGGGACGCAGAATCGATTGGATTAAATCCTAGACACAGCAGAGTTTTGGACACAAGAGTTTTCAGCGTTTTTCCTAAATGTAAAGTTGACCTTAGTCACATCAACGTATTGTAAGTATAAAATCTCTTTGATCGCGTTGTGAACCGAATTTAAATAGTTAATTCTACTGATTTGTTAAATTGTTTCCACTCGATTGCAGTTGAAGGCAGAACGTGAGCACCTGCGCCCCAGATGACAGAGCGGCTCAATTGTGGACGCTTCTCAATTCTCAATTTTGTGAATGAAGTTTAGCTAGAAAATTTGACAGGATAATGATATTTGGAATAAATAGTTGGGTTTCGGGGTGGGCGATTAACTAATGTGGTATTGATCATTTCCATCGTTTCAGCGCGTGTGGATTGTGAACAATGGTTTTAATTATTCCGTAACTACGTTGTAAAATCATTTGAAATGTCATCGGTAGCTAATTTTAGCTCAATTTTAACGAATTAAAATAGTGTGTATTTATGTATTTCATGAAAAAAATCAATCCCTCCAATTCGACCCAAAAACAATTTTTTTTTTCGAGATGCCTAGTTTAATGTTGTGTGGGGTGTCATTTTCGACTAAATTTAGGACGCTGAATCTAATGAGACGAATCCCTGGACGCCTGGTGCCCACAGGAAGAGGTTCCGGGTCAAAATGGGTATATATCTACCTATTTTGAATATGTGTTCTCGAGATTTTTGGCTCCTAGGCGTGTGGGGTACCATTTTCCATTAAACTTTGGATGCTGAATCGATTGAAATGAGTCTCCAGGCGTCTGGTCCGAGGAATAACCAACCCCTGAGAAAGAATTTGTGGCGTTTTGTTGTAACTGACCTGATATTTGTAGACGAACGAGGGCTATACTTGGGCGTGCTGCGTGTAGTAGGCGGCTGCGGCGGCGGCAGCGGCGGCGGCTGTCGGGTGGGACGCCGACGGGTTGGGCACGTGACGGAAACCCAACTGACACGACGGGTTGTCGAACACTTCCGCCCCTTCGGGGTACCAATGACGGTACTGGACCGTCGAGTCCTCGTTGTACTGGCAGTAGGACCCGTACACGGACGACGACGGCCCCGGAGGCGGTCCCGAACAACGGGGGTAACTCACGAACGAGTCCACGGAAAACGAGTCGTACTCGGATTTCACTTCGAGGGAACATTGAGACAACTCCGGTTCTCTCTTCGCGACGTTTTTCGAGGTGGGCATGATGAGATCTTTTTTCTGGGAGCAAGTTCGCTCTTCTGAGCGCCGCAAGAGTTCTTGTTGCCTCTTCATCGCTTCTTCCTTCTCCCGGAGAGCGTCTTTCTTCTTGAAACGTCTCCTTCGCCGTAGGTACGACCCGTTGTCGAACATATTATATGAGTCAGGGTCGAGCGTCCAATAGCTACCCTTGCCCGGTTTTTTGTCGTCTCGAGGAACTTTGACGAAACACTCGTTTAAAGATAAATTGTGTCTTATCGAATTCTGCCAACCTTGTTTGTTCTCTCGGTAGTACGGAAACCTCTCCATGATGAACTGGTAGATACCGTTGAGTGTGCACTTTTTCTCCGGAGCGTGTTGTATGGCCATGGCGATCAGAGCTATGTACGAGTACGGGGGCTTGACCATGTCCTTAGGAGGAACATGGGAGACATGGGGAGCGTAGCCTCCAGCGTAGCCGTGGTACCCGCGGTAGTCGTAGCCCGCGCTGGGGTACGTCGGAGGATACCGGCCATAGTAAGTCTGCTCGCCGAATAGCGTATGCATCTTCTTTGTTCTTCAAGGGAAAAACAACGTTGAAAAAACACCGCGAGACGCTCCCCCGGGTCCCGGAAAATAAAAAATAAAAAAACCAAAAAAAATTTTCACCCGACCGTTTCGAAACACGGGAAGGGGCCTCAGGATCTGTGGAGAGACTTTCTTCCTGTTATGAGACACAACAGAAACGCGTTGACACAGAGATTAAGTCAAAACAGTTTGATGCGGGGGGTTTGTTGCCTTTAGACTAGTGAAAACAGGGGTGGTAACCGCTAGTCGCCGACAACTCCCCACCACCAGGTTCTCCCAGACGCTCCGCCTTTTCTCCCCCCCGAATAGACGCTCCGCCCCTCAAAGTCGTCGCTCCGCCCCCCAGAATCGAAGGTGCGTCTTCCCCCTCAAACCCCCTCTTGAGCCTCAACGCGGTGGTTGAGGGGGGAAAAGGCTTTACGCAATTACTAAGCTTGTTGTTGCTGTTGGGGAAAGGGACCGATTCAATTAACCGCTCACCCTATCACCCCCACCCCTCCCCCGCAGGCCACTCTTTTCCCACTGTTATCCCGCAAAGTAAAAAATCGATTGCGACTTCGTCGAGTGTTAGGCAGCAGTGGCGATATGACGACTGCCAAAAACCACAGAGAATGACATTAATTTATAATTGAATTTCTTTTTCTTCTGGCCTGGATGGTCTTCTATGAGAAGATTCAATCTCCACAAGGCTTCCAAGCTTGCCAGGAGAAAAAAAAGAGAAAAATTGAAGAGTAAGGTTTACTTACCAGAAAAACTAACATATTATTATAGTCTTGGTTTCCTATTTATAGAATAAATACATCATTAGATAACTGTTACACTTTACACACCAAAAATACGCGCACGTTATCATGTTTTTGAAAATTAGCTATCTAGGCTATCTTGGCTTGTGTCACGTAAGGATAGGGATGATCCGTGATCCAACTCTGGCCTCTCTTCATTACGAATAAATTGGACTTTGAATGGTCCGTGAGTGAGGTGAGGTGCGCATCTTTAGTCGTTTCAACCTTAATGAATGCCATAGCCTCCTCAGTGCTGTTAAGTGGCTTCCTTCAGAACTGGCCATTGAAGGAGTAGGCCAGCCCCACCCCAACTAACCCCTAATACATGTTTATACAAAATCGGACAAGACACAGGTTGGATACATCGAGTAAGATAACCAGAGCAGCCAACGCTACACTACACAAACTTTTTAATTTTCTTTTTTTTAAACAAGGGTAACATTTTGAGCAATATGGTACTCAGATATGATCCTCTCTACAGATATCAACTTTAAAAAATGCCAAAACCTGATTCAATGCAGTAAATATCCCATAGTTTATATTAGTAAATATCCCCGTCAGTTTTCCCTTCAGAAATACATATGATCAAATTTTAACGGATACCATTAACTGATGTATATAACCGTAGTTTCTTAATATTGGATGGTAGTATTATTGTTAGTTTTCTTTTCACTAGTTAGTTTTGGTCTATTTGCTCTTCTGTATACACCGGGCAAATGTAATATCGAGTTATTCAGCGCCAAAAATGCCACGAGAAATGATACATCAACCGCCCAAGCTTACTGAAAAACTATTTTTTCTACCCAAGTACCTCATTCCGCGTCCATCAATTGTCGATTTATCTATCAAATATTGATATTTCACGTAGAAAAATTGCGTATTCTTGCCGTTTAGCCTAATAATTTTGCCCAGCATTGAGCCCATGTGTAGCATGGTGAAAATCAGTTTGACTACCTAATTTCGTGAGATGTATTGTCTTAATAAAGTGGGTTTATGAAGTGGCGTTGTCGCCAAAAGCCTTGGTTTTCACCCGCAAAGTCAGACAAAATCGCAGTTTTCCTCTCCAAATAAAGGCCTCTTATACTTAACACATTTTTGGCAATAGGCCCCTGGGCGGGATAATACAACCCACAAACGAACTGACCTTCAGACTGGTTTACTATTTGCTTTTACCATTCCTAAAGTTCTGGCGGCCTTTGGATAGAAATTTGGAATATGGAATGTCCACTCATGAGTTGATGAAAGGATTGAATTTGGGTGTTTCATGCACGTTTTGGTCCGAATCAGAACGAAAAAAGGGGACTGAGAACCCCCAGGAAGCCAATTTTCACTAAGCGATGCCCTTCAAATCGTCTCGTGTTAATGAGCCGTCGCTAATATCCTGAACGTAATCGTTGAGAACGCCACACTTTTTTATTTATTCACCAAACACGACGTCGGAGTCAGGTTTCATCCTCCCGTTCGAAAAACCTCAATCTGTTTGTGGTTCCGCTCAATGAATTAAAAACAGTATTTTAATTTTTATCAAACATATCGCCCATCAGCGGGCGTTGAGCGAAAATGAAAACTCTTCGAGGGTAAAAATCCCGTTTTTTCTACTGAACTTTTGGCGTGCGGTAGAGAGCTCGTGGAATTGAAGCTCATTTCATTGTTTTGATTGCATTTTTGTCCTCTTTTTTCAGAGCGGACGAGCTTTTCCTCGTTTGTTTTCGCTCTTCATTTGCTTCGAAATGCGGTTTCGGCGAAGGGCTTGCAAGGGGGGTAGGGGTTCAAGGGAAAACAGTTTAACGGGATATACGACAGCGGCGGCTTGTTAAAAAAAAGGCAGTTTCGCGTTTGTGAGAGCTCATCCACCGTTCGGATGCATTTTCTCTACTCTCAATTTAAACGCGCCGCGGTGCACCAGAGCTCAATTAATGCGTGAATTTGTTCGTGTGTGTTGTACCGTGATGTTTCTCGGAAATGGGTAATGAGTAGGTGGGCAAGGGCGCCGAAATTGGGGATTTACTCGCTGGTTGATGAGGGCATGAAAGAGAACATAAAATGGATACTTTGACCACTTCTGCAGCTCGACACTGCCCTCTCCGTTTTGGTTGGTTATTCCTTGAATAAAAAACCTATATAATCCCACGGTCATAAGGTTCAACCATCTCCGAATTTTTTTCTGGACGTTTCATTATGTCTAGAGCACAAATGCTGCAAATTCATTCACTAGGGTTGGTTATTCTTCGGACCAGGAGCATGGAGACTCATTCCAATCGATTCAGTGTCCAAAAATTAGTGGAAAACAATACCCCACACGCCTAAATCGCCAAAAATATCGAACATAGGGAAAATAGTGGGTGTGGCGTGTCCCGGACCCATTCCAATTGATTCAGCGTCTATAATTCAATCGAAAATGATACCCCACTCGCCTGGATCGCCGAAAATCTGGAAAATCCATTGCATGAAAACAGGTTGATTATTCAAGGAATAACCAACCAAAAAGTATAATGTCCGTCCGCGCCGTTTTTGATAGGTGAAAAAAGTCTTACAATCTGAAACTTTGATCAGGGACCTTGTCCCGACCCTCTAGTTGGTACTCGAAACGTTTTAGCCCGATCGGACCGAATTCGGAGGGCGTATGGGTCAATATATGTTTTTTGACAAATTAATTTTAGTGATTTTCGGTGATTTGGGAGTGTGGGAAATCACTTTCCACTACATTTTGGACATCAGCCTACAAGCATCCGTCTTATTCCGTCAGGCCAGCCCATCGCGCATAATACGTTAGGTAAGATATGCTTCCACTAATGTAGTTGCAGGGCCTAACGCAACCGTCTTCAAGCCTGGCCAGATGGTCCACTGCTCGGAGAATACCTAATCAACAGTCTCCGCTTGAAGATTTCGCTGAAGAGTTGAGTCGTTGCTTCGGAACTGGAATATTTTATGCTCGCTGAGTTTTGGTTTGGAGATTTAGATTGGTGACGGCCAGTCAGCCTCGTTCATCTTAATTCACCACTCAGCAGTCCATTTGTTAATTTGGGAGATAGATCGATAAAGTCTGGCGCACCCCTTTTGCTCCTAAGTATTGCCATATCGTCAACGAATGTTGTTTTTACATTGCACATTATATAAGTTAAAATATACTTCAGGAATAAGGGGCACAGTGGAGAACTAAGTACGTTGTGTGCTATTGGTGGGTTGTTGCTCACCAATGCTCATTTATGCTCTTTAAATTGATGTATCCATCTTAAGATGAAGGTACCAGTTGGTTCAACATAATTGATGGGGAATCAATCAGCATTGTTGAATACCAGGATAACATTCTGAAATATTGACAGCAAACTTCGTGGGCTTGCAGGATAGTGTTGATAAACTTGGTTAATCGTGGAATGTTTTTGCATAATCTAAATTGATGTGTTCTTCAATGATAAAGATTGATGTTTTGTTAATATTTTTCGAATCTTTTTCCCCCTAACTTATGAAGCGAAAAATCAACTCATACCTCAGCTTGAGAAGGAGGTCTTCAGGATATTGTTTTACATTTTCGGTGCTACAGTGGTAGAAGCATATATTAAATTTGAGTTTGGAGCCGCCCGCATCGGGGGTTGCCACGACTCTGACGGCTTCTGTCTAGGGACGAAGACGATCTCGAGTGTTTGAGAAGCTGGCGAACTGTTTGTGGAGGAAAAAGCCGTCGGTCGCGCGTTCTCCAACTCGTTAGCGGCCCATGTTTTGAGAGACAACAGACACAGCGGGGAGGCCTCATAGAGTTATAGGAGTCTCTTCTGTATTAACCCTCCAAGCGGAATATGTGCCGCATCTCATCTCCCACGCTGCCCTTCATTCGAACCCTGCATCTCCCATCATCGTCAATTAATAGCTGTGGTCGAGAAGATGGAGGTGACCAACGACCGACGCTCACTCCCGTACAAGGTAAACAACTGAAATGCCGGAGGGTCGCCCCTGGCAGCGGCCATTAGAGCAAACAAGGCACCTGCTGCCTCCTCCTCCACTAAATGCTAGTAGTCGACTGTCATCCATCACATGGTAAATTACAGTCCAAGACATTCGAAAGCACAACAATAACTCAAATCCATACAAAACGCCGAAAATGATTCCACAAAGGGTGTATTATTCTAGTTTAATCTCGCTCACATAGGAATGCGTATCAAGATACATATAGATACAGATACCTGACTTTGGAAGAAAGAAAATATAATAATTATTTTTTTTAAATACCCATTTTCAATTATGCCCTGTTGCTGTTACGTGAAATTTTTAGATGTTAGTACCTAATTTATTGATTTCATGTGTTCATGTGTTGGTGCTCAAATAAAATTTCCGCTGTCAAATTCGAGTGCAAAAGAAATGCTCATTCCCAGAGGAACTGACTGTAACCCCCCCCCCCCCCCCCTCATTTCGCTCTTCAGCATCCTAATGAGATTTTTTTTTAATTAGATGGAGTGGACAAAAAGGATTGGTCATATGACCTCCTCATAGTCCTGGCCTCACACCCATAGATTTTTATTTGTGGGGAAATCTTAACTTCAAGGTGTATGAGGTCTGGATAGAGTCGAGAGACCAGGTGATCCAGGTTCAAGTGGTTAAAGATCGCTGACAGCTGTGGAAATAAAAAGTTTTTGACGGTCACAATTTTCATGTCAATTCCAGTGCAAAGAAATTTTTACGATGGAAAGCTGACCTTTGCTGTTTAAAAGTTCTCAACAAAATAGAGGGCACGAGCGTTAAAAACTGAAAAACATTTGTTGAGAAGATGAAGCGTTTAAGGTCGATCCAATGGTATTCTAAGTTTGAGTTTATCTGAGTTATTGAGAAAATTAGAAGAATTATGTTCATTTTAGTGACATAAGATCGAAAACACGAAAAAATCTTAAATCGCGAATAATATGAAAACGAGGTTTCTACGAAAAAATTATCATGAGGCACTTTTGGTCGGAAATGAGTTGTAGAACACGTGAGAGTTGGGTCATTACTTATCTACACAATGTTACCACTCCAAAATGTTCAAAATGATGGAAAAACTTCTTGTGAACGTTGTACTTTTGAAGAGGATGAAATGAGAAACTGCAAAGCAGGTATGGTGGGGTACTTTTAAATTGAATGTGCTGTAAGCTTTGAGCCAAGTTTCCAAACCTTGTGTTGTACATGACCCGGTGCTCGTTTTCATCAGCAGCTGTTTCAGATAGATTCCCTCGCAGTTGTTGATTTTACATCCTTCCTTCTCGAATGCCTTCCCTTACGTAAATAAAATGCCGAAAAGTACAAGACACGCGGCTAAGGCGTCGGCCGCTGATTCCTTTGAGGCATTATATCTACCAGTTCCCCTTTTTTCCCCGTGGCGGTGTCTTCTGACGAGTTAATCCCGCGGTAATCCCTAATTCCCGTCTGCACACGTGTTCGTCGGCAAGAAACGATTACTTGTCTCGCGTCAGCATGTTGCGGTGGCGATTTACTTTAAAACAGTGCAACGTAATGGCGTACACACATTCGTGAAATCATTCGCTAAATATTTTCGAGAGTAGAATGAGGTTGAATTATTTGAAAGGGCACAGATGAGTCCCTAAACATCACGTGGGAATGACCTGTCACATCAACCAGTTTTAGCTCGAAATGTCTGAGGCGGGAAGAGGAAACCCGAGGGGCCCTGGGGGTCCTTCCGGGACTGCCCTCCAGCACACATGCTTCTTCCCAAAATGTACTGTCCTGACCCTCGTCTCACGAATGATTTTCCGTGATCTTGACGACGCCACAAAATGTGATGGCCAGATCTAATGGCACAAAAGTTCTTACAGCTTATAATCTTCCATTTACGTTTCTCAGAAGCCACAATCAGGTCCATTTAAACCTTTATTCCTCACTTTTGTCATGATGGATCATCATTTCTATTTTTAATTGTCTTCTCCTAGGTCCTAGATGCTATCTATAAACAGCGATCTATGTTTACTTTGTTCCTTTTGAACTATACATGATTGAAGAGTATTATACGTTATAAATTATCTCGCTCATTAATTTGAGCCAGGACATTGGCGTTTTTCCATTTACAAAAGGTGATTCCCATAGCTCACTTTGTTCTAGTCCGTATTTTGTTATACTCATAGTCAATATAACTGATCGTCCAATGTATTCTCTACAGTTGCAGCTAATCTCATATTATATAGATTACTGTAATACTTATTTGAATAGAATAGAATATAAAGGATAAGTCGAAAAATGGGGTTTTGAGATTTTCAAGATCTGGGCGTGTGGAGTATTATTTTTGACTAAATTTTGGACGCTGAATCGATTGTAATGAGTCTCCATGCTCCTAGTCCGAGGAATAACCAACCCCTTCGAAAGAATTTACAGCGTTTTCGCACAATAGGTACGTATGGAAAATAAAAATAATCATGCCCTGCTTAATTTTGTATACAATGTTCACCGTAGTTTTTTAAAACTCATCTAATAATGTATTTTTAAATGGTTCACTCAAAATATTTCCGTGTTCATAGCTAAATAAAAAAAAAAAAATCTCTACTCGTGATATATCTTTGTCCCCTGAATGACGAAAGAGCGTTCAAAAATGGTTGTATAGGAATCTGCAAGATTGTCTCTCTGTTTCTGGTATTTTTCTCATGGATATTGGACATGAAACTAAAATTTTTTGCCAGGTATTGTGGTATTTTAAATTTGAGGGCCCTAAAAACAACGGACGCTGTTTGTAATTTCTTTAATTCTCGTACTTTTAGCACCCCGAGTCTTTGTAAAAGGGAGTTACGTGTTTATCTATCCTTAGACGCGCGAATAAACGGGCTCCAACATTTTGGGCTTTCTGTAGCCTGGCTAGGTCATCACTCCGCAGATCACTCAATTGAAGTTTGGAAATACCAGGGATTGTAGCCATTGCTGGCAAACGTATACAGGGAAGTCAGCAACCGTTCTCCTATGTTGGTAGATTCCCCTAAACACGATATTAGATACCTGTTTTTCCCAGCAGAAGGTGTTCTGAATGGTAATCCCTTAGGTTTTAGCTTCCGCAACATACTGCAGCGGTATGTACTCATAGGGGTAGGCTGGCGCACATCTACTTTCGACAAGACCCAAGCTCAACCCCCCCCCCCCCCCCCACCATCGCTTTAGTCTTAAAGTGTTAACCCTCATCCGAGGGGAATGACACGACCGGCTGAGGAAAATTAGTATAAGTTATACAGCAATGGGCGAAGGTAATTTTACATAGATTACAAGTAAACGCAACTGAAGCGGCGAAATCCGTCTGCCGGCTGACGTTTGAATAGGCGTACAATGTTGAGGGATTGCCTACAAAATTCTAAACAATAAATTGAAAAGCTGTCATTTTCTGCATTTGTACTTCGACTTTTTATAATGTTATATATTTTTTTGGTTTTGGTAACTCTTCCATCTAATAAGAATTTGCAAAGATGTAAAACATTCGTCCATATATTTGGTAGGTACGCCTGATCGTCACCTAACGTTGCCCGAACTACGAGCAGACTATTTCCAACCTCCGACTCAATTTGTAGACGGAATATCCTCATTCCGGAATAAAAAGCTATTTATCAAGTTGAAGTGGTGATTTGTTAGACGAGGGGACTGATTTATATAGTTTGTGACAGGCGAGGAGACGGTGAGCAGTGGTGGACGTTTGAGAGACAAATTGCCTTTCGAAGGCTAACGTAATTCACTCACTGGAGTCAACCTATAAGCCTATAGGAAATAGCACGAGGGGAAAGGGATGAGAGGCGTTGATCAAATCCACGTTTCCAACATTTCAAGATCCACTTCAGTGAAACTAATTTGTACTCCAACCAAACACTTTTACGCTGCATATTACGAAAACAAAACTGGGAGAAAAAAATCACGAGAACTTCATTCCATGTCTCATACCTGTACTAATTTGAACTTGAATTTGAAACGAGTGGAGCATGATTTCAGGAGTGGATTCATAAAGCGTTCTATTTCACAACCACGAATCAAGTATCGGATTTCGTCAAATAGAAACATGAGACCTAACAAACTTTTAGTGGATTCCACCAGAAAAAATTTCAGAATTTTGCACTAACCACTTCCAAAAGTTAGTTGGGCCTCCAAAACATCAATGCTTTTCATGTTTCTATTTGACGAAATTCGATACAAGCCATATGGATGTGAAACAGTGGTCTCTGTACAACAAGCATTTTTTGTCCCTGACAGTTGGTATAGCTAATATGTGAGAGAAAATAACGGTTTTTCGGCGAAACCACACACCGATTTGATTTCGGAAAATAGTTACCTATATCTGAGCATTTCTCTACACGTCATTTTTTGTTTCTGCGTAGATGATAAATACACACGGGTTGGATATTCCTCGAATGGGGGAAACAGTGGTGTGGCAAGTCCCCACCCATTCCAATCGATTCAGGGTCCAAAATCTAGCGGAAGATACCCCCACGCCTAGGCACCAGAAATCCTGACACAACAAAATGGGTGGATACATACCCATTTTGACCCATAACTTCTTCCGGTGTGTGCCAATCGTTCTGGGACACACATCATTGAATTCAGCGTCCAAAATTTAGTGGAAAATGTTCCCCACCCACACCCTAGGTACCAGAAATTCCGAAAACACATATTCAAAATGGGGAATATATACCCAATTGACCCATAACTTCTCCAGTGGGTGCCAATCGTTCTGGGACCCATTTAATTGAATTCAGCGTCCAAAATTTAGAGGAAAATGATACTCCACACGCCTAGGTACCTACCAGAAATTCCGAAAACACATATTCAAAATGGGTAATAAATACCCAATGTGACCCATAACTTCTTCCAGTGGGTGCCAATCCTTCTGGGACTTTTTTCATTGGATTCAGCGTCCAGAATTTAGTGGAAAATAATATCCCACACACCAAGATTGCAAAAATCTCAAAAATCCATTTTTTGAAATACACATTTTGACCCCTACTCCACCCAAATTTGGTCCGATCGGGTTGAAAAGTTTCGAGGATCAACTAGAGCCGGAAACGGGTCCCTGACCCAATTTTCAGATTTTTAAAAAATTTTCTACTACCAAAGTCGGCGTGTACGGTGGACGGAAATTTGCTAATTTTGATCTAGATACATTGAAACGTCCAGAAAAAAAAATTTGGGGTGAATCGGAGGGATTGACTTTTTGCATGATTCAAGGAAGTTTATTTCATATTTTCATATAAATTCAAGGAAGGTTATTCAAGGAATAACCAACCTATGTTTTCATGCAAAAAGTCAATCTCTCCGATTCACCCCAAATTTTTTTTTCTGGATTTTTCTTATTCAAGGAATAACCAACCAAAATTTGACGCCAACGTAAAACAAGAACTCGTCTTGATACAATCTCAAAATGATTCCAGTTCCAGTAATCAGTAATCTATCTTAGCGCTCAATATTGGCTCAACTTGTAAAAAGATCTGCAGAAAGAGAAGTCCGACACTCTATTTTTCATAAATTGGAAAATTCGTGAATAACCCAACCTGATAGCAACTGAAAAGCACGTTTGGAAAGTAAAAACAGCAGAAAATGGTAAACCGAGATTCGTTGTGCTCAGTTTTCCAACATGCAGGAATCGACATGAGGGTAAAAACTGCAATAGATTCTATCATGGCGTGATAAAGACGAAATTACATCTTAATCCGAAATCATGTACATAAAAGGCCTCAACTTTGAGAAAAATGAAATTGGACTTCCATTTGAGATTAATGTGAATCCTCCCAAAAAAATATTTCAACTCGGATATCGTTTTCCCTAGAAGATTAAGAAAAAGATAGATCGAACCTACTATCTATAGTCCTCTGACGCAAGTCGGTGTATGAGAGGGAGAAAATTCCCATTCAATAGGAAAATAGTATCAGCGATAGTTATACACATCACCAATCGACTAGGTCGGAATTCTGAGCACCCCGTGCTCTACTTCACCGCTTTCCTCACGCGATAAACACCGATTACATGGAAAAATATAATCAAAATCCAATTCACGAGTATCACCACATCAGTACCTATAGTCTACCAAGGTATAATAGGATAAGGCCGACATGCATTCCGTTTTCTTTAGAGAAGGCAGTATAGTTAGTCATGTTTCATTGGTATGTGATATAATTAGTTTAAGAAATGAACGGTTTATTTGAAAATATTCTCTTTTTTTTACCTTTAATATACCTTGCCCCATTATGTGAGTAAAAATAAATCGAAATAGGGGAGACAAATCCTGATTTTAAAATTTATGGGGACTTTGCAAAGGTGGAGTATGCGAAGGCAAAAGGGACATGCAAGTGTAAATTTAGGTGAGTGAGGAGGAGGGGTTTGTGGTCATAATGACGTCAATAAGGCCGAAAATTAGGTTAGCATGAACATGTTCAAACAGGATTGCCTTTTTTACTCTAATAGAAGGGGTTGGCTGCCCATTTTCAAGACGGTTCAGTCGTGCGGGTCATTGCCTAGCCACTCCTGGCTACACATTCATGAATAGAATCCCACCATATAAATAATGTACACAATACTCCGTACTCGGTCGTTACTTTCAAGACATGAGAGTACCTACTCAACTTTTAAGTTTCCTGGTCTAACGCCTCAGCTGCCAAGGGGTAAACACATTGGAGTTGAAGCATGAGTCGTTTGAAATAGTTTATTTTCTCAATACAAAAGACGTAATTTCATTATTATTAAAATTATCGAGGAACGCTAATTATTATTATCATAACAAGAACAGAAGTAATCCTTTTCAAAATTCATTGATGAAATATTTACAATATAATCATAAATATGGAGGGAAATGAACTGGTCTACTTATGGCTTTCTACCCTAAATCAGAAATTGGCCGACTTACATATTTTTTTGAGAGGTGATCATTTCGCGCGCGAAAATCGTGCACTTGATGCTACAACGGCAAACAAACTAGAAATAAATTTAGAAAAGGGGAAGGAACGGTACGAATTTTTTCCGATGACCTTTAAAATATACGTTTTTCTAGTTAATCAGTCTTGCCATGAGGTGAAGAAAGCCCAAAAAAGCAACGTATACGTATAAAGTATACGTTCTAACTACGGGGGAAAGAAGAAATGAGAGGGAACGTAATGAATCGATGAAATTATATAATTATCTCGTTTGAAGCATTCAGTATCTATCGTACATTGATGATGGCAGAGAAAAATACTGATTTAATGAGCGCGATAAAAGTACATCACGCAGCACTAAATGATCGTGGCCCGTAAAAACTAACTTTTGAATTGAAAGTTTCAGTTTTTAATAATATAGGACGGAAATAGCCCTTTCTAAGGACCAACTCTCGTACCAGCCATTAGTTCCCCGTGTTGTTTTTGAATAAATTACACCGAACATGGGCCATTTTGGAAACGGGGGTTTTCGTATACGGACATCAATGTGATGAATACCTATCTAAAGAAATTAATACAACCGCATCTACGAACAATACTGAAAATAACAGGAAGAAGTCAATGACAACTCTACACAAACAACCAAAAACTTAGAGCTAGAAAATTCAATATCGGTCTTTGAAGGGGAAAACCTGTTAACCTGTTGAACGAAAATATTTGGCACCGTTCAAATGGCCGAAGTTCGCAAAATACTTTGCTAGAGAAATCTTCATCTGGTTAAATTTTAAAGCCCGGAAAAAGGGTTCTATTAGGCGAGGTTGTGAGTTCCTGGGTGGGAAGGACATTGAGAAGGATTTCGACTCTTGAATGGTGAATATTTATCTAGAATCGTCCCTTATCTACTTTAGAAACTTTCTTTTACTTGTATGACGACTTCTGTTGAGTGTTACTTTCGATGACAACATTCAGGAGTGATTTTCGACAATGTCCTTCTCAGCTAAGTGACTGATTAGTGACACGAATCCTAATGGAGACAAATTCGAGAGCCTTTGAACTAAACAATTATTTAGCCTGTTCAAAGTTGCTCCAGATAAGATAGCCTATGTTTCCAAGGGGAAGGTGGTACATTTTAAACCGGTTTTGGACTAAGACAGTCACGGCACTGTACTCAGTAGCCGCTACTTCTCGACTAGACTCCCTAACGCAAGAAAAGGGCAATTCAAGGAAATAGTAAAAATGGATTTCCACTACCTCACCTTATCCACCATTTGTTACGTTTCGGATTGAAAATTTAAAGTAATTTAGGTACTCCTGAAAACTTTAAACTGACTGCCAATGGAAATGTTCTATTTCCCAACCCGGACAACATACGTCAATTTATAAAATTAAAAAAATATTTTTCTTCTCGACAAATAAACCAATTTTTGAATAAACTAATTAAAATTTCGTCTAGGATCCCAAGAAAATATGGGTATGTTATTCCACTTCAGGCTGAAAAAATATCAAACCCAAATGAACTCAAAATCAATACAATACAAACTAATTCAACAATAACTACAGTTTTTATAATACCATAGTCAGCATATAATTTATACATTTGGTTGGGCCTGATTTTTGTCTCCATTTTACAAAACATACTTTGATCGTAGTTAACTTTTTTGACGTTTCCGCTTCATTTTTAATTCTAAAAAAATGTACAGTTAGTGCAATATTTCTTATGATAAGTTAAGAATATCACAAAAACTTCATCACTATAGGAAGATCTCTACGAACGATTTTCCTTTTTTGAAATAAAACCGAACGCAAACGTGTCAATTCTCGACTAAAATGAAACCGGAAGTACTGGTTCGAATTATCTCGTCCCTCTTAAGTAAATGAGAGAAAAACAACTTAAAGCTGTGAAGACGACAGTTTTAGAAAATTATTGTGCTTCGTTACAGTCGAGTCTACAGTTTCGAGACAGGCTTGAACAGAAACATGGTCGTAAATCGTTCTCGTTGTCGACGGTAGGGCGGATAGAAGATTGCTTGTTATTGTTGTGAATAGTTTTTAATTCGAATTGAGGTTAGTGCTGCTCTAGGAGTTGGATCTTTTAAAGCTAAATATCGGAAGTTACGTTAGAAATATTTGAATTCTTGGTGAATTTAAGTCTATTGATACAATTTAACAGGTGAATAGTTTTAAACGAAGAAAATGAAAACGTGGAATTCGCCATCGGACAAACATCTTCCATCCACCCAGGGCCGAGCTACCGACGCTCTGCTTCAGAGGTTCGGTCGTCCGGCCCACCAGAACAACTGGTCGACACATTCCTACCACTAAGGCGAACGTCATCGGCCACTACTGACGACAAGTCACGACCCGTGGAAGCTCTTACATGGTTTTCATCAGATCGTGAAGTGACACCATCGTTCCGGTGACGAGGCCCAACACGCCGAAAGCGATGATGGCCAAATTCTTCCAGAGCATCCACCTAAAGGGACCGTAACCGTCGTCGTAGAAGACGATGATTTCGATGACTGACGGGAACATAAGGCCGAGGACGGACAGGCAGACGGCACCGACGAGGGAGATGAGAGGACCCAAGTTGGGCACTGCCACGGCGATCATCACTACGGAACCAGATGGTGGTAGGTATAGGAAAATATCATTAAGAATTGAATTCTCTCCTGAAACACCTTCATTTGCAAAACACTAAACAAGCCACCATGACACTTCGGAGACCGAAAAAAGCCTACTTACCACACATTATGACCAGTGTAATCCTCAAAATATTTTCGGCCAGCGTCGGTCGGGAAGTGAATCTGTGCTTAAGAGATTTCCAAATGATTTCCATGGGGACGTAGAATTGGAGGGAGAACGTGAAGAAAATGGCAGCGGCAATCATCATCTTTACGGACTGCGCCAACCTGAAAAGTTCCAAAACAACCATGAATACTGTAGTACACAGCTAAAAGTTGTCTTTAACTCGACTTGTATTACAATTGAGTAAAAAATTTCCCGGCCAGTTGGAAATATTAAAAACAAAAATTTCACCCGCACATCAATTTTACTGAAATGTTGTTTCTTTGTGGGGTTTACTGAACATTTCTTGAAATTTAGTAACAAGTAGAGTAATAATTACAACAAATTTAGTAAATTTGGGACAAATTCACGGTTTTTTTAACAAAAATTTACGAAAAGCATAAGTTGGTAGATGATGCACAACACAACAATTTACAAATAAATACATTTTAAAGAAAGAAGTAGAAAAAGGGGGTTCCGCTTTGTCTGTAATTAAATTGATATTCTTTGGTCTGTGCACTTTCTTGTACCTATATACATTCGTGTACATAATAATACTTGAATAAATTTCTTCGAGGTATTTAAGGAACCTTCTCATATGCTTAAGAGTGAGGAGTCATACGTAGATTATACCAAAAAGCGTCAAATCCGCCACTCCTGAGCTATAAAACCCGATCGGACGATTTCAACCAGGTTAGTCATAATCACCAAAGGTTATCGTAAAAACTCACGGGTCGTTGGGCAGATTGATGGAAATACTCTCAGCCGTTTCGCTTCCGTATCGAAGGTATCCGAAGAAGCCGACTGAAGCGTACAGCGTGCAAACGAAGCCCATACCGAAGTTGAGGACACTGGGGCATCCGATGAAGTGGGTGGGAGTCTTCATGTTGTTCTCAAGTGGCATCACCTGGAAATCGACGAAGGCTACCAAGCTCAACTTAACTATAAGGTCAAGTGCTAACGAACAGGCGTCGTTATTTTGGCACCAACAGAATGTACGTGTAGGTAGGTACCACAATATACTTGAAAAGAAAGAAAATGAAAAAGTAAAAGATTATAGTACAGACACATTTCTCCGTTCCCCTAATTTTCCAGATTGCCGCACCAGCTGGCTGGTTCTATTATACTCTATTTACCAAGTTTGTAGATAGGCCCCCCTTTTAGACGCCCTGCCAAACCCAACGATCCTTGTACTGAGGGTATCTCTTAAGGAAGCATACCCCAGTGAATTTAGAAGATATAATATATAGATAGAAACAACGTAGACGAGTAAGTTGTCCCTAGAATTATTGGGAGCCCCAGGCAGCCTTTTCGAGGCTCCTCAGGGTCGGCCTTTGGGGAAAAGAAAACAAACCTAGCAGTAGTGACACTCACCACCCCGATGCCTTCAAGAGCGAAAATGGCAGTGCCGAAGAAAATGGGAAGTTGTCCCAACGAGGAGAACGCTGGAACATCGGCCTTTTGATCGAGCGAAGTGAAGACGTAGTAGAGCGTAATGACCATCCCAGTGCCGATGAGGAGGTTAGCAATCATGGAGAAGGGTGCCAGGTATTTGAGGTTTTTGATGAGGTTCATGGCAATCAGTGGAGGGAGAAGGAACAACATGTAGACACGGAGGTCCCAGTCAGGGAGATAGTTGTCAAATACCTGAAAAGTAAAAATAATTTAGTCAATTGATGATTTAAGAGAAAAGAAGTTACAACAGAATTCCCTCAATGCTGTATTTGTCTTTAAAAGCCGTTCAGAAATCAGCTCATTACGGGGTATGCGAAATGAAACTTTCGAAAAAGACTAGATGAAAAAGTATTCATGGCTGTCTAATCTGGTAACCTCGAGTGTCTTAAATTATTTCATACAGAATAACTAAATTTATTTATTACTCACAGGTTTGAGGTTTCTAGCAACGAAGACCACGTAGACACAGCAACATCCCAATAAATCAATGATCAGAAACCAATTGATAACAGCTCTGCGAAAAGAATGGAAAATAATTCAGAAAACGGACTTGGGGCGTGGGAGATGCGGCTCCCACAATTACCGTCACCGCGTCATCTGTACATAAAAGAGAAGACCCTACCTACCAAAATAATACTATCCCATTTGCTCGAAATAAAGATTAATTATTTAGTTTTAAGGTGACAAATTTTCCTATACAAGAACGAAAATGTCTCTTTCTAATAAATGAGTGGTTAACCATGTTTGGTGTTTCAGAGTAAAAGTAAATAATTTTTAGGTGAAGTACAAGCGCTGCGCTCTAGCGTGCAAAAAGATGAATTATTTATTGATTTACAGAAGAGTTTTAGATTGCAACTACTTGATGGAATGATGATTGCTACATTTTAAATCTGAGTTATTATTTAATTTAGCATGATCTGACTGATGGTTTGCGATATTAGAATAATAATTTCTTTTCTAAAGGAGAAAACGATTAGCATATATATTTCCCATTTTATTTACCAGGTGAAAAACCTTTCATAGATGAACTGAATACAACAATGAACAAATACTACAAGAAATCTTAATTCTATAGAAGTAGAATCAGATTTCTTACCTTCTCTTCTACGTACAGACGTAAACAAAGTCAGATGGATCATCTAGAAAACAAAAATAGGCGCTCCACCTTTCATGCCAGAAACAAATTGAAATTTCTGAAACAGGTATTTCAATCACGATTTGTCCGGGGATATTTTTTTTGAAATTTCAAACTGGAACATTTTTAATACTGAATTTCAATTGTCTGACAAAAATCTGATGTTATTCGTGATAATACGAAAAATCATGAAAACGGTAGAATGCTTGATAGGGAACTTAATGAAAATTCGCTCATTGAGTTCATCTAGTTCTAACTACAGTACGTATCACATAATCGGGTAATCAAGTGGAATAATTTTACGTTCCGATCATAACAGACCTGCTAAATATACCATAGTAATGTCCACCTAATGAACAGGTATGCATAATGTGTGTACTCAATGTGTTCAAGCTACTGGATTGAAAAGCACGAAATGTCAGCAGCGGCAAGTGCAAGGAAATAACTTAATACCTTTCATAAAGGGGTGAATGTAGGGGTGTGTAGCAGTGGCAGACTAAAATCCCTTCTGTCACAGACTGAGTTCATCAACCTGCGACTTAGAGCCGGTATTGGTCAGCAAAGGACGAAAGACTGAGTGAAATGTTGGAGTATGTGAGGCCTGGAAGTGCCATGTTAGTCTGCTATAACTTCAATTTAGTTCAACAACGGGGCCAATACTGAAAACTTAAAACCGGTCTTTTTCCCGTTTTTGTTTCAGACACAATTTTGAAAAACAGATCCGAGAAAAACACAAAAAAACTACTGGTGGAGCGCCTGGAAACGGGTGGTCTTAACACTGGAAACAGTCCCGGTCGTTCTTGATGACGGGGGTTGGAGGACTGACAAAGCGATACGCCATCACAACGTCACCTCCTTAGTGTCTTTTTTAGCTTGAGTTTGTCCGACTAAACAATTCTGACCGTTTAGTCATATAAATCTTCCTTAGGCAGACAAACAAACACTTGTGTCATGCATTATTAAAAGTGGTCCCAAGGGTTCATTCTTGATTCATATCTTCAACATTTTTACCGAAAAACCAGAAAGGTATGGTCGGAGAAAAAGGTGAACGTGGTGTTTCATAGTGAAATAACAACCAAAAGGAGGTGGAGCTCTTTCAATTTCTAAAAGTGACATAGAAAATTAACAAATAAACAAAAACGTGTTTTCTCATCGGGGAAATCCTATGTATACACGATTCTGTAGTTCTTATTAACTTATTGAAACTGATTCCAGTTACCCTGTTAGCCAACCATTTCCTTTCTTCACTTCTTCAGTGAAACGATCAGTGGCTTGTCTCTAACTTACAAGCTACATTCAATGAATAACCCTTGAGCCCCAAGAAAATGAAAAAAAGCTGCATGTAAAAAAAGTTCTACAATAATGATCGATTGCCACTCTTGAGCATGATGGCGGCTGGATTCTAACTTGTGCTGATTAGAAGCAAAATGCGAAACTACCCTTCACCAGCACTATGTAAAAAGGCAAGCGTCGCTATAGAAATTACGAATTTTCGTCAACTGGACTGAACTAGAGGAGCTGTTGAGATGATAATTCGACAAAAACAGACTTTCAATCACAGAAAACAGTGAACGAATACGTTTGGAAATTGGAACAATTAAAAGGCGAAGTCCGAACACGTCATTTTGTTTGGTTCAACTGAGCGTTCTGTGAATCCTACAAACCACCTATAATTTCCTGACTACTACCCAGCCGCCATTGCTCTTAAAAATACAACAAAACTGAACTTTGAAACAAAAAAGTATCGAATTGAAAAGACAAACAACAGTAATTCATAGTGAACGAATGGACGACATAACATGATCACAATTGATTGATTACTAGAATTGACAACAAACATTTCATTTATTCTTGACTTTACCAAAATCGAATGAAGAGTGACAATCAAAATGTTTTTGTTTAATGAATTATGATGAAGTAAATGACCGTGCACGTCACGCCTGGCAACAAAAAATGAGCAATGAATCATGACAAAAACAACACATGATATCAACAATTTCAAAATTCGATTGAAGTGATCGCTTTATTTTTCGGTTCCTTCCCTTTTAGGTTGCGTACAGTAAGTTTTTCAGTTCCTTTGCCTCGAATTGTTTAACAATTATTAAATATGGGTTAATCTTTTTTCCCTAAATAATCTCTTCCAATCGTCTATGACGAATTTATCAATTCATTAAGATCACATTACTTACATTTGATTTTTTCCATATCAATTGTATTTTTAGTCGAATTTATTCGTTTGAACTTTATCGTAAAGTATTTTAGAGCCGAATTTACGATTTTGAATCAAGTAATCAGGAATCTGAAAGTTTGTACAAAACTAATGGTATTTTCTGGATTTAGTTTGAATTTATTTGAAGAACATAGGCGAATTTCCCACAAAAGAAGGGGTTAATCGTATCAATACCTCCCAGAAATCAGCGAATTACATTTTCCTGAATGGCACAAATGGCCTTCATGAGATGTCAACTGTTGTTTCTTTCCCTTTTTCACAGGATGCTCAACAATTAATGTCCTGACATTCCCTTGTGTGGGTTTGATGAAGGGTATGCTACAAAAAAACTAAGGCACAATGAGATTAAGTTGAAATTATGATAACAGAGAGTCGCGAGAATAATATGAGTGGGGTCTAAAATCACACGACAAAACGAATACCACTGCCCATGACGACATAATGCACCCTAAGCCTGACAATATTTCACTATTGAACGATGTACAAAACAAACTTGAGCTGGTATCAGATTCTTCCGGTGTTAGTCCCAAAATGAGTTTTTTGAACGTTTATTTCGCTCTTCCATGGATCATCCAGTTGAATTAAGTAATTGGATTGAACAAAATCCCCTACTAAACAAGTGGAAATTCGCATTTTGAATTTTAGAAATTGAGGACGGTTTGAGTTTTCGGGATTCGGGTGAGGTCTCACTTGATTGAACCGATATTTCAGGCTGGCTATTTACTGATACGGTTTGTCCATTCTGCCTTAGAAGTTGAGCAACAAGATAACACTGATTTGGTATTAGACAAAACAATCAGTAACTCAAGTTTTGATTCCAGTGAAATTCTGTTGTCGTGAAAGATACATAGTCTCGGTAATTGCCATTTCAAGTGGACTGATAACTGTCAAGGTCAAGACCAGTATTTTTAGCCTTGATCGAACGTTACTACGAATTCGTGGGCCTATGAAAACGTTTACATAATACGTTTACTATCAACTCATGTCGAGGCAAATTAATCCTGTAAATGAACAAGAGGAAAAAGGTGTTTCTCCAGACTAGGATTGGACGAAAAATATCTGTCAGAGCAAGAGAAAATGATAATACGAAATGTTTCTTCACATTTTTTGATAATTTTTTACATGACTTACACCAAATTATCAATACCGTCTTGGTCTAAGCCTCCCGGAAATGTTGATTCAATTCATCCAAATTTTCAACTCACCCCTGAATCCCTTCACAGCCCTCAAATTGTTTAAACATTTCTGATCGTATTTTAACCTGTGGGTGCGTGATGAGCGTGGCGGTCGTTTAGAGGAGGTGTGAGTCTACTCCAGTATTTGGAAAAGGGCGAGAACCGTAAGAAGTGGCCAATCCAGTGGGCAATTTCAATGAATATAAAAGTTGATTGGGCTGATGGTGACTTGTATTAAATAGGATAAAAAAGTATCAGAACAAAGGAAACAGTATTATTTTCAAACTCAAGTTTATAAGGTGACACCAATTTATGCACCATCCTTTCCACCATTTTTGCATCACAATTGAAATCGTGTTAGAAATGTCTGAATTTGAATCAAACATCTCTGACTCTGGTTGGGGTTCAAGAAAACTCTTAATTTCAGTTTAAAAAACATTTTGTTTTGAAGTTGATTAAATGGTCGTTCCTGAGTGCAATTAATTAATTAAATCGCCTCAATGAAGCTGGAGTAGACTCGGGGTTAGGCCAGAAAGAGGTTTCCGGCGGGTGATTTAGAGTATCGTTCATCTTCCTTTACCTTGAAACAGCAGCGAACTTTCGTATACCGTGTGGACCAGCTAAAAAG